>CM024714.1:24446965-24827207 GCA_014182895.1 Angophora floribunda
GCCTTCAATGTTTTTCACACTTTCATATTTCCTTCAATCACCGTTTAAGACAATTTATATAATGTAAAACCCTCTTTGGACCTTACTTACGTAGCAGAAATTTGTCAAAACATTTCACATGAGACAGTATGAATGATGATCACTTGAGTTTTTCCTGCCCCGATGAATGATGAAATTGCAATTCTAGCCAATGGTCCAATCTTATCATCCTCGCCAGGAGGGAGAAAGCATATTGAATGCTAAACGTTCAACTTCCATGAAATTAGCGGAGTTCCGCCACTGCCATTGTGTGAAATACGTTGTGCGTCTCCTCTAAAGTGCACTGTTGCAGGACTATTTTGCATGTGTAATAGCACATTTCGCATTTTTCCCTTATGTGAGGCTCATCACATGAATCCTGCGATCAGTTTCGCATGATGATGATCACAACATTATTGTGTCGTTTCTGTCATTGGATGCCGACCTTATAGAATATAAAGAGAAGGCCAAAATAAGAGAGAGAGAAAAAATAAAAATAAAAAGACTGAAAATCTTTACTTCCTCCTTGGGCATGGATCAATGAAGATTGACATCCAGTATTTCAAGAAAATGACTAACCAAAGCCAATTAACACTCGTATCTTTCGCAGAAATAATCAGCTACAGTTTCATCATATATTTCCACAAAGAACAGGATTCCAACCTTGTCCATGAGCAAAATGGAGAAACCACAAACAACAGTCAAATGATTTTTAACAGAAAAGCGAGAAACCCATTTACATAATGTCTGGAGACGACCAAAAATGTTTGTGGTTTTGAAGGGTGTTTGGTAGCCCACTTGGGACATCTAGGACAAACAAACACAAATGTAATCTCAGAGTGCACTGAGGCTATATTACTTTTCATGGAAAATGATCAAATATACGTGAAGATATAAATAGGAGCACTCACTGGTGGACAGACCAGAATGCCCTTCCATATAAATCTTCCAATCTCTAGACAAGAACAAGTTGAGAACAACTAATCAATGACCCGAGATACCATGTCCTTGTCATACCCACAGAGACTTAGTAGTACAAAAATAAGCTGGAAATGAATTTTGTGCACCTCCGTGAAGGAACTTATTCAGTATAAACAGGTCAAGTTGAGGACAAGAACCACTCTAAACCTCAAAGCCAGTTATATCAATTTCAAAAGAGCAAGTGGAAGGGCAATTTGAAGATATATCCAGGTGATAGAGGGAATTGTACTTTGCAAAAGGTTGATTACGACCAAAATGGGGGTGGATATTGATGTGCATGTGTTCCTACTTGAGGACAAAATAAACGCACATGGAGAGAGAGAGAGAGAGAGAGAGAGAGAGAGAGAGATGGACCCTCCCTTCCATGGAAGCTCTATAGCTTGGGGGAAGTTGAGATGCCTTTCCTTTCCTTCCGTTATATTGTTTGTAAAGGACAAGACTGTCCTCACCATATTTGTTCTTTCTGTTGTCCAATGTGAAATGCTCTCTGTTATTTCATTTCTTGTCTCCTTCCAATCAATGCCATACCCCAGCACCACTCAACACTGAGAAACCACAACTCCATCATCTCTATATAAACTTAGCACTATACCATTTCATATTGAGTAACAAGTACATTTGCTTTACTCTGTCAATTTTGTAAACTGTATCTCAACCTATAACCCGACGTCCTACACACTCCCGGTTTCTCTGCAAGTACTCTCTCCCTGTTTCCTCTCTCTACTATGCTTTCCAGACTCTCAGATGCCTTCAGAGCTTATCCTGCCGAAGTCCATCATAAACAACTCGACTTTAGTTCAGTGAAGGAGCTGCCCGACTCATATGCATGGACAGAACTTGATGAGAACCCTTCTTCTCACTGTCCTAGCAAAGAGACTTTGCCGATCATCGATCTCAATGACCCAAATGCGCTAAAGCTAATAGGCCATGCATGCAAAAGTTGGGGCGTATTTCAAGTCACAAACCATGGCATACCAGAGGAGCTTCTTCATGATGTTGAGCGTGCTGCCAAGAATCTTTTCTCTCTGCCAGTGCCACAAAAGCTCAAGGCATCTCGTTCCCCAGAAGGCATCTCGGGATATGGAGTCGCACGAATTTCTGCCTTTTTCCCTAAGCAAATGTGGTCTGAGGGTTTCACCATTATGGGTTCACCAATGGAACATGCTCGCCGACTTTGGCCTCAAGATTACAGCCTATTCTGGTACTAAATCATGACCATCTACATGTCGTAACTCGCAATTTTTCTTTTTCAAGCTAATTAATATTATCAATGGATGCAAATGATGCAATCAAAACCAGGGGCCCACCAAAAAGACTCTGAGGGACAGTGTCTAAAGATCGAATCTTCTTTTCACTCTTTGTTTAACCTTCATTAGTCCAGCAGCTTTGCCATCTTTTAAGTGCTTAATTTTCTCTGTTATTTGTTGCAGTGATGTAATTGAAGAGTTCCAGAAAGAGATGAAACAGCTAGCAGGAAGGTTGATGTGGCTTATGCTTGGCTCGCTGGGGTTGACAAAGGAAGACATCAAATGGAGCGGCCCTAAAGGCGAATTCACAGGGGCAGTTGCTGCTTTGCAATTGAATTCTTACCCTGCTTGCCCAGACCCAGAGAGGGCAATGGGTCTTGCTGCTCACACAGACTCTACACTCCTCACAATTCTTCATCAAAATAACACAAGTGGCCTGCAAGTGCTTAAAGAGGGCAGTGGATGGATCACAGTACCTCCACTTTCCGGTGCACTTGTGGTTAATGTGGGGGACCTCTTTCACATATTATCAAATGGCTTATACCCAAGTGTCCTCCATCGAGCAGTGGTTAACCGGACAGAGCACCGGTTATCAGTTGCCTATTTATATGGACCCCCGAGTTGGGTTCATGTCTCACCTCTACCAGAACTAATAGACTCTAATCATCCTCCACTTTACAAGCCAGTTACTTGGAGCGAGTACCTTGGGACCAAGGCAAAACATTTCAACAAAGCACTGTCTTTAGTTCGGCTATGTACTCTCGAACTACCTGATGTAAGTGATAGTATCGTGAAAGTCAGCTAAAGTTTTCTAGCTATTGCCCCTCAAAGTGTTTATCGGTCGGCAAGTTCAGTGGAACTGAATTCCTGAGGATAGTAGTGTGTAAGTTAGTTGACGAATCAGATGAGCTCCCATGAGAATGACAACTTGTGTCAAATCACAAAAGCGAGATGCAAACAAAAAGATAGCCTTTTGCCCATTCTAATATTAAGGCGAAGGACAAACAAAAAGACAGCTTTTTGCCCAGATGTGAAGGACAATCCTCCTCCAATGAAAATGACAAAGATCAAGATAAAAATTGTAGGACTAATTATTCATCAAATGAAGCTTGGAAGATGACAAGGGACAAATGAAGACAATAACAACTATTTCTTGCAAAGGGGAATTCCAATAATGACATTTTTTTTAGCAGAAGTTAACTGAGAATGTAAGGCCATGACATTTGACAGCAAGAGTAACAGGTCACGACTCTTCACGACTCTCTCTCTCTCTCTCTCTCATGCAGGCACGTGGGCACACGCGCGCGCAGCAAGATAATGCTCATACGCTTGGGGCCAAGCGGTACATTAATACGTTCCAACTGTCAACCCGATTATAGCCTGGCAAAGATTTGCAAGTTGAAAATGATGATGCCCTTGAAGCCATGTACAATATTTTTCACGTTGTCTACTAAAGAGATCATCAGGGAGTTGTTTACCATTTTGCCACCTTTTCGTTCTTTTTGTTTGCTCACCTGCAGAAACTAAGTTGCGCTCGTGGAAACAAAAAGCTTTGAAATTTTCCTTTACCTAATTTATCCGACTCACTCCATCATCCAAATGAACGAGTTTATGAGAACTTTACTGCATTTCATAAATACTAGAATCCATCAGGCAACTTGCTTAGCATGGTAAAAGATAACGAGGAACATGGATATGCCATCACTAATCTAGGAAAAGTACCACACATCAGATTTTAAATATGAGAAGAAGTACCTAAAGCCTGGAGGCACAGAGAGCGAATTTTTGTCCTTTTCTTGTTCTCTCCATGCTCAGGGGTCTCAGTCTTGATCCTCTATAGATTGAAAATTGCACCATTTGTTGAGGATACCCAGGTCCTCAGAGTATTGCTATCTGAAAAGAAAGCTGCGAGCAAGAGAAATTTTGGTTTATTTAGAGTAAGCAATTTCCAACTGCCATTAACAAACTTTAAGATAATAAAAACGACTTGTGGGCGGCAGAAGTAGTCTCAGTTTCAGTATCTGCAAAAGTATATAATTCCTCCATTCTGCTTGAAAGAAAGATTACAGCATCGTACCTTACTTGTAAGATGTACTCCACTACAAACGGTTAGTGTCATGATTAGGACTGAGATCATTTAGTCACATCACACATGAGGTAGCTTTGGCACTCGACTTCACGCAAAATGTCAACTGATTGCAAATGTATCTATCAAAGAGAAGTTTTCTTGGAAATGAATTTGCAGTTGACTGACCATAACTTGTGGATAAAATAAGCAATCTGCGCTTATTCTTCCAAACTAAAATTAACACTTTAATTACTCGGAATACCTGAGCCTATTCAAAAAGGACCAAAGCTGCTGATGAAAAACAGTAAATTCCTCTGCATGTTATTCATTATGTTTAATTGTGCTACTTATATGGTTGATGGCTATGCCATTCAAAAAGCTGAATCTATTCATGACTAGAGAAGCATCAGTCTTAAGCAACACAACCTTTGATGGTTTGGCCATTAATACTTTCCAACATGAACAATAAGAGCGCTCTGCTCATTCTGCACCTGCTGTTGTCCAACAAAATTTTTCATCCTTTTTAAGAAAAGCTTTTGCTCCTCCTCATTAACTAGATGTCAGATGGAGTGTCTACGCCACTTGCAAGTGCCACGGTCCAGCAGATTAATCATGACTCGGCCTTGCTTTAAATTGTAAACATGAAGCAACTCTGAACAAAACACAAATTCCATCCTCATAATCTGCTTGGCTTGATCAATCATGCACACCACAAAGCTGCTCGGCCACTCCATCTAATAGTTTCTCAACGTGACCAGCCCAATCGATAGCGAAACATCAACTATTCGATTTCCCACCCAGTTAGCCACAACATCTGGGTAACTGCAAGAGACCAACATTGACCAAAACCGTGGAAAAATAAGAAATTATTATGATCCTTAGCTAACATTATGTGGTTTCGAGCGCCCAAAAACCAGAAGGTTAAGCAGTCCTCGAGTGATCATGAACCAACGACGCTTCCATGGGGACATTCACGTGCAGGTGCGAATAAATCAAACGAGACGAATGAGGAAAGCTAACCCAAGCAGAGCCACATAATTCCAATTAGCACGAGCAGTCAAAGGAAAACCTGTGCATGTAAATCGATGCCGAGTGCATGTAAACCGTCGCTACAATTTGGATAACAAATGTATACACAAGCAAACAGAAATGGCTCGAAAACGGAGCTGAGAGAGAGAGAGAGAGAGAGAGAGAGAGAGAGAGAGAGAAGATAACTTTGAAGCTGCGGTATCACTGCTGAAGCTGAAGAATTCACCAATGAGCTCGAATGAAAACGAAAAGGATTAGATAAAATGCTCCGGATGGCGGCGTCCTGTCTCTGAAATAGTGGAAAAATTCAGTCCACACATACTTTAACTTTTCAATTTTACAAATATAGTCCTCGGTTTTTACACGAAATTTCAATATGATCCTTCCAACTACTTATTGCTGAAATTCGTTGACATGGCAATCCACAAGTTTTTCACATCAACATGCCACGTAGGACACGGTAATTGACCGGAAGGATCATATTGAAATTTCACGTAAAGAATATGATTGCATTAACAAAATTGAAAATTTTAAAATTGAATCAATGTGCGTATAACATGTTGAGTGGTAACTTGGCAATTATCTCCCAAAAATAATTATCCCTCTTTTTCTATTTATCTTTTTTCATAAAAGGAATTGTATTTTGCCGGTTTTGTGTAATTTTCCACACTAATTTCTTTAAAATTTCACTTGAATTCTAGAGACAAATTATATTGCACGCATTTATAATGTAAATGTGTTTAACTTTCATTGGAGTGAAATAGTTTTAAAAGCTTCTAAAACCGTAATTTTTTTTAATATATTACATGGAAATGAGAATTAAACTAAAAAAGAGAAAAGGAAGTAATGAAATGAATACCGATTATGTCCGTATTTGGTTTTTCTTTTCCTTTTTTCCACGAAAACATTTAACTTTGTATTTAATTTGCTGATGTGTATTATATATCTTCGGATTTTCCACGAGTCCAAATGGCAATGTCTTACCATTTGTATCTAGGGGTGAGAATTGGTCTAGGGTTAATCTTGAACCAACCTTGGACAGGCCCAACCCTACCGGTCTTGATTCGGTTCCTAGGGGGATTGGGTTGGTCATTGGTCTTGGGATCCTTGGACTAATACTGTGTGGGTTGGTTCTCAGTCCTTGAGTTTCGAGTTAGTCCAATTTGAACAAACCCTGACGGTATATATATAAAATATTTTAGATATATTATATATTATAAATTTAATATATTTTTTATAATATTTTTTATCTATTTTAAAAAGTAAATCCTAACTCAAATGGCATACTCCTCCTCTAGTACTCTTGTTCTCTTCTTTCTTCTTTATCCTCTTAGTCTTCAATTTGCCAATTAAAATAAAAAGAAACAACTTAGCTTGTGAGCAATCTTGGCCTACTCATCGCTCAACACTCGCCCCGCTCACTACTCAAAGCTCGATGCTTGCACCGCTCACCTCTCTTCATTGACCTCACTTGTCGCTGAGTAAATCAGAAGGAAACAAAGCCCTAATTAGAAACTCTCTTCGCTCATGAGCAATGCTTGCCTTGTGGCTCCATGAATAGTTTTAATCGTTTTTATGATTTCTTGTTTTTAGCAAGTGTGAAATTTCTATTTGTTGAATATGTATTGGTATTTATAATTTGGTTGCTTAACACTACATTATCGATGGATATGTAATTTAAAATAATATGTTTGCCTTTTTAGTGAATACAAAAAATGAAACAAAAAAAATTATTGATTGGTCCTAGGTTGATCTTGGAATCGGATCAAACCCATTGGGTCAGTCCAGTCCTCAATCCCAAGCTCAATAAGGTTGGTCCTCAGTCCTAAAAATCGAGAACCAATACTATACAAATTGGTCTTAGGATTAGGGAGCGGACCGGCTCAATTGAGACCATACTCATTCCTATTTGTATTTGGAATCGCATTTGAATCTTATGGAAAGAACTAGGTTTGAATCAGTTAGTCACAAAAGCCGAAGTCAAAGTCTACCTTTAGCGGCAAAGTTATTGGAACTGTCTATCACCAGGTTATGCTTTGGAACCATGTTAGTTCTTGAATATGCTAAAATAAAATGAATTGAGACAATATTTATAAATATGTAATTATTTTAAATATATTAACTATTTCTCTCTTAATTTCTCGGAAGGGTAAAAAGAAACATCCCATTCTTTCTTCGACAATTTCTGATCTCTAATAGATCTCTCCAGCGGGATACATACGAAGTTGTGACCATCTGTCAAAGAAAAAGAAAGAATTGATCTCATAGAATTCCAGAAGAAATCACACTTAGCAAATTCCATTATAGAAGACATAATCTATTATGAAGAATTTCATATAATATATCTTATTCACGCATTATATCATGATAAATGGATACATTTTTTTACTACTACTCAGTATTGTAATAGGTTTGATAAAGTATCCAAAAATATGTTACTTAGATATTTGTTACACTTAAGATGATCAATCTTTGTACAATTTCTAAGAGAGACATGATCATCATAGAAGATCTTGATTCCTTCTTAGTAAATAATGGGCATATATAGATCATCCTTTTGATGTCACGTGATCTTTTCTTAATAAAGTTTGAGTTTAGTACTAAATTGCCTAACGGTTTCCAATGGTGGTCCGAGACATATTTATTTACATAAATATAGTCCATGCGTTGTACTTGGTTGTTTTTTTGTTAAGTTAATTATCGTAGCGTGAAGCCTTCTATGTATGTAACTTGATCCATGACCTCATTCAACTATTATACAAACCAATAATGATTCATTTAGCACGGCAAGTACATGACACTCCAGCAAAAGAATTGAAAGCAACTCTTTCTAACTTGGAAGGAAATTGCAGAAATACAGACTCATGCGTACATTATTGTTTCTTCAACAACCATGTAGGCCATCATCAAATACCACAATAAGCTTTGAGGGCGCATTCAGCTCTCTGTCCAGCTTCAGTGTAGTAGAAGTCTAAGAACTCCACATGATCAAAGGGCTTAAAGAGCAAAGGGTGCTCTTCATCCACCAAATCTTCGGGTGCTTTTACCATGTACCCGCCCTTCGGGACCGAGAATAGTCCGGCCGAGTACCTTGCCTTGCTCCCACTCATCATGACTCGATGATGCGGAGTGTGCAATCTACCGTTTAACCACGCCTGTAGGATTATATTACATGTTAAGGAATGTATTCTTTATTCCATCCCCCATGACTTCAGTTGTTCTCTCGAGAGAAATTAAGTTTGGGTATCAGCATATTGTGTCATGTGATATGCTAATATTATATCATCAAAATCATATATTGTTACCCTATCAAGACATCTTATTGGTTTATAGAATGATATTTTGAATAAAGTTGAATACTCGATTGGTTAATGAGATGTGAGAATTCTCGTAATTCCTTTCAAAAGAAGAGGATATGACTTACGCGAAGTGACTCTCCTATCATGACGACAAAAGAATTCAGCGACAGCCGAGTGCCAATCCACTTGCCGTCTTTGGTCTGGACTTGGAGGCCGTCGACTTCGTTCTGGCACAAGATGGTGACGGTGTTCTTGTCCGTGTGAGAGACGAGGCCGAGCTTAGGGTCGGTGGTTTGAGGCCCTGCGTACTTCATGAGACGAAAAAGGTAGTTGGTCGAGTTCAGGTGCTCGTCCAGGTATTTCTCGGCGCCGTAGCTCTCCAAGATCATCCTCCTTGTCATCTTATCCAACTCCGATAGCTTCTCCGTGAATGAATGTATGGTTTTGCTGCCCACAGAGAGAGAGAGAGAGTTCAGTCTCTCAGTGTATAGCACGTTTCAATCACTTTTGTATATAAAGTATTGAAAGGTTGATTAAATCTGCATCCGAAAAGAAATAGTCGATTAAACTTATGAAAGTGTCTTGTTTTTCTTTTCACTAAACAGTCAATGGCACCTAATTAAGTTAGGGACGAAAAATTAGTAATCTAATAAATTATATTAATCACATATCAAGAAAGCGGCCAAATTCATATAATTTGGGAACATCATCCATGGAGTGGATTTATTGGATAATTTTGTAGTCATTGGTCAAAAAAATGTGCCTTTTCTTTTTGGTTAGAATTACGGTGGTAGCCATCTCCCCCAGCTACCAAAGGCCCGTCGAAGCTCTGGATAATGGAACATGTAGATTTTTATCTTATTAGGTCTTTAGGGTGAATTTTTAACTTCTCCGCATCCCAACCCTCAACTTTCGTTAGGATAATTTTCGCTAGATGAATTATGTTCTATTATTACCCACATTTAATCAAAAAATTCCTTCGCTTAAATTTGTCAAGAAATCAAGAACGAAGTCACCAATCTATGCGTCGATTTGAATCATGTAGTTGCCTTTCTTCAGCAACACGTATTTTATTGTTTTGTATCAATTTATCTTAGAATGAAGTGATCGTACATAATTTGAGTGTGCACCATACACACACTGCCTAGTTTTGCCAAAGGAAAGGACATCTAAACCTCCCTCGAATCTGTAAGTTAAGTCTCACTTCATTCTAAATCTTGTATGCGGTATTATTTTTAAAAAAAAATCTAAAAATTATTTAGACATATAGACAAAGGCTCTATAATTTTTAATTGTGAAATCTATCAAGAAGCAAATTCTAACACAAGTTACCTGGGACCAACTGAATAAGAATTTCGTATAGACAACAAGCTAATTATCTGAACATAAGATTTTGCATTCCTGAATCCTAAATTAAATCACGAAGCGCAAAGTATATAAATAATCCTCATGCTTAAAAATCTTCTGATTACCTAAAATTCATATGTCCCTCGGGCCATAAGGTAGTGGTAAGGCCATCCACCTTCTCGTATACGTCAGCGTCGTCGATCCCTATGCTCTCGTAGAGAGGGACCATGGGGTACTGCCCGACATAGCCATGGTAGGGCTTCCTGGAGACGTTCCGGAGCTTGGTCTGCAAGGGCAAGTCGAAGAGCTCCTGGACCGAGCCAAGCATTGATTCTTGCAGTTCAACGGGCACCTTCTCAAACCGGGCTTCGAAGCAGCCGTATGTTTCGAGCGCTTGCTTCACCTCATCCCTCACGGCGGTCCACTCGGCTGTGCCTGGCCCGAGCTGCGGGCTTGAGAAGTCTATGACCGGGAGCTTCAATTCTGCCATCGACCCCATCTTTTATGAATTCGGTTTTGGTTTTGGTAGCTATTTATAAGATTAGTGCAATATGCCGAGCATGAATTGGGAACTGAGAAATTGAACTTTTCTGGAGGGGGAGGGAGGTTGCCAAGAGTAAACAGTCGGAGGATGAAGATGCTTGCTTTTGGAGGTGAAGATTCTCTAATAACATTTGCATAGACTATTTATATTTTAATTGAATTGAGCCAATATAATATGACAAACTTCACATGAAATTAAGCACTAAGTAATCGGCTGATTGATCCTCACTTGATTTTGATGGTGATTGATCGTGTCATACCAAGTTGGCGATAAAATAAATAAGTTAACTTTTGAATATTACTTGAATAATTGATTGTTGTTCAGGAGTCACTTTCGGCCTGGCCGATCATTACGTTAAATACATATTTACATTTCTAAATGGGAAGGATTTACATATTTAATTGATTATACTAGTACCGATGCACTTGATAGTGGTGTTTGAGGTTGGCTTAAACATGAAGGACAATGTAGTTTTTTGAATGCTTTTGTTGACATAGAATTAAAGAAATCCCAGTATCGCCAAATGCGTAGTTGATACACAACCTAATCGGTTAGGATTCAGGACCACTACTAATGTACATGTCAATCAAAATCAATTGAAAATGATCGTTGTGCTTATGTCCTTGCACATGTATGTTGATCAATAGTTGTACAGTTGCATGGAGAGAGACAATCGTCATAGAATATTTGATTCCTAATAACAAGCATATACTGATAATTTGAGAAGTCACATTATATTTTCTCGATTGAGTATGATCTATTGCTCATTTTCCTAATGGTTTCCAATGGTGGTCCAAGACATATATGTTTATACATAAATTTAATCCTATTTTGCTAAAATTTCTCCCGTGACAAAATATCTTTCACCAAAAGTTATTTTTTGGCTTTTAATTAGAGGAGATAGTTTTTATGGTGACTTTGATAGGAAAATATTAAGACAAATAAAGAAATCAACAACTTTACTTTGAGTCAAACTATACAAACGCAAATTGTGCTGGAATTTAATTATCAACAAGACTTGAGAAGTACAAGTATAACAAACAAACCAAACAAAAATAAACTCTATCAAAATTTAATTAACAATAAAGCTTGAGAACGTTAAGATAAAAATATATGCTAGAACTGAAAATTGCAACTAGAAAACGCACTAGGATTTAACAGACAATGCGAATTGGGAAAAAATAGTACAAGGCAACAAAGTAGACGTAATTGAAAGATAGTAGATTTATTTGATTTGCAAGAAAGGATTTTACTAATAGCTGATGAGTGATACTTATGGTAGTTGTACCATAACTTCTTCTAAGCAATTTTCAATTGTTATGTCCATGTTCCTCCACCTTCAAAAGCCTTGTGCTCACCTTCTCATGATGCCATGACCTTGTTCTCGAATGGTTATTCGTTTGAAACGTGTGATGTTCGCTCCATGTTCATGATCATTTTGCTTTCTAGTAAATTCAAGCTTGTAACTGCAACTTGATAATCTTCATGTGCTAAACTTCCTCTCGGTGTCCCGACAATTTGCCAAACCTATTAATCGATACCTTTTGTCGACCATTTTTAGGCATACGTTGTCGTACATTGACGACAGATGAGCAATGATTTTGGATATGTGACAATATCAATGTTGATTTTTTGAGTCGTCGATGAGGGGTCGTGTGCTTGATAGACGCTTTAATCATGCGTCCACTCATATCAACGGCTCGGTCACTCTTGGGCGCAAACAAGTCCATGTCTTGCTCTTTCTTGGTTTTTTTATGAGTTAACCAATGTCGCGTAAAGGCTTCTCTGCATGTAATTATCCATTACCTCATTCTACTATTATATTCGTTAAATTATGTCTCAAAATTAAGCTATTGATTTGGAGTTGTTGCTTATCTAATAACTTGAAAACATTGTGTTTGCAATTATATCCAAACCAAGAGTTGAGATTGAAAAGTTCATTGAGGGAAATTACTTTTGGTTGTGGAGCATTGGGATGAGTTCCCTAGTAACAACTTAAGGTTTGACAAAGATGCTAAATGATAAGGATTAATTTTCAGAAATTATAAATGAGACTGATTAGTTAGAGTTTATGGATATGGCGAAAAGTATAATCCTAGTGAATTTATTGGATGAGGTGTCAAAGGAAGTGCCCAAAGAAAAAGATGCCACAATGTTATGGGCAAAACTTGAATCATTTATCTATTGGAGGGTTTAAACAATTCCTTGTATAAGTTTAAAAGGATGTTTTGATCCCGGATTGTTGGATGAACATCTATCTAAGCCCATCTAGATAAGTAATGCACTTGAAGAACATCAATGAAACGAGGTGCGGACACCTCAAGTGTCAAAATATGGCAAAGGTGGATATATAAGTGCTAAAACTTCCAAAATATATACTTAATGACCTAATTAGTAGATGAACTAATATTGGTGTCACTTACTAGAAAATATAATCCTATTGTCACCAAGGAACTAAGGACTCAATGACCTTATCAGTAAATAAATTAATTAGCTTTCTAGAAGCCCATGAAAAAAAGACTAATGATACAAGATGAAGAATCGGTTGAAAGTGCCTTTCAATCTAAAATAAACATATGGTCTCAACAATCTATTAATGGTGGAAGAAGCTCATGGAAAAATAAAAAGAGAAGGGAAAACCCACTTAAAAGTAAAAACATCCACCTTGCAATATTTGCAAAAAGACAAATCATTTGGAGAAAGATTCTCACTCGAAAATAAATTGTCGAACCAACTATATTGAATATAGTGATGTGTTAGTATGAGGAGGTTATAGGCCTCGTGCCGTATATTTCGGCCATGCGTTTTTGATGTGTTCTAGGTTTGTCTTGGGGTAGTCAAGTAGGAAGAAGACTTTGAAAGACTTTAGGAAATTGAGAAGAAAACAAAAAACAAAAAGGGCAAATGGGCTCATTTTGACTGAAATAGCAAAAGAGACGTGAGTGCTCGTTGGGTAGATTTGGACTTAGTTATGGTATTAGCAAGTTTTGGGCTTGAGTTGAAGGGAGAGCGGGGCTTAATTCAATTCTGGTTATAATCCGTTTGGGCTTGATCTGATTTGACAGAAAATTTGGGCTATTGATGATTTGGGCTTAGTTTTCTTTTGGATTGGGCTTGAGCTATTTTGAAAATGGATTTAGTATCAAAGCCCTAAAAGCGTTCATGGTCCGGACCCGCGAAACCATATGTGTCCTTATTCAGACCGGGCTCAAGGGCCCCAACTAATCCCCATTTTCAAAATAAAAAATTATTTATTTATTTAAAAAATTAAATACAAAATTTGAAAATGCCAAAAAATTAGAAAATAGGTTTGAAATAGGTCTCGACTTAGTTGTGTGATTTTAATGCTATATATAGTTTAGTTTTCTTTAGTTAGCGTAACATTTAGTTTAAGGGTTATAATGAATGCATTTGATGTCAGCTTGATTTTAGCTAATGAGGAATCATGTCTTAGGGCTTATAACATGGCTGTATATATATTCTTTACCTGACTTGTATCAGATTTCTTTTTTCGCATTTACTTTAAAGTCTCTTCAATACTTCACTTTTTCTTTATCGCATCACATTTAAATTAATTGTTTGCTCATTTTTGTTTTGGAAGGTTAGGTCTAGTTCAGAACCGTAATGAACCCTACAAAAACATTTGCATGCTCACTTAGTAATTTTAATATCCTTTAGGCTCATAATTGGTAAGCAAGAGACTACTTAGATGAACAATTTGCCAAGATAGTGATATCGAAAGGGCGTTAATAGTAATATTGACATAATCAACTCTTTGTGCTTAAAATTTTTGATTGCGTAGGAAATGAAATGAATCTCATGCGTCTTGTTTGGTTTCTAACTGACCTCAAATGAATAATAGCAACTCTTGGAATCCCGTAGGCTTAAAGAAATTACAAAGAAATCCAATGTTACGAAATGTATGAGGTTAGGAGAATCCATGCCTAATCAACGATCGTAGGCTTGCCTTTTAGGTAATGCCCTTAAATCTCATCATTTTCCCCTTTTGGATGGAAAAGAGGGTTGCAACAATCAACTCTCTATCTTACCCAATCACACTTATATCTAATTTGACACCTTTGTTTTGCGATATTTTGTCAAAGTTTTTTTAGACCACTTCCACCCCGATTCTAGGTATTATATTTAGCCATCTTACAAAGTATATGTAATTAATCCTCGTTTTAAAAGAAACTTGGGATACCTCGGGCGATAAGATAGCGGTATGGCCATCCACCTTCTCGTACAAGTCGGCGCTGGGACCATGGCGAATTGCCCGATATAGCTAGGAAGGTTTGCTGGAGACGTTCCGGAGCTTGGTCTGCAAGGGCAAGTCTAAGAGCCCAGCATACACTCTTGCAGTTCAACTGGCACCTTCCGGGACCGGACTTCAAAGCAGCCCCAACATTCCAGCGCCCCTCGTCTCTAATGGCGGTCCACTCGGCTGCGCTCGGCTCGAGAAATCAATGACCGGGAGCTTCAATCCTGCCATTGACCCCATCTTTAAAAACTGCTAAACTTCGGTTTTGGTGGCTATCACAAGATTGGTGCAAAAATGCCAAGTGAATATGAATTAAGAACTGCAATATTGAACATCTGCTGGAGAAACGGCTGCTGAAAGTAGAGACAAGGGACTGTGGGAACCATGAAGATGCTTGCTTTTGGAGGTGTAGATTCTCTAATAGCATTTAAATAGACTAGTTAAAATTCAATGAAACAGCCAACATGATACAACGAACTCTCCATGCTTTGAACAGTAAAGCAGTCGGCTGATCTTGATTCTGATGGGGATTGATTATGTATAAGACAAAGTCCGTGATACAATCAATAAGTCAACTTCAGAATATTAATTAATATATTCCTTGTTGATTAGTTGGATTTTCTTTCTCGTATACGAACTAATCTCATAATATCCCCAGTAATATTCATCTCTTTTACCATCTACCATTTCTATTGTGTATCATGCATCCCTTTGCTCAAGTCGAGCCATGGAACCGATGACGTAAATTTAAAATAAAAATTGTCTTTTTGATCAAGGATGGAATGTTATTGGAACTGCCTATCTCTAGTTCATCTTTTGGAACCATATCACTTCCCAAATCTGATAAAATAGAATGAATTGAGACGGTATTTGATAAATACATAATTATCTTAAATATATCAATTATTTTTTTATCTTCTAAGTGCTTGGAAGGGAAAAGAAACAAACTTCTTGTTCCTTCTTCAACAGTATCCAATCTCCAGTAGGATGTAAACCCAAATGAAATTATGACTATCTATTAGAGAAAAAGAAAAAATAAATATTATAGGATACTCAAAGAAATCTCACTTATCAAATTCCATTATAGAAAACAGAATATTTTTTGAAGAATTCCCATAATCTATCTTATCCATTCATAATATCATGAAAAATGGACAAAATTTTTTTTACTACTACTTAGTTTTTTTTTTTTTTAGTGCTTCTTAGTTCCGGTGATTGGTTTGAAAAATTATATTACCTTGGCAAAGTAAGGAACCATGGCATCTATGTTTGGAATATATTTCATTTAGAGAGATTTTTTTGTTTTTTATTGAAATTTGGAGAGATTTTTTTTGGTCAATAAATTTGAAGAGAGATGAAAGCCCACTATTTTGTTGAAAGATTTCATACAACTGTCTGTTCTTAGCACATTACTTTAGACAAAAATCTCCATTTTTCTCCTTTTTGGATGTTAAAAATATTTCAAAACATGGAGTATGAATCAAATTCTTATTTTAATTTTAATTGAGATGCTGATACAAAATTTTCCCTACTGAATCAAATCTGAAAAGTGGTTGGCAATAAGTTCTTTGTCCTTGACTCCTTGCACACGTATCTTCACCAATCATTATGTACACACACCCGTAAATATACTCCATGTGTTATTCTTTGTTGTCTTTTGGTTGTCTTTTGATGAGTTAATTATTGTAGCGAGAAGTCTTCTCTGTAAGTAACTTGATCCATGACCTCATTCAACTATAATACAACACAACAATGATTCATTTGTGGCACGGTTGGTACATGGCATTCCACCAAAAGTTCATCACCTAACTAATTGGGGAATGTTGAAAACAACTCTTTCTTACAAACTTGAAAGGAAATAGCAGAAATACAGAAACTCACACGTACATTATTGTTTATTCAACAACCATGTAGGTCAACATCAAACACCACAGTAAGTTTTGAGGGCAAATTCAGCTCTTTGTCCAGCTTCACTGTAGTAGAAACCCAAGAACTCCACATGATCAAAGGGCTTAAAGAGCAAAGGGTGCTCTTCATCCACCAATTCGTCAGGTGCTTTTATCATGTACCCGCCCTTCGGAATCGAGAACAGTCCGACCGAATACCTTGCCTTGTTCCCACTCATCATGACTCGGTGATGCGGAGAGTGTAATCTACCATTTACCCACGCCTGTAGGATCATATCATGCGTTAAGGAAGATATTTTTTTGGTTCCCTACTGCTCTAGTTGTTCTCTCAAGGGAAATTGAGTTTGAAAATTGATATATTATGTTACACGATTATATCATGGGACATACTAACATTTATATTATCAAAATCAAATATTATCTTATCGATTTATAGAATGATATTTTGAATAAAGTTGAGAACTTGATCCGTTGAGGAGATGCGAAAATTCTTGCCTTTCCTTCCAAAAGAAAATAAATAAGACTTACGTTGAGCGAATCTCCTATCATGACAATGAAAGAATTCGGTGAGGGCCGAGTGCTGAACCACTCGCCATCTTTGGTCTGGACTTCGAGGCCGTCGACTTCGTTCTGGCACAAGATGGTGACGATGTTCTTGTCCGTGTGAGAGTTGAGGCCAAGCTTAGTATCGGTGGTTTGAGGCCCTGCGTACCTCATGACACGAAGGAGGTAGTTGGTCGAGTTCATGTGTTCGTCCAAGTAGTTCTCGACGCCGAGGCTCTCTAATATCATCCTCCTTACCATGTTATCTAACTCCGATAGCTTTTCCGAGAATGATTGTATAGTTTTGCTGCCACAGAGAGAGAGAGAGAGAGAGAGAGAGAGAGAGAGAGAGATTTAGGTCAGATTCACTTAAAAATACAAAATTCTCATTCAATATGTGAACCGTGACCGACTCTGTTTGATTATTGCATCACCCATTGAGTGGATTTATCCGCTAATTTCTGCAATTATTAAAAAAAAGTGTTTTATTTCTTTCTTTTGGTTGTAATTGTGGTGGTAACTCTGGATAATTGTTGTATGTAGATTTTTATCTTATTAGATCTTTAGGATGAACTTTTAACTACTCCTTATCCCAACTCATGACTTGCCTAGGACCGAAAATTACTTCGCTCAAATTTTATCAGCCCATGACTTGCCCAGGACCAACCGAATTAGAAATTTACCAAGACAATAAGCTAGTTAGCTGAACATAGGGTTTTGCATTCCCAGATTCTAAGTTAAATCACGAGGCACAGAGTATATATAAACAACCCTCGTGTTTCAAAAACTTTCATTACCTAAAATTCGGATGTCCCTCGGGCCATAAGGTAGTGGTAAGGCCATCCACCTTCTCGTACACGTCGGCGTCGTCAATCCCCATGCTCTCGTAGAGCGGGACCATGGGGTACTGCCCGACATAGCCGTGGTAGGGCTTCCTCGATACATTCTGGAGCTTGGTCTGCAAGGGCAAGTCAAAGAGCTCTTGGACGGAGCCAAGCAGTGACTTTTGCAATTCGATGGGCACCTTCTCGAACCGGGCTTCGAAGCAGCCGTAAGTTTCCAGCGCTTGCTTCACCTCATCCCTCACGGCGGTCCACTCGGCTGTGCCCGGCTTGAGCTGCGGGCTCGAGAAATCGATGACCGGTAGCATCAATTCTGCTATTGACCCCATCTTTTATGAATTGATGAAGTTTGGTTTTGGTTTTGGTTGCTATTTATAAGATTGGTGCAATATGCCGCGTACGAATTGAGAGCTGAGAAATTGAAATATTGAGGGCCTGTGTTGCCGAGAGTAAAGACATGGACAGTTGGGTGAGAAGATGCTTGCTTTTGGAGGTGAAGATTCTCTGATAGTATTTACATAGACTATTTAGATTTTGAATGTATAGAGACAACATAATATAACAAACTTCATATGAAATTAAGCACTAAGCGGTCAGCTGATCGATCCTCACTCAATTTTCATGGTGATTGATCGTGTGCGACATGAAGTTGGTGATATAATTAATAAGTAAAACTTCTGAATATCACTTGAAGAATTGCTTGATGTTCAGGAGCCACTTTTGGCCTGCGTGATCATTATGTTAAATGCATATTTACATTTCTAAATGGGAATGATTTGTATTTGTAATTGATTATGCTAGTACTGAAGCACCTGATATTGGCTTTTGAGGTAAGCTTGAACATGGAGTAGAACGTAATTCCTTTAAATGCTTTTGTTGACAGAGTCAAGAAATCATGGCATCGCCAAATGCATGGTTTCTTGTGTTACTGTTGATACACAATTTAAATAGTTAGGAGCCAGGACAATTGATAATGTGCATGTCAATCCAAATCAATTGAAAATGATCGCATGGAGAGAGACAATCATCATAGAAGATTTTATTCCTCCACAGATGACTCCGGGCATATACAGATAATGTATGTGAGATGTTGATCTTTTTTTCTTCTTTTTTTGGTCTGATAGATGTTGATCTTTTCTTGACTTGGTAGGATCTGTTGCTCATTTTCCAAATGGTTTCCGATCGTGGTCCAAGACATATATTTCCATACATAATTATAGTCCATGTCTTGTTCTTTGTAGTTTTTTTATGAGTTAACTAATGTAGCGTAGAGCCTTCTCTGCGTGTAATGGTCCGTGAACCATTTAACAATTATATCTATTAAATTATATCTCCAACTCAAGCTTGAGAAAAAAATTCCAATGCAAATACAACTTGTGATTTGACGTCTGAATAAGCAAGAAATTATTGAAATGCTTTCCACATTGGAGTCGGGGTCTTAGTTTGAGTTGGCAAGTCACATAAGAAAGTATAAAAATGATATCTATTCAAACATTACAAAATAGAGCAAACAAGATGAGTGTTAACATTTTTCTCTCTACGAGAAAGTGTGAGATAACACTTGTGGATTTTACCTTGAGTCTAATGTAGATCAACTAGGAAACACAATTAAACGATTGTAATTTTGTAATTTTTTAAATTCATAATAGATTTCTTAGTGGTTAGCTCTCATGTATAGGAGATGTCAACACTCGGATTGAGTTAAATAAATCTTCAGTGTCCTTATTGATTCTCGTTGATTTCTTTATTAATTTCTTCCTTTTTGCGTTAGATTTAAATTATAAGATCCACTAGCTTCCCTGTTATTTCATAATAATTGGTATCAAAGTTAAGGTTAGGGTTTTTTAAGTTGATTTAGAGTTGTTGCTTGTCTGATCACTTTTTGAAAACATTATGTTTGCAATTATATCCTAAGTAAGAGTTGATATTGAGAAGTTCAATGGGAGAAACAATTTTGGTTGTGGAGCATTGAGATGCGTTCCCTGGTAACAACCTGAGGTTGGACAAAGACGTTAGGCAACAAGAATCAATTGTTAGAAATGATGAAAGAAACTGATAGAGTTTATGGAGAAGGCAAAAAAACATAATCCTAGTGAATCCATTGGATGAAGTGTCAGAGGAAGTGCCCAAAGATAAGGATGCCACAGTGTTGTTGGTAAAACTTAAGTCACTTTATCTAATGAAAAGTTTGAATAATTGCTTGTATAACCTTAAAAGGATGTTTCAACTCAAGTTGTTGAAGGAACATCTCTATCAAAGCCTATTTGAATGAGTTTAACAAATTCATGATGCGCTTGAAGAATATTAATGAGGCCTTGCCTAATGAAAATAAGGCATGATGGTGTTGGCACCTCAAGCAAATTCTTTTAAGCACTTTACCGGTTCAGTGCTACAGGGATACACTATGATTACCTTGGAAGAGGCAAAGTGCACTTTGTGGCCAAAGAAGTTACGAATAGATAACTTAGCCAAGGATTTTGCATAAAGTTTGGTTATTTGAAGTAGGGACAAACACAGAGAGTCTAGAGGTAAAAGATGGAAGAGTCATTCTAAATGGAGGTCCAATATTCGGAACCATTGATACTATCACGGTGATGGAGTAGGGCACTACTGAGTGCTCTTGACGTGTTCCTATGTTGGATCTCCTTTGAAGATGGAGTTTTGAAGGTCTCTCGATGTGTGTTTACTCTGATGCAAGGGAGAATAGACAGCAAGTTATATTTCGTCACGGAAACGGGGATGATCGTCTCATTTGCTATATTCTCTGAGGCCTCAAAGTCAAAACACGACATGCTACTTGGATGCATGAGTGAGAGGGAGATGATTGTTCTGAGTCGAAGAGTTCTATTAGGAGGTCACCGGACTGAGAAGCTGGAATTCCGTGAACATGCATTCAACTAAATCTAGTCCAGCTCTTGTTCTGTTGCTTTCTTTGAGTAAATTATTGGAGCGTGAAGCCTTCTTTGTATGTAACTTGCTCCATGACCTCATTTAGCTATGATATCTTTATAACACAATAGAGATACATTTAGCAGTCGTTCAAGTTGCTTATGAGTTGATCGTTATTCAACTATGATATGATGCCACACACTGAGTACCTTATTTCTTCAGCACATATTACATAAATATAAGTGGCATGTCACAAAAACGTAGACATGTTCGCGGAAAACATAAGCTGGGAAGAACGTGGTGCGTTATCAATTAGCTGATCCTGTGTTTCTTTTAAATGCCGCAGTATGCCTGGGCAGTGGACACATCTTTGAGGACGCTGTCCTGGCAAAAGTAATGGAGCAACTGATAATGATTGAACGCTTTGAACTTCAATGGACTCTCAGGATCTGCTAATTCTAGCAGGATTTCGATTATTCCCGTGTGGAAAGTGAACAAGCCCAGCGAGTACCTGGGCGATTTCTTCTCCTTCATCACCACTTGATGCAACGGAGAATGTATCCTTCCGTTGCTCCATGCCTGTTCAAATGCAGTTTAATCAATTTCCATTACTCAAGTCAATAGAGAGACTCATAGACAAGACATAGTTGATAATCGACTGAATACGTTCAAACTTTATGATGGATCAACGTCCTTCTTGAAACATTTGAGAGCAAGATACGTTTGATCCACACAGAAAACAAGAAAATGAGGGAAAGGTACTACATAGTTGAGCATGACATGAATTCGAATTGACTAGAGTCGAGATTAGTTCCCCTCTACAGATTAAGATCAACTATTTTTCATCTTTGAGTTGAAATTTTTTTATGGCACAATAATTAATCAAACATAGCTAGCAAATCTGAGGTTGGAACCATAGATCCGTCTATTGATCACCTACCAAGAATGCATCGCCTGCCATGACCAAGAAAGATGATGGTGAAGGCTCAAAGGCAATCCAATCGCCATCCTTTGTCTTGACCTCCAAACCATGAACTTGATTCTGGTGAAGTATAGTCATGAAGCTCTTATCCGTGTGGATGTCGCAGCCGCGATTTGTCTCATTCATCTCCGGGGCCCTATATTTCATGAACCGAAGGAGGTAAGTGCTGGACGCAACATGCGAGCCATAGTACTTGTTCACCCCATAGCTCTCAAACACCATTGTCTTCACCATCTGCTCAAGCTCCGATACCTTCTTCGAGAACGCAAGCACGCCATCACTAGGAACCGATAAAGAAAACGAACGTTTTCATAACAAAAATTAGCCAAAACATGAAAATTTTGGATCTGGGAGACATAGAAATGATCTTTCAAGAATTGCTATTCATACTGGAATCGCTCATTACCGGCTGGCCACAAGAGATTCGCGAAACTTTGGATGCCTTCAAGCGTTGTTGCATCATCGATGCCCAAGCTCTCATACAAAGGAATGGAGGGGTGTTGCCCGACATAGCTAAAATAGGGTTTCTCGGATGTGTTTCTCGACTTAATTGCGGTAGGTAAATCAAACAGTTCCTCAACTGCATGAAAAATTTCGTTGTGAGCTTGTGAAGTGAAATCTGAGTACTTCGCAACAAAGCAACCGTACTCTTCTAGGGCAAAAACGACTCGTTTGGACGTGGAGATCCACAGATCCGTTCCGGGATTGAGATTTTCCCGGGAAAATTCTATAACAGGAAGCTCAGGCAATAACCTAGACTGAGAACCCATTGGAATTAATTAACTATAAAAAAGGATTTTGTTTTTCCTCTGGGTTTAGTGTCAGATTATTTTCTGAGGGACCACTGATTAAGGATGTAATGTTCGTGGTCCTAGGATTTATAAGGTCCCCCACTCCCTGACGTAAGACCAGACAAAAATGAAAGTTTAGCGTACCATCATTTATTAATAAACTATGATACGAGGCATCATTGGACCGAAAATAATTGTCCTGTTCTCTTCTAATTAATTTGGAGGGTTATGAACACGAATATTCCTAGGCGTGAGAGCTTTTCTAACTTTATTTTGGATCTCATCGCTCATGACAATGTTCGAAAGATAAACGCCGGAGTTGCCGACGAGATTCTATTGACACAAATATTTTTTTATTCACCAAAACCTTTTTCCACGTTATAAAGTAATAAGGATATTGATTTATAATATTATCACCTATGTGCCCACGTTATCATATGATAATTAGAGTCTGATCCTTAATGTGCTTCCAAAGCGAACAATTTGCCATAATTAAGTAGACAAATGATAACAAAGTACTTCTAATGAACGGTGCAGTGAATTTTGCCATGAGACTATCTAGTGAAAATTTCCACAAATAACCTACTAACAAACAATGGAATAAAGTGTTAGGATATCAAAATTATGAGCAAATCCTAACGATTTTAGATTTTTGGATAAATTGACAATGGTCATTTCCACTTGACAAAATCGACTTACGAAATATATATTTTTCAGTTTAGATCAATTGAATCATTGGATATATTCCCCACCCCACCCCCAAAACAAACAAACAAACAAACGGGCGAGTAATGACTATAGATCAATCATTTTAGCAATTTATATCGCCCAAAAATTCAAGGTTTACATCCCTTTCGTACTCCGGGACCAAACAATATACATATATAAAAAATGAGTTAGTGATCTTTATTTACATAGCTACTATACAGAAAGGGGGAGGGAACCATATCCATCAAACAATTATAACATCCCTTTTATCGACGTAGCCCATTTTGATGGTCCAACCTGGCTTTTCATTTTATGCTTGTATCAGTTATTGATTGATGAGTCCCCATTGATGTATCCCTCACCCGAGGTCCCATGAGTCTATTCGATCAGGGAGTCCTAGACTTGTTCCTAATTTATCATTATTCAAAGATAACGATGACACGATCTAGAAGAAGAGAAATGGTTA
Source organism: Angophora floribunda (assembly GCA_014182895.1). Lineage (NCBI taxonomy): Eukaryota > Viridiplantae > Streptophyta > Magnoliopsida > Myrtales > Myrtaceae > Angophora > Angophora floribunda. The sequence goes on from CM024714.1 coordinate 24,470,885, forward strand.
CAGAGAAACAATTTGTCTCATAATTAAGGTCTTAATTAATTATTTTCCTGACAAGTGGCGAGATAACTCCATGGCATGTGTAAAAAGCCATGAAATTTAAGTATGGCTCACATTTAATCAACTTTAGTCACAGTCAATTACATAATTGTATTATTCGGTGTCAAAAATTACAAACTTTTACTCATGCTGGTGAATTTCAATGTGTTCGTCAATGCAAAAAAAAAACTATTGGTAAATCATTGGTTGTGATTATATTCAGCTAACTTGTTGGTAATTTATTGATGCCTAGATGAAAGTATCAACTTATTTTCATGTGAATTAGCAATTTATATGCGGACTTATCAACTTTTATTTCTATAACTTATGAATTCTTTGTGTTCATTGACTAGTATACAAAATTACCAACCTAAATAGAATGCTTCACCAACTTGTATGAGTAAAAAAGGTTGGCTCACTAACCTAGATTCTCCTTCCTATTATGCCGACTTACCAAATTAAAGTGACTCACCAACTCATGATCTTATTGTACAGTAGGTTGGCCTAGTACCAACCTAAAAAAGACTAATTTTCCCTATGAGATTAATTACACGCTAGGTTTAGGTTACCACTTCCATTTGGGCTATTTATCAACTTTAAAAAAAAAAAAATTCTTACCGACTTGTCTTTTGACTTTTCAATTTCTATAACCTTTGGTTAACAACCCTTTACATTTACAAGCTCTTTTTAGAGATTGCCAACCTAAATTAGCATGACTTACCAATTTTCTTTCCATTAAATTGTCACCAAAATAACTTGTAAACTATAAAAATAAGTTAGAATTTAAAAATGTTGGTAAGTTAGTAGGAAGTTATTGGGAAATCAAGTGATCAGAAAATATTTTTACGAATAGCTTTTTTTAAATTTACAAGCTTTTACAAAATTCTACCAACACCAAAGAAAACTTCTTCTTTTTCCACCTTTTGAACGGTTACGATCCTCCTGGTTAAATTTCCCTAATTTACTTTGTGGTCCGCGCGTAGAAGTCATTAATGTCTTCTTCACGTGAAGTATAGTTGAACACGAACATAATTGGATTTAGGGACAAATAAATGAATGTATGGACACTTTGAGATTTGGGTTCCTCCTACATCAAGTTAAGCAATGCAAGCAATCATTTTTAAGAAAATATTTTACAAATCATTCATTTTCTAAGAAATAAATAGAATCAAATAGTTGGGAAGATTTGAGAAAGCCAACTTTGTGTTTTGGAGACAATCTGATTCTACGGTGGAGAATGAATCCAAAGTTTATAATAAGGTCCGAGAGTATCAGTAATACAATATATGATATAACTGGTATATTCAAAGAAAAAGATCCTTGTGGGAGGTCAATATATAGTTTGCTATTTGAATGGCTCCAATTTAGAAATAATATCTAAGACAATCCAAATATTTTCTACTGTCTCTCGTCATAGAAAAATTAGTGTACTAGCAACCCCTAAATTTTAGTGGTCTCTCTCTCTCTCTCAAGCTCCATTGATTGATTAGCATTTGACATTTAAACTCTTTTTTTCATTAGGTAATCATTCATGAACTCCTATTAATTTCCTTAGCAACTTAAGGTAATCTTATTTTTATCTTGCATCAAGGAACTACGCAAAAGTCATTCAAATCCAAGTAAAAGAGGAAGAAAAAGATGCTTGATACTTGTTGACACCCAAAAGTACCCCTGATATCATGTGTCAGTCATGAAGGCAGTAATAGAAGCAATGCAGCCCACATTGATCATGGAAAATAAGGATAATCGAAAATTTCAAAGGTACTTGGGCTTTGGGCTAGGAGTTGATGGATTTATAGATGGACATTCTTAAGTCGATGGTAAGGTAGTTAATTGCCATGTGTCAAGCTCTTGGAATAACATATTAGAGTTGGAATTCAAGCAGAATTGGCATTAAAATTCAAGCAAAGTAATGCCATGTGTCATGCTCTTGACAACCCGGGCGAATAACATATTAGATTTGGAATTCAAGTCATGGTTTATTCCCTCTTCCCCGGCATTAAAATTCAAGCCCCAGGAAAATGTAATTATTGGGGCCATAGCAAAAGGGGAGGGATGGCGGTGTGTCATGAAAATAGGGGAGTCCCACAAATAGTTATTTACTTCATGAGCAAGTCGAACAAGCAAGTTGAACAACAAGCGTCGTCAATAGGTCAAGAAACAACCAAATATGAATAAGATGGTCAAAAGTAGAAGGAAAATGTGGGAAATACTAAGAGTAATGCCCAAGAAAGAGTAGTTGATTGATGGTTACCAGGTTGTCCTATAAATACCACAAGCCATTTAGTGAAGAGATCCTCGATTAATACAACAATTATCTTTATTTTTATCTTTACTTTATCATATTTTAGCTATAGTTTTCAAGATTCTCGTTGTCTGATTAAATTTTGACATGTTTCTTTATATGGTTCAGCATTGTCAATTAGATTATGATATTGTTCCACAAGCTCAGCATCGTCAAGTAAATTCCGGTATTGTGTTTCTTATCCAGGGGTATTATTGTTGATTAAATTTCAACCAATGTCTAAATAAGCTGTGTTATTGATTAAATTCTAGCATAGTTTGAGTCTGAATTACAAGTTATATGGTTAGCTGTGTTCAAATTACATCGTTGATTAAATTCCGATGTAATTTGTTTCGGCGGTTGTTGGTCGTCGAGTCATCTTTGTGTTAATTGTCAAAGTTATAAATAGGTTGGGAATAAAATTTACACTTGCATTTGACATTCTCTATCCATATTCAACACATGACCCGAGTCTCCTATAATAAAAATCGAAACACGTTGTTCAGTAAAAGAGTTTTTGCAAAAATCAAAACCAGCGAAACAGTACTTGAATTAAACTCCATGAACACGCTTATCACTAGATATACTTCCTCCATTACATGTTAATTAGATTTAGTAAACTTTAAATTTTTATCATTGAAAATTCAGGGTTTGTGAAAAAAAAATCCCAAATAACATTATTGGATTTAATACAAGGATTAGTTTGACAACATAATTCTCATTCATGTCATGTACGAAATTAAGGCTCCGTTTGTTCCATACTAATTCCTCGAGGACGTAAATGCACGCTTACGAGATGAAGTGAACAACCCAAATCTAGTAATTGCAAGAGATTATTTCATAGGGTTTAAATTTATTCACCAAGGTGGAGTTCCACGTCACATAAGAAGAAAAGCCAAAAGTAGTCATTCCTTGACTACTAGAAAGACATCAATCACGACTCACAAGTAATACCAAGACAAGAGCACGTAACAGGGAATTTAGCAAAACTTCATGATCAACCATGACCCTAAACGCCACAATAGGCTTTGATTGGACACTTGGATTTATACCCTTCGTCGGTGCGAAAGAATCGGAGTAGACCCAGATGATCGAACGGCTTGTACTTTAACGGGTGATCGTCATCAACGAGCTCTTCGGGAACTTGCAGCGTTCCATTATTGAACGAAAACAGTGCAAGCGAGTATCTGTCTTCCTTGCCGTTGATGGTCACCTTGTGGGTTGGAGACTGTATCCTATCATTGCTCCATGCCTGTTCAAATGCCAGTTCAATTGCTAGAACTTGAAATTTCCGGTATATATAGATGTAACTGAGTCAAAGTCTTGAACTCGACTGAAATCGAGAACTTGACGTTTTATGTTCGACCTTAGTAACGATCACGGTTTTATTTCTGGTTATGTCAACCTTAGCTCAAGATCTGTAATTCCATGCTCTCAGCATTTCAATCGAGTCCAGGAAATTGACAGAATGAGATTACCTTCAGAAGTACACGTACTTCTGTTTTCCAATAATACATTAGCAATTTATATATATTAAAATAGTGACCATTTTCATCCTTTCCTCTAATCTGAAGTTGACTTAATCTTTTTCAGGGAAACATTTAGCACTTATTCCATTCTTGTATGATCCACAATTCTCATGAGAGTCTGTCCCATTTTAAACCCAAGATGTAAGACTAGCAATTCCATATAGTTCAATCAATAGAAATTTGATCATCGTAGCTGGTGAATTATACTTGTGGATCCAATAAGCACTACATTTTCTTGAGATATGTTTAGTTCCGTGCTTATATTTTCTCATTCCTTAGTTTCAATAAGGAAATTTAGATTGATACTCACCATCAATGCATCTCCAGCTATGACCACGAATTTCAAAGGCGACATCTCAACAGTGATCCATTCTCCGTCCTTGGTTTCGACCTCCAAGCCATTAACTTCACCGTCTTGATAAAGAATGGTGGTGAAGCTCTTGTCCGTGTGATCAACGAATCCAAGATTAGGCTCATCCTCTCGTGGTGCCCTGTTCTTTAAGAGCCGAAGCAGGTACGTTGTTGATTCGATGTAAGAATCATAATGCTTCTTGGAATTGTAGCCCTCGAATATCATTCTCGTAACAATCTGGTCTAACTCCGCCGCAAGCTTTGCATATGAATTCATGGTGTTGCTGACCAGACGAAGAGCAAAATGGTCACAAACTCAAACAAAATGCTCAAGACATACAGAAAGGAAACAAGTGGGCTGAATTTCAGAAGGGAGAACCAAAAGCGATCGTTGCCATTAGGCCACATAAGCTCGGTGAATTTCTGAGTCGCTTCTAGAGACGTTGCGTCGTCGATGCCCAAGCTCTCGTGCAGAGGGAGCTTGGCCATCTGGCCGACGTAGCCGTTCAAGGGTTTCTGGTACTGGTTCTTCATCTTGGTCTCCGTGGGAAGGGCGAAGAGTTCGTGCAAAACGCCAAACGTGGCATCGTGAAGTTGCGACGGGAATATTTCGTCGTAGTTCACGACGAAGAGGCCGAAATTCTTCGAGCGCTTGGATCACCTTCTTGCATGTAGAGACCCAAGAAGTTGTCCCTGGCTTCAGATCTTCACTAGAGAAATTGAGAACAGGAAACTTTGGTGACCCGTCACTACCCATTTCGAGTGTAGGCTTTTTCGATTGATTTGAATATAAACTGAGAGACTTCGAGGAGTATTTATAGGCACGGTAGAGAATTAACATGTCTTTACTTGAAGTTTTCCTGAATCTTATTCTTCCAGTAACTAAAGAAGAGATGACATCAATGAGAGTAAGAAAGGAAGACAAAAATAAGGTGGAAAATTTTCATTTGCCAGGTGATGTAACTACATGGTAGGCGGGACTTTTCTTGAATATTATAGATGCGTGGTGGATCTTGATTTGAGTGTTTCCTTTGACCTACGAAGACATTGAGTGACATTTTTGTAGGATTACATTTGAAATTTAGTGTTTATTTTTTCCTCTTTTACCGCAGGGAGCATAGTGTAAATTATTTAATTAGACGCTCCTCATCGTTTTTATTGATTACACATTGATGGATTGGGCTATGGACATTATGACTCCCGTCTTACCTAATTGATTATGAGATAATTGAGATATTTTATACGTTTGGATTTATTCACCTGAGGCAGGTATGTCGTTATAAAATAATGAGGTGCGGCTGTGAGGTGTGAGAGAAAAATGGCCCACACTAAAATCATTAATGAAGTTATAATATGATAAATAATAATTTATAATTTATGGAACTGGAATGTTATTATTTTCAATCACCTCTTTTTATAATTATAAAAGATTTGAAAGATGTTAAGAAAACCTCTCCTAAAGTAAATTCCAGCTTTCAATATACAAGATCTCCAAGACAGATTCGCAGTACAATTGAGAACCTTTTGATATAGGACAAGCAATTCAAACATTTTTCTGTAAATCGCAGATGGTGGTGGGTTTTGGTAGAATTTGCAAATTTTCTTGTAGCCAACATTTGTATAACCGTCGTTATTGCTTAAAAATTACAATGTTACATTCTACTGTACACAGTAAGTATAACGATCCTCGCATCCCGTATCTGTAGAATTTACACTCTACACCCTACAATTTGTGTATTAATTTACTATGTGCACCCCCAGCCCCCCCCCCCCCCCATTCAGTGCCCACTACGATACTATTACCATTTTAAACAATTTGCGCCATCGATGTAAATGGGTGTTACAAATGAATATATAAATGTTTACGAGATGGATAAATGTATAAAATGGCAATTTAATTTGAGGAATATACTTGAATGATTGTAAATATATTAGAGAGATTTGAAATTCAATTTTGAAATATAAGATATTTGTGGGTATATCTAACATTAACTTGATTATTTAAAATAAGTGTCGCGCATTTTGTGGTACCTCATCCCATTATCCATTGTAATATCCTAGTGCCTTTAATCATTCATATTCAAGGATGAAACTCGTATGGTTTGCTTTCTATATAGTAAAGATTGATTAATTTACTCGTTCATTCCCTCTAACCCACTTATTCTTTTTAATCACTTTAATATCCTAATACCTATAATCCTTCATATCCAAGGGGCTAAAATGATCGAGATATATAGCTATTATCATAGATATGAGCACAAGTGACCTAAGCATATCTCTGGTAAACTCAGCCATTAATCAACTTTAAGCTTTAAAATTAGAAAAAAAAATTCACCTATGCAACTACTTATTCAATTCCTCAAACTATGTAACAGCTCCAGGTTAAGGTAAAATGCACCAGTCAAAAGTCAGGACTTAACTAATTCACAAGACTAGTTTAGTATAAAATGGATCTCTGGGAAGATGATTTTCTTCGCTCATGCTCTTGGAGTATAAAAAAACATATAATCACAAGACTATAATATATGCTAATAGGTAGGCAAAAGGGTAGTTCAACTGAGTCAACTTAACTCTCGTCTTATCCCATAAATATATTGTAGATTCTTTTTTTTTAATTAATCTTTCTCATATTTCTCTAGGAGCTTATTTGGTTTGACTGTAACAGAACTATACCTATGTTGTATCGTAACTATTTTGTGAAGTGTGGAAACTTTTATATTTGGTAACACATGTTTTCCTGTTGCAGCATCTCATAAGTGGACGAGGCAGCTTCCTCAAAACTACTGTAGCTTTAAAGGTACTGCAATGGTGAGGAATTGTGAAATCGGAAGCATCCATTTTTCATAGTTGAAACTGCTGCAGAGTTCAAGTGCATAGAACAACACATATCAACTATTTGCTTTCTTTAATATTTTTTTTCATTGTGTGCAAGCATTGTCATTTTGCTAGAGAGAATAATCACGAATGAGAAGTTTTAAGTCTTCGAATCTCTTTCCACGTCTAGTTGTGGTGTCATTGTCAATAGATATGGATTTGTAATTGATAAATAAGCTAGTTAGGTCCTAAGATAGCTCATCATCCTTGTTATTTTGCATCAAAGTCTACTCATCACAAGCGGGACCAAGGGCAATGTGGTCCACCGTTCCCTGGTTCGAGACAGAAAGTTACACCATCAGAATTGTACCTATGACTTATTCAAATGATTCGAAAAGATTATATAGTTGTAGTGGCCATATATGATAGAAACCTAAATAGTTCTGCGAGATAAGGATGGCGACTATTAGGGGTGAGCTTTGTTCAGGATTGACCCTGGACCGACCCTGGACCGGCCCAACCCTGCCGGTCTTGGTCTGGTTCCCAAGGGGATCAAGTCAGTCCTTGGTCCTAAGATCTCTGGACCAGTACTTTGCAAATTGATCATTGGTCCTAGGAGTTTCGGGTTGGTCCAACCCTAGCCTTATATATTATTATTATATATAATATATTTTTATTTATTCTAAAGAGTAAACCCTAATTCAAATGGTGTCCTCCTCCTGTACTTTTTTTTTTTTTTTTTGGTAAGGTAAGTGTATATATAATCAACCAAGAACTAGTACATCAGGGGGAACGCGGTACCAACGGCCACTCAGCTGAACAACAAGTCGCTGGAGTGAAAGGGTACCCCGTAAGCAAAATGAACAAAACTACAAAGCTAGAGTTAGACAGAACTGATAGGAAACTAGTTCCTATCCTAAACCATCTATGGCTCTAAAGCAAAAATATGGGGGTCTATAAGCCCTTGAAATAGAATCTCATTCCTCCTCCAGTACTTTTGTTCTCTTCTTTATACTTTATATTCTTAGTATTCAATTTGCCAGGTAAAATCGAAAGAAACAACTTCACTCGTGAGCAATCTTGCCCCGCTCACCACTTGACACTCACCTCACTCACTTTTGGTCGTTCACCACTCGACACTCACCCCGCTTGCCATGCTCACTCCACTTGTCGCTTGATGCTTGTGTCTCTCACCTCTATTCGCTAACCTTGCTCATTCTAAGTAAATCATAAGGAAATAAAGCCCTAATTAGAAATTATTTTCGCTCGTGAGCAACACTCGTCTTGTGGCTCTATAAGCAATCTTAATTATTTTTATGATTTCTTGCTTTTAGCATGTGTGAAATTTTTATTGTTACTTATTTTAAATTTGTTGAATATGTATTAGTATTTATAGTTTAGTTAAAATCACGGTATCAATAAATATGTAATTTAAAATAATTGGTATAATTTTTCAGAAATACAAAAAAATAAAAAAAATTAACAGTTGATCTCAGATCAACCCTAGAACCAGACCAAACCCATTGGATCGGTCCGGTTCTTAGTCCTAGGCTCAATAGGGTTGGTCCTCAGTCCCAAAAATTGAGGACCAACATTGTGCGGGTTGGTCCTAGAGTCAGGGGTGGACCGGCTCAATCCGGACCAGGCTCACCCCTAGCGGCTATAGAAAGTTACCCCATGAAAATGCATTTTCAATCGGGGAAGTATAATGCAAATCAATGAGAGGATGGGTTTTGACATATGTCCATGCCCTTATATGGCTGTAAATTAAAGAAACCGGTCTCGGTTGCTGCTAAGACAGCTACAATATAATGTCTGTTCAATGTCATTTCATCACCAATGACGAAGATCAGATGTGACTACAACATCAGTTACCTAGGACCACTCTTTGTCCTAGCACAAAAAGTCGTGAGATCCAAGAACTTTTCTCATATGATAACGAAATTATGGGCAAACTTAATATTTTAATCTCCTGTTTGGACTTCCCACCACACAAATCCGTGTGCTTTATGTGTATGCTCACAATTTCCTTGAAAATGCGAACCATATGTAGTCAGATTTGGACTCTTTCCAGTCATGCCTTCCCAAGTAAATTATACTCTAAATACAAACAAAACTATCGATATGTTGGTGTATCTTGCAGGACAGGCAAAGAAGCTTCTGATTGGATTTCATGAGATCTTGCCGTCCATTAGAGGGTGCCAAATTTACAATAAAGATTTTTAATCGTATATTCATGTAATAAAACTTATTATTGCATCTTTTGAGATTTTGCCTTCCGTCTCAATATAGAATGTAGTACGAAGTCAGATTTTAAGATTAGCTTCTGCCTTATTTTTCAAACGTTTGATTGGATTTCATGAGATCCTCCCATCCAAAAAAAAAGGATACTTTAAAGGACACGAATACAATATAATACACAATTTATTTCAGATTTATTTGTCGTTTGTACAAACATGAACTCCTATCGAGTTTCTTGGATTTCTAGACCTCTAATCCTCCAACTAACTATTCTTGGGCCTGGAGGAAAATTCTTGCACTTAGAGGTGAATCACTTCCCTTCTTCAAGTGGAAGATAGGTGATGGTTTGACCACTTCACTTTGGTTTGATCCTTGGCTTGATATAGGTCCGCTTACTGCTTTATTCTCGGACTCCTTCATATACCAATCGGATCTCACTAAGCAAGCTAAAGTGGTGGACCTATACACTCCCTTAGGTCAAACGCTTATCCAAGAGCTTGTATCTTGGCAAATCATGGTTCCCCCTTATCTCATGGCCTGGACTCTTTCACCTGGAATGAGGATCCCTCGGGTAAATTTTCGGTTGTATCAGCATGGGTTGCTATTCGTAAAAAATCACACATGGTGCCTTGGTCATCTTTTGTGTGGAATAAGACCATTGTCCCTCAACACCAATTTTTTCTTTAGCTGATTGTCAAGAACCGTCTTCTAACCCCGGTATTCCTTATGTCCTTTGGTAGGATCCCTAATGCAGTATGCGCCTTTTGTAATCTTCGACCCGACTCGGTCGACCATTTATTTTTTGCCTGCGGTACCTCCAACTCTCTAGCCATGTTTTGGGTTTCCAAATGCAACCTTCCTTGGTGTAACTCTTCATGGACAGACAATCTCCTTTGGGCCATCAATTCGCTGTCAGGAAGTGGGTTCTCAAAGGAGATTGCTCGGTTCTCATTTGGCGCACTATGCTCTATAATTTGGAAGACTATGAACGATATTCTCTTCCGAGCACATATTTTGTATATTCCAGCCATGAAACAGTCCCTTTCAAAGACAGTTAAGGATAAAGCACTTGCGTTTAAATAGGTGGAGGATAACCCCAATAATAGGAGAATGCAGCGGAGTTAGGGGATAGACCACTGTATCTTTAGTACAGGTGCCAATTTAGTATAGGTCCCAAGTGAGGCTCTTGCATGGCCGCCTAGGCTCTTTTGTGTAGTTTATTTTATTTTCTCTATATATCCCTACTGTGACCATGGTACCCTCTCACTCTAGTAACTTGTTATCCCATTGAGTGATTGCTGGTGCCGTGGGTCATTTTCCTTATACAGGATCTCCTGATTAAAAGCTTATAATACTTACCTTACCAAAAAAAAAAAAAAAATTCTATCAAGTTTCTCTCATGCAAAATTCTACTATCATTTAACAAAAAATATGGATTTTTTTTGCCTTGAATTTCAAGAAGTGTTCCTGAAAACGTTAAAAAATTGTTGGTAAAGGGGCTTAACACCTATTGGGGAAAAGAAAGGAAATAATTAGCGAAATCATATCAATGGTCGGGGATAAGAGGGATGTGTCACGGAGCAGAGGTTTCCGTAGTCAATAGGGCATTCGTAATTGAGGAAAAACGACTAAAACGCCCCTCGGAGCATCCAAGCACTTCCAAAATATTTTTAGGGGCGGGATTTTCTTGAGTCTTCTAGAATATTCCAGAATATCCCTAGAATATTCCCAAAATATTCTTAGAATATTCCCAACATATTCTTAGAATATTCTTAGGGGCAGAAGATACGGTAATTAAGGCAGTTGGGGAAATACGATCTTGTTCGTCGGATCGAAACTAAATCAATGGTTGTAATCTAAGGGCCTCAAGTATAAAAGGGGCGCCCTCCCTCTCATTTGTATCATCCAACATTAGCAATCTAAACTCCTTTCTTTAGTTCAGAGCTTCTCTCTAGTTTCTCTCTCTACGATCCGGGTGAGTGAGTGATCAGACGATCCGAAGAAGGCTTGACTTAGACCCCAACGATCCCGAACGATCCAAAATAGCCTAAGTTGCCGCACGGTTGCGATCCCAAATGATCAGCCCGTGACAAGTAGTATCAGAGCAAAAAGAAGAGAGATCCAAGGAGCAGCTGTTCGAAAGAATGTCGAGAGATCCAAGGAGTAGCTGTTCGAAAGAATGTCGAGCCAAGAAGCTATTGTGGATGCAAAGGTTGTTCAAGTCAGAGAGACTCGCAGCCGAAGCAAGAAAAGGGAAACCTCGTCGGAACCCGTTGCCGCGCTTGATGAGAAGTTCGCGAAAATGCGAAGTCTCATTGACGGACTCGATGATGCGATCTCTTCATGATGACCTCGGACGTCGATGATGTTCGAGATGCGGAGAACAAGGTTGTTCAAGAGGTTGAAGGCTCCTCGTCGGAACCCGTTGCGCAAAGAAGTTCAAAATGCGAAGTGACACCATCTCAACGACGGACTCGATGATGCGACGGTCCCTCTTCAAGCGAAGGATGATGACCTCGAGACGTCAATCAACGACTTGAGGGAATGTGTTCGCGCAATGCAAGAGGAGAACCCCCGACAGGATGAGGTCGAAGCCATGAAGGTGGAGATCCAAGAGCTCAAGGCGGAGCTCGCCCTATGCAAATTGAGCATCACAAACGGAGCGATGCCTACCCAAGCGGTGCCCAAGATAGAGGTCCAAAGCCCAAGGAGTTCAAGGGTGATCGATCTGCCAAAGAGGTGGACAACTTCGTATGGAGCATGGAGTAGTACTTCGGAGCCGCCAACATCCAACACGAGAATGTTAAGGTACGAACTGCTGCGATGTTCCTTACTGATACCGCAATGCTGTGGTGGCACAATAGGTGTGATGACACAAAGCGCGGTGCCCATCCCGTGGAGACATGGGATGACTTCGTGAAGGAGTTTCGAGAATACTTCTTCCCCGAGTTTGCTCAACAAGAAGCCCGTAGCAAGCTCCATCGCCTCGAACAACGAGGTAAGGTCTGAGAGTACGTGAAGGAATTCACCGAACTCAAGCTCCAAATCAACAATCTTGGAGAAGAGGAGGCTTTCGGAGCATTCTTGGATGGACTCAAGCCTTGGGCAAAGCAAGAGCTGATGCGTCGCGATGTGAGAAGTCTTCCGAAGGCCTTAACCGTGGCCGAATCGCTCATCAACCTCAACAAGTTCGACTCAACGAAGCATCGATCGAGGAATTGGAGGTCGGATCGGTCCTTTGAGGACGAAGGTGGAGACAACTCCCGTGGGCCCAAAGATCAAGGTGGCCGAAAGACTTGGGGAGAAGGCTCATCCAAACAACCCGTCCATGGAGGTCGATCACAAGCGAACTTGACAAGTAAGTACGATCAACCTCCGCCCGCTCCTTGTTTCATTTGCAAGGGGAATCATTGGACACAAAAATGTCCGCAAAAGCATCGAGTCAACGCCATCCTCTCTGCCGAAGAAGAAGAACGGCCAAAGGAGGAGAAGCGCCAAATCCGATGACTCTCAACTCTACGCAAGCTCAACCACCGCCCAAGAAGAAGGAGCAAACGGACATGTACTTTGAGGTATGTGGAATCACTCTCTATGCCTTAGTTGATACAGGTGCGTCCAACGTGTTCATGGCGACCGAGGTAGCGAAGAAGTTGGGCTTGGAAGTCCTTCCGAACGGAAGGTGATTCAAGACCGTCAACTTGGAAGACCTTGCAAGTGGAGGCACAACCCCTGAGGTCGAAGTCCAAATTGGTGGTTGGAAAGGTAAGCTCCCGTTCGAGGTAGTCCCGCTCGACGACTACGACCTCATCTTGGGAATGCAGTTCTTCGACCAAGCGCGAGCCATGATCGACATGGGGTCCAAGTGCATCATAGTGCTTGACCCGAAGTGTCCATCCATGGTGCCGATGCTCAAAGGGGCGATGAACACCAAGACGATTGCTGCGGTCCATCTCCTCGACAAGAACTTGAAGGCGGCCAAACGCATAGCCAATCAACAATCGAAGACACCACCAACTGAGAAGCCGAAAGTAGAGTTGGAACCTCCTACGCCAACTCACAACATGCCAATTGAAGCCCTCTTCCCCGAAGTGGAGTACGTGCCGCGTACCGGATCGTACGCCCAACCAATCGTGAAGCCACTCAACCAATCGTTCGAGAAGCCGTTCGAGGTACCGTTCGAGTCGGTTAGGGCCAAGCGAAATAGGAAGAAGCGGGAAAGAGCTCGTGCCAAAAAGAACTCTCCTCATGCTGTGAGTGCCGAGGACGTCGCTCGAATGAGTGGGGGAGAATGTCACGGAGCAGAGGTTTCCGTAGTCGATAGGGCATTCGAAATTGAGGAAAAACGACTAAAACGCCCCTCGGAGCATCCAAGCACTTCCAGAATATTTTTAGGGCCGGGATTTTCTTGAGTCTTCTAGAATATTCCAGAATATCCCTAGAATATTCCAGAATATCCCTAGAATATTCCCAAAATATTCTTAGAATATTCCCAACATATTCTTAGAATATTCCTAGGGGCAGAAGATACGGTAATTAAGGCAATTGGGGAAATACGATCTTGTTCGCCGGATCGAAACTAAATCAATGGTTGTAATCTGAGGGCCTCAAGTATAAAAGGGGCGCCCTCCCTCTCATTTGTATCATCCAACATTAGCAATCTAAACTCCTTTCTTTAGTTCAGAGCTTCTCTCTAGTTTCTCTCTCTACGATCCGGGTGAGTGAGTGATCAGATGATCCCGAGCGATCCAAAATAGCCTAAGTCACCGCACGGTCGCGATCCCAAACGATCGGCCCATGACAGATGCATGTGGCCCAGAAAAGAAGAGGGACCCTCACCTAGTGTCCAACAGGGGCACAACACCCTTGAAAAGCTAGATTTGTGTGCAGCAAGGACTGTCGCAACCCTCGCCCAATGACTAAAAGTCACTGGCCATCATCAAAGCCCCAATGACCCCTACCAACACCTTTAGGAAAGAAGAATAGTAAAAAGTAAATAAATAATATAAATTATAAAAAGTTAGATAACATTTTAAAAAATTACAAAAATCGTCCATATCAACAATCATGCTACCTGCTGTTGACTTTATTGCTTTCCAAACAAAATTAGTTGGAAGGATTAACTTGACAAATCGTTAAAATATTCAAAACTGAATTAGCCAAATAAAAAGAATTATACCTTACAATTGGTGTAAATATTATCCAGAGATGAGAGTCATTGTCATACCCACCGCGATATAAACATACTAATATTATTGGGCCTGAGTGAAAGCCCAGGTATAAATATGCTCAAACCATCTACAAATCATATACACAGAAAAAAGACGAAACTGGACACAAGGGTCTATTGAATTCAAATTCAAGAACAAATTGATCGTATCATTTCAATTTGTGTCCAATGAAATGGTTTATAAGCACTAACTCTTGACATTTTGGCAATCATTGAGATCAGTTCTTTAAAAGGGAAATGATCATGATACGCATTCATTGAGATCAGTTTAATCCATCTTCGCAATAATATTCATATGATTGAGAAGATGGAAACAATTGCCGGTGAATGCATTAGCCGTTCTCATTTTCTTACAAAAACATGCCGGTTTTCCGGATTATTGCAACGTCAAAGTCTAACGCTTCTGAAAATTGAGCACCTTGATGGAAATGGCAAAAACAAATGCAAAGAGCATTGTGAATCCTAACATCACAGCGGCGATCACGCCTAAAAAATTATGTCGGAAACCGAAGTAATCTCTCAAGTATTCTTCCACCGTGCCCCCGGTCTCCTCAAGCATGTCCTTCAAATCGCCGTACTGAGAGACCACCAATCCATATAAGCTCCATGCAAATGGACATGCCCAATAGTACCATCTCCACCAAACAGGAATCCTCTGTTAAATAAGTAAGTCATGAGGATGTTCACAAATCAGGCATTACTCTTATTTTTGAAAGCAAAATCAGCAGAACCATGGACATCGATGAGTTGCTATAGAACTTACAGTCCTCGGCACAATGAACCCCGAAAAGAGGTTCCACACGCCATAGAATGCAGCTGCGACAATGGAAGCGATGTGGTGGTTCGGCGTTATGCCCACGGTCATCATGCCATAGTAGGTGAAATACAATAATGTGAAGTACATGAAGTACAGATACCAGAAAAATTTCTCAGCGGTCCATTCGAATCCAATCATTGCGTAAACTATGACTCCATAAGATATAGTTTGCATGAGAATATAAGGGATTTCAATCAGAACCTATAAAATAAATCACATAAGCGACTTTCCAATAGTGATTCATGCATAAAGCTATATTGGAATAAGCGTGCTCGGAATCATTTCGAAGCAATTTTACCTGTGCTAATGCATACGGTAGAGCCGAGTACATCCCTGCAGCTCGCTCTCTATAGAAAACCGTTCTCTCCACTGCTACAACAGGTTGCACGGCGGTTGCATTTTGGACCCCAAGGAAGAGAATGGCCGTATACATAGATCCCATTGCATTGATCAAGTCTTGGCTCCGAGTCCTACGAACCTAACATTCAGAAACACAACTTCGGGAATGAATGAGGCAGAAAATGACATTGTAGGAAGAACTTACGTTTTAGAGCCAAGGTCCCAGAACATAGTCCCAACCAGTAAGGCGATGAGGATGGTGAAGAGGAATCGAACGGCTGTATAAGGCGGATTCCGCCAGTAAGACCAGTGTTGCTTCCATAAGCAAGCCATTAATTGGGTGAAAGTTGATTGAGAATACTGAGTCCGGAAATAAAGATCCTTAGAATTTGGAGGAGGTATGCTCAACTCTTTAATCAAAGCCTTGTTTCTCCTGAAAATCACAAAAATGGGTTTTCCCATTGACATTTTACGGGTCAATAGCAAGACTAAAAGTTGGACCTCAAGATGTGCGGTAAATCCACCTGTACAAATCTGAGTTTTTGTATAAATCAGAAAAATCGACACCCAAAGCAAGTTCTTGTCCTGGGCTTGTAACTTCGAGCATCCAAGTTGCTGGATTATAGCCATCTTTGATTTTGCTAACTCCTTGGATTCCCTTCATTTTGAAGATACTTATCTTGGTAATTCAAGCAAAATGAAAGTACAATCCAAGCCAGGTTATATTCATGAAACTCTATGTACCTCAAAATACTTTATTAGATGATAAGACTGGTGACCCAAAGGACCGACGTAAATCTCTTGTCCCCCTCGTTTCATTAAGAAAAGCTGCAGAACAAGTAAAAATGCAACAGCTTCTAATTTTGAATGCGCTGCAAAAGGATTTTTCATGTGTTGAATGTGTTGACATAATTCACCTCATCGAAAGCTTCAAATATATCAATGCTCGGCTGGTGAATTGTGCATACGACCGTTCTTCCCGTGTCCACTGTATTCCTAACTGTTCTCATGACAATAGCAGCAGCTCTTGCATCAAGCCCAGAAGTTGGTTCATCCATGAAAATGATGGAAGGGTTTGCAACTAGTTCAACTGCTATGGTCAGCCTTTTGCGTTGCTCGGTGGAGAGACCATCCACACCAGGCAAACCAACCAAGGCCTGTCTCAGCGGATTTAGCTCCACAAGCTCCATGACTTCCTCAATAAACATCTGCAACATTTTTATTTCATTACAAAATTAGACGGATCCTCAATGAAGTGTTCATAACCACCTAAGAGCAAGCAATTCCACAATTAGCTTTGAGTTAAGAAGGCAGTCCTCTGTTATCAGATTATGGAGGTAGATGCAAACCTTTCTGGTTTGGTTGTCTACGTCAGGAGGTAAACGCAGCCATGCAGAGTAAAGTACTGACTCATAGACAGTAAGATGAGGTGAATGGATGTCATTCTGTTCACAGTATCCAGAAATTCGAGCAAATGTATTTTGATTCTTTGGATACCCAGAAATTGTTATGTCCCCTTCAATGTATCCACCGGTTTTTCTCCCAGCCAATACATCCATCAAAGTAGTTTTGCCAGCGCCGCTAACACCCATCAAGGCTGTGAGAACACCTGGCCTAAAAGCACCACTTACACCTTTTAGGAGAACTAATTTATCCTCAAGAACATCTTTATTCTTCATTTCCTGCCAGTATAACTCTCTAGTCATATTTCAGATGAACATTTGAGGTTTTACACTCATGGTATCATGATATATTAAAGAGTACTATCTTCAAATTTTCATAGTTTAACAAAGTCACCTGGGGCATGTCAACTGAATAAGTTAATTGATCAAAAGTAATTGAGTATTGCTCAAATGGGAGCACCATTCCTCTGTTCCTATTGACCACGACGTCTGTCTCGAACCGTGCAAGTGTAGAACTAGATGACCTGCCTACAAGACCCAAAAGAAAAGATAGGCAAAGAAGTAACACAAGTCATCGGTGGAGCAAAGCCTTTTTCACCCATTTGAGGTCTTAACTACTGCTAAATGATAGTCAACGAAAAGAAACAAACTATCAAGATTTCGTCTATACCTGATCTATTTTTCTGATTAGAGCCTTGAGATTGCAACTGAATTGATCCTCCTATTCTGTTAACATCGTCATTGCCCTCAGGATCATTTGATTTTACCATCTGGGATTTGCGAAAGGCTGCATCATAAGATGGAGCTTGAGTAGGCAAACTCTTGTTGATAGAAACCTTAACAAGAACAAAAATCACTTACGATTGAGAAGAGCAAGAGCCACTGAAAACCCGAAGTTGAAGAGGATGATGAACCCACACAATGCCCCAACGCCTATCCAATACCGGTATGCTTCAGTAAAGAACCCACGGGACTTCAAAACTTGAATTCCTAGTGGCTCATTTGAACTTGAATTTAGGGGAATCTATTATAAGTAATAACACGAGGAATCACTTAGTCACAGATTCACTTCTATGAAAGGTCAATATGTTGGCATTAAGCAATTACAAGACTTTACTTTATCCCAACTCGACCCTAGAAACTCGTCAATGACTATCGCGCTCTGCCCGTACATTAAAGGAGATGACCAGTAGCCCCAAATCCACCATTTCTTCATGTCCTCTACAAATCAAATAAATCAGAATTAACACCGCTTATAAAAAAAAGGCTAAGAACAAAATAAAGAAAAAAGGTAAACTCTAGTATCTTCGATACTTCGGGAAAGAGCGACTCCGCCCATTGATAAGAGAATGAACAAGGCAAACGTCCCGAATGTGTTGGCAATGATCATGTTTCTCCCAAGTGCCGCAGTAAATCGAAACAATCCAGAGGCCATCTGGCCAACAAGCACAAGTAAAAGATACTGCTTGAACAACCTGTAACACAACATAGACAGAAGAATGTATCAACTACGACAACGAGAATAGAATTTCCATCTTCCCACCAAAGAATAATCACAATCCTTTCTTACCTTCCAACATTTGGGTCGTATCCAATGACATAGTAGCTAATGAACACCCAAGATGCAACCTCCACAAGTGTGATAGGGATCTTTAGAATCCAGGTTGGAAGAGCATATGCCCATGCCGGATAGAAGAGGAGGTCTCTTTGCTTGTAGAAAACTGGGAGCTTGACTATGGTCATCGAAAGCTCCGCCATTCCATTGAACATTATTGCATTTACGGTGTAGAACAAGGCACCAATGTAATCTCCTCCATTAGTTATGGTTTCCCGATGCATCTTAGTCCGTAAGAACAAGGTCATCCCAATAATCGTGTTAATTGTGAGCTGATAAAATAAGTCATATTAGTTTTACCACAACAAACAATTCATGGTTGTAGTTGAACTGAAAGAGAATGAAGTTGGTACTTACCTGAATGAGCTTGAAGATGTAGACAAAGGAGTTCCTTTTCATAAGCAAGTACTCTCTTGAAATGCAAGCTTTCACTAAATCCTTCATTCCAACACCAAATCTTTTGGTAGTCAAAGCGGCAGGGTGGTTCTTGCTCTTATCAAAAGGAGTCGAAAGTTCATCCCCGAGTTTTCTTCCCACGTGGAATGACTGGAACGCCTCCGCAAATTCCCGAACCGTGACAAAAGTGTAAGGCTCGTCTTTGTGTACCCAATACTGATGTTGATCTTTTCTTGATGTTACCTATCGAAAAGTAGAAAAGTACGTCATTGCAAGAGACTTGCTACAGAATATATCTTTTATCTCCTACAAGTTGCTGAAATAAAATTTTCATATTTTTACTTACTTCCTGCAAGAAATCAGCAACACCCTTCCTCTCTGGGCATTTGAATCCCATGGATTCGAAGAAATCTAGGACGAGTTCACGTGGGCCCTGGTACACTACTTGACCATCAGATAGGAGAATGATATCATCAAATAGATCATAAGTCTCTGGAGCTGGCTGGAGGAGAGAAATAACCGCCGTTCCATCAAGAATGTGAATGAAGTGTTTCAGGGAGTTAACAATCTGGTATGTCGTTGAGCTATCGAGCCCAGTGGATATCTCATCCATGAACAATGCCTCAGCAGGTCCAACCAGCATCTCACCTAGAAATTACAAGTCAGAGAATCGAACATATTCAGTTTCTATAAAAGTTTAATGCGCTTCTAGTTCTAACCTGTGGTCACACGCTTCCGTTGTCCTCCAGAAATACCCCTCAACATTTCATCTCCGACCATGGTATCAGCACATATTTCCAGCCCTAAAATCTGTGCGGAAAAGATGTGCATTAAAGTTCTGCTATTTGTGAAGTGCCAGCATGATTTGGGGTGATTCTTGTCAAAATTACCTTAAGAATATAATCAGTGATGACATTAGCCTCCTGACCTTCTGTTGCTACTGCCTGTGGAATTATGCATGACTCATCGCATAAGAAAAACCAGATGCCCACATTGATCTAAGAATTTCAATAACATAGCAATTGCTTTCTGGAGTCTAACTCAAAACCATTTGTTCCATATTAGTTTCTTCCTATGGATTACTTAATTCATTTCCTTGCTCTAAAATGAAAAAATGAAAGACAACTCTAAGCCCGCCTTGTTTATTTACCTTCATGAAGATATCAATATCAGGGTCTGGTTTTATATTTGCTGCTTTCTCTCTTCGTGACAACTCTGATAACATATCTGCAGATGCCCCCAAAGAATCAACATTTGTAATTCGAAAAAATTTGATTAAGTCAAACTCAAATTTGACATTATAAAAATATAAGAGTCAATTCAAAACCGTATCGTGATCCAACACCCTGACATCTTGCGGAGAAGGCCAATGTTTCTCTAACTGTCATTTCTCCTATGTGAAGATCGTATTGACTTATGTAAGCTGCAGTTCTTTGGGGCACAAACTCATTCAAGCCATGTCCATTGTAAGTTACCCTTCCTGTTGTCTGAGGAACAATCTTCACTTTTTCAATATAATTGGATGATATATTGGTCATATAAAAGTTGAAAATCCACAAAAGAAGGGCTAAAATTAAATGAAAGGTGAGTTGCATTAACCTTTAGTTTAGGATCAAGCTTGCCTGCCAAAGCTAACAAGAGTGTTGTCTTCCCTGAACTAGGAGGACCCAGAAGCAAAGTCATCCTGCAAAATGAGAAGAAATTGCCAGAAAAGAAATGTCAATCTAATTCTTCATTATTTTGATGAAGGAAAAAAGACAAATTTGAATTCAGATCAGTTCGATTTCTTTGACATTAGAAAATATATTAGGTATCGAATTTAAAGCGGTAATCCAGTCAACATGTTGAAAACTTCAAACAACAAGAATGTGACAATTTTTTAATGGAGATTTTTGAATAATTACAAAACACGTGCATTATAGAACACAGTACCAAGCTCGGAGAAGGAACCAAATCGGGCTTGCCGAAATAAAACTAAGTTCAGTTCAATTTGGAGGTTTAAAAAATTGGTTTTTGATTTGGACTGATTTGCTCACCTGCCAGGTTTGATGATTCCACTGACATCTTGAAGGATAGTCAAGTGCTTCTTTCTACTAGGAAGCATGGGCAGAAAATTCAAGAAGCCCTTCGGGGGTAAAAAGAAGCGAATAAAAAAAATAAAGGTTAAACAAAGATAAAAATCAGAACATTCAAGCAATTTATCAAATATCATTTTAATCAAAAAAATTAATACAATCCATTTTGCAAGTTGTGGGATTCAATAGTATGGGACTTGGACTTGTTGGTTGATGTTTTATTGGGTTCTCCCACCTAAACAGCTTGCTTTTGGGTTTTGGTTCTCCTATAGTCTATACCAATTTATATAAGAGCCGTCTGTCCCATCTCCCAACTGCAGGTTGCAACGCCGGTATTACAGTGTTTTGTCTTAAACTAGCAAATGGCTAGTATAAAGCCAACCCGATGTGCTTACGAGACTGCGAAGCATGGTTGATTGTTAACATCCTTATTGCAACGGATGGGAATTTATATTTCACATGGGATTTTGATGTGTGGTTTAAAAGGTCTTGGACTCTCTTCCACCTCAATAGCTAGCTTTTGGATGTCGTTTTCTTCATGTCCAAGAACTAGTTATTGAGGCGAGAGAGCGAAGCCATATAAAGTACATATCGAGATCCATCCCATCGGTGTAAATCCAAGTACTACACCTTGAATTAGGATCTTAACAAAAAAATGAAATTGCCTTTTTGGCTTTTACACATACTTAGGAGGTTGCTGCTCACCTCTAGAATATCAGTCCAGAAATTGATGAAGGACGGCAAAGCTCTGCTTCCTACGCGGGCCTCTGCCTCCACGTTCAAATGCTCAAATCTGACTTCAATTGTAGGAATATCAATTCCAACTCTGCAAATAAACCCAGATTCACGATAACCACAATTATTCAAACCCGAAAAGAAAAAACAGAAAGCATCTTGAGAAAACCGGGAAAACTTTCTCGGGGAACAAAAGAAACACGCATGCTTCATGAATGAACAATTCCCACCAATTTTAACGAGAAAATTCACACTAATGAGAACTGGCCCGACATGGTAAGCATTTTCCTTGCAAAAGATTCATCTCTGGAACCCCTCAAGCAGAGGCTTTCCAAAGACACAGCAAACAGAGACTGTACCTATCAATGCGGTTCTTGAGCTTCAGCAAGAACTTCTCGTTGTCCTCCTCAGCGACCCTCAGTAACCTTTCCATCAATATCTTCCTCTCATGAAAACCCAGGTTCCGGATGTCGATCTCGTTGGCACCCCCGCCGCAGGAAGCCATCAGGATCCCTTTCCGGAGACGGTCGAAGGTGGGGAGCTTCTCGAGAGCAGCCCATTTGAGAGCTTCTTCGTCGTCCTCATCGCGCGAAGACCCCGAGAACACATCCATCTTCGCCGCGCCGTTCCTCCACTCGGGGGAGCCAGTCTCGCGCGGGCGGTTGCTCCCTCTGTATACGTCCCCTCCTTCCATGGACGATTGCGTCCGCTAAAGTGTTGCTCATGCTCGGTTTCAAAAACACAAGTACTAGAAGGAAGAGGTAGGTAACAGCTTCGAGGTTCTGTTTACTGCCGGTCCATGCTGACGTGTGCTTTTGTGATGACGTTTAAAATGTTGCTCATCCTTCAACTTTCACAAGTTCTTTATTTTGACGAAACCCTTTCCAACCCCAGAGTCCGCCCAAATCCAATGGACGTGACCCTTAAACGACATCTTAGTGTAACAAGCATAAATTTTTTTCTGATTTGGACATCCACGTGAGAGTCCATCTTGGCTAAAAATTTCACCCACATTGTACTCCCGTTGCCTACATGGTGTAATTTCTTTTCCCATATGTCCATGCAGGGATCGCATATTTTATTCGCATCACACTTTGCATCATTCGATGACCACATCAACTGAATTTAATCGGATTTGGTGGGAGTAAGAAAAGCATAGATGACATAATTTTCATATGGTGCTTACTTCAGTGTAATAACTTTTTTTTTTCATTCCCTTAAATGCTACAAATTTGAAAAATCAATCAGTTTAGTACCATTATCGAATTGCCTTACTAGAAAATCCGACGTAAACGCTGGCAAAGCCACATTGTCCTATGTGAATTAGAGAATTACGAAGTTTCCACAAATTTCAATTCTCTTACTGTTTTCACGAAGTTTCAATGTAAATTAGAGAATTACGAAGGAGAAGAGGTTTTGACTCACTCGTCACTTTCGTGAAGTTTTGATATGAACTAGAGATTTATAATACCTATTTCTTTACAAATGATTTGTTGAAGATTTGCTGCCTTCTCCTTTAGGGAACAATTACCCACAAAATCTTACGTCTTTTATTAGGATGATTTACTCTTCGAATGATCCTATTGGCGATATGAAATAAAAATCAACTGCTACTTAAATGAAGAAAATGATGGCGTTGACCTGAGCATGTACAGAATAACTAGAATATAGGATGCAATGAAATTATAATTTACTACTTAGTATAGGATTTTCTGATAGATCCCTCTTAATTTTTCATAAAGCAATACTAATAAGCCAATTTGCCTTGCTATACATGCAAATTAACTGGAGTTTGCGCGGCTGATTAGGAAGGTTATGTGGGTAATAGTAGTGTCCAACGTAAATGCAAGTCATCATCAGCAAATACAAGAACACTTGAATTTTATGCAATGCATGCTGGGAAAATTGCCCCAAAAATTGTAAATTTATTGCACTTTTATCAATTCAATCCTAAATACTTCAATTTTTCCAATTAAGTACATCCAATTAATTTTGGTTGAAAATCATTGACATGGACAGCATGGCTAGCACTGACTTGAATAATTTTTAATATTTTTACAGCTTTTTCTTTCTTTCTTTTCTTTTCTTCTCTTTTCCTTCTTTTCTTTTTCCCTTCTCTCTTTTCTTTTTTAAATTTTTTCCTTTTCCTTTTTCCCATTTTCCCTCCATCGACCACTACTAATCCTCATCGATGGTGAGTAGATGTCACCAATCTTAGGCAAGGGCCACCCTTGCCGGCCTTAGGGGAGTGACACTTGGGCATTGGCTGGCAAGGGCGACCCTTGCCCAAGGCCAAGGACGGTGGCCTCACTAGCCCAAGCCTGAGCATCACTTGCCTGAGGTTGGCAAGATCACCCGGCAGTGGTCGGCAGAGGGAAAAAAAAAGAAAAGAAAAGAAGGAAATAAGGAAAAAAGAAAAAGAAAAGAAAAGAAAAAGGTAAAATTAAAAAAATAGATAATTAAATTATGTCACATCGGATAACTAGCATCCACGTTAGCGATTTCAAACCAATATTGATCACATTGACTCAATTGGCAAAACGTAAAAATATTTAGTACTCAATTGATAAAATTAAAAGGTGTAAAACTAAAATGGTAAAAGTGCAACAAGTTTAAGAATTTTTAGATAATTTCTCCATGCATGTATATGGTATGCACTCACTATGCATCTCCAAAAAGAAGCATAATAAAAATCAAAAGAAAATTTTTGATTTGGATTTGTCGTCCAAGTCCAACGCCGCAACATATCGAACGCATTTTTGTCAAGAATAGGAACGCCCGTATGACCCGACATTCAATCAAGTAAAAAGAAGCCGACGATGGGTAACGATCAGACACTTCGGATTGATCATGCGTAGATTCGA
The DNA here is from genome assembly GCA_014182895.1 of Angophora floribunda. Classification (NCBI taxonomy): domain Eukaryota; kingdom Viridiplantae; phylum Streptophyta; class Magnoliopsida; order Myrtales; family Myrtaceae; genus Angophora; species Angophora floribunda. The sequence continues at coordinate 24,495,611 of CM024714.1, forward strand.
TTCTGGCCGATGATGGTCTCCTATAATTCGGCGATATCCAAGTCTACTGTGAGTCCCCGAAGTAGGTCGGCGACATGCCTTTATCTTTAAATGGACTAATCTCCTTCCGACTAAACTTTTTTGTTAAAAGAAAATCTCGAAGAAGATTACTGTTATTATTTAAAAGTGACAAGGAAAGCGTAGAGACGGAAATAGACTAGGTTTGATCCGACTTCCGGCCCATCCTAATTCTATGAGGTATAAGGTTGTTCTCGTCTTCAAGATGGGTTGTGGTCCAATTACAAAACCTAAAGACAATGCCAAATGCAGACTTATTGACTGAGAGAGCCCCGGCCAAGAAAAAGAAGAAAAGAATTACAGGGTTCGATAACATAAAAGAAAAAAACTTGTAAAATCTTGGGCACGAAATTATTAAAATTTTGCAAGAAAACTCATAAAATACACTACATAATAAATGAAAATCGGCACCAAGTAACCCTTGGGTCCGCCTCTGCTCATAGAGCTCGAAACAAATTTGGGATTTTATCAACTTAACCCGTGACCCAATTTCAATCATTCATTTCCTTCTTGTGTTCTTTTCAAAGCATGCGTGGTCTTTAGATCTCATATTAGAAAATCAGTCGCAATATGTACTATCGTAAAATTGTCAAACCATCATATAACCTTAAGATGTAATGATTCCAAAATGCAAAATAAGGCTTCGAAGAACCATGTTCAATTATGATCAATTATTATTTCTTGGGGATTTCGAAGTTATCAAGTAGTTTCGAGTTTTCTTCTTTTTTCAATTAAGTAAGAATTGGTCAACCTGCTTAGCCATTAGACATTCTTAATGTCCATATGAAGTTGGGAGGTGAAGATGCTAGGATTCGATTCTCATGGTGCACAAATTTAGAAAACAAATGGGCAACTTTATTCAAAAGTTCCTGCATTGTAGCGCAGCGCCACTTCATATTTAAAACCTAAGATTATAGGGAGGATCTGTCTTAGATATGCAAAAACTCTCGAAAGGCTTTCTGATTTCCGTCACGGCATCTTCGGAAAGTCACTTCTTTCCCTTTTTACGCAATTTACATTGATAGTGTATTCCATACGTTCGGTTTCCCTTTTCTTGCTCTCGCGCCCATCTTTCAATCGACATTCACGGATTTTGACTTTGGAGCGCCATCGCAAAATAAGAAGCTTCCATCGAATGGCCAGCACCACAAATTACAGTCAGATCTTCCGCTTCCATTAATAGGATTACCTAACATATGTTACATTAGCGCTTTTTCATGGGTCGCGAATTTGGAGTTTCTCACCAAACCCTTTTGATAACACTAAAGTTCAACTGTAACGTACAAATGTTAGTTAACAACCCTTCTTTCCAAATATTTACAAGAGCTTCATAACCCTTATAATAGTCATATGTCTGCCATATTCTGTCGTCAGCTGGTAATTTACTCATTATTCATACCATAAACGTTGTTAAAAAAATACAAATGTAAGTTGAGAAGCTATTGATCGATTGGTTAGAGCTAACTCAAGGAGATTCTTCAATTTCCCTTGATTTTCTGCATGTTTCAGGATTATGCATATATCGTGCAGCCTGATCATGCATATCTTTGATTGATTCTAAATGATGGTAAATATCATGTTATCTTGATAGTTATCTTGTAAAACTCTATATAAATATCTCTTGTGCTTTTTATTATGGAATACTTTCAAAATCACCAATTTTCTATTTTGAGTATTCTTATCTCAACCGAATACTGTAAATTCTTATGTATGTCAACAACTTGTTCATCTATAAATTAGTACACTTAAATATAAGTCAATAACTTGCTAAACACCCATCGAGGCTATGTAGTTTATAGGGTGCCGGCTATTTACTACCGCATTTGCAATTCACTATCATCTCATTCTTGAAAAATAACCTTGGCAGGCCCAACCAGCATCTTACCTAAGAATTAAACAATGTCAGTTACTAACAATTTGAGTTGCTTCTAGTTCTAACATGTCGTCACACCCTTTGTCCTCCAAAAAATAGCCCTCAATTTTCCATATCCGACCATCGTATCAGCTCAAATTCCTATCCCTAAAATCTGTAGAGAAAACGTGCCCATTCAAGTTCTGCTGTTTCTAGAAAAAAAAAATTCGGTTCTGCCTCGTCTGGAGATCTTTCTCTACCACTATGGATAGCTTGCCTTAACTTTCCAAACCCTAACAAAACCCTTTTTCATCCCATTGAAATTTGCTTCATCCCCCAAACCATCGCTGTGGTACCCCTGTGCATACTATGGCATTTTGCATTAAGGGTCAATTCCAAAAAAAACCATAAACTTTAGGTCAAATCCCAAATATATCTTGAACTTTTTTTTCTCAAGAAAAATCCCAAACTTTAGGTTCAATCCCAAATCTGTCCCAAATTTTTCTTTTGTCTCAGAAAAAACCATAAACTTCAATTTTAGTCCCAAATCTACCCCGAATTTTGTTTTGTCTAAAATAAAGAGTCAATATCATGAAAAATCCCAAATTGGTACACATATGACAAATTTACCCAAAATTAATTTTTTGACCATCAAAAAAAATTCATCATCTATTAATTTCCATTAAATTTTACAGTCAAATTGTTAAATTAAATAACACGTCGCAATTGACGGGTATAATAATTTGGGGTTTTACCCTCCGTTTGTACTAAAAAAATCACCAATTTTTGATATATTCTCAAATATACCCTATGGTCCAGTCCCAACTGAATTGGATCTAAAGTTTGGGATTTTTTAAGAAATTTAAAAAAATTCAGGATAAATTTGGGATTAGACTTAAAATTTGAGGGTTTTTTTTTTGAATTAGCCCTTTACAATAATCTACTTTGTTGCGAAACCCCTTCAACAAAAGCCTAGGCCAACAAATGGTTCAACATTTCCCCCTTTTAGAGTGCGTTTGGTTCAGCATTTCCAATGGGCCCCTTGGGGAAATGCTAGACCGTTTGGTTCAGCTTTGAAGGCAACTTTCAATTTGGGCTTTCCGCATTTTGGGGAATGCTGAAATTATTTTTTTCCTTCCAAAACTACCCTCATTGAATCTTCATATTTCCGATTTTGCCCCTGATTATTTTTTTTAATTGAAAAAGGTGGCAGCCATTCGACGGTCCGGCAAAGGAGCTACGGCCGCCGGCAAGCCAAATCTAGTGCCGACGGCTATCAGTGGAGGTCGCGCGACTCGAGGGCCATTGAAGGTCGCCCAACCTCAAGCGACCCTTGGCGAGGGTCACTCAAACCAAGAGCCGCGCGACCCAAGCGACTACCGCCTAGGTCTTGTGACAGCAGCCAATGGTCGCACGGCCCCTGGGTCGAGCAACCCTCGCTGGCAGCCATAGCCCTTCGCGGGGTTTAGTCCAATTTTCAAAAAATATATATATTGTACGGACCCCTAGAGTGCCAAAACTTGGCATGAAGGAACACTTAAGTGCTAAAAGTTACAAAACGTACACTTAAGTGCCAAAATCGAAGCAAAAGGGATTAGTTAAGTGCCAATGACGAAAAATTCCGGTCAAACTGCCACGTGTCCATTTTCTAGTGACTTCATTTGCCGAATGAGCATTTTTTTTCAAAAGAAAAAAAATTTACATGGCAATTTTAACAAAAAAAAAATTGCCAAATCAAACTACAAAAAATTTAAAAATCAATTTTATTAAAAAAAAAAAAGAGTAGAGGAAGGGCATCCGATGAGGGCTGTGCAGCCCTCGCCGCCACCGCCCCACCATCGCCGGAAGGGCCGGCGACGATGAGCGAGGGTCAGCCAGGGTCGCCAAGCCCTGGCCAGTGGCTAGCAACCCCGGCCGACCTGCAACAAGGGTCGCCATCCCTTCCCGGCAATGGTGGGGCGGCGACGACGACAGCGACGAGAGCTACACAGCCCTCACCGAATCCCCCTCCTCTCTCTCTTCTTTTTTTTTTTTAATTAATCAATTTTATAATAATATATTTTTTATATTTTTTATATTATTTAATTAATAATTTTTAAAATCCACATCAACGCAAAACGACATCGTTTTAGCTGATTTTTCGTTGACTCAGTTTCCAACAAGCTACGTAGACAAGAAAATTAATAAAAAATTGCCATGTAAAATTTCCGGGAAAGTTCTGACGACGTGGCATTGAAGTAATTCATTTGTTTTAAAAAATGGCACTTAAGTGTCCCATCGTGCCAAGTTTTGGCACTTGGGTGCACTTATGCCTATATACATATAATACCCTTCAAAATTCATTGCGAAAGTGTTTTTTACCAAATGCACATCCAACTCAAAGTCCATTTGCAAAAAAAAATTACCAAACGCAATTGCATCTCCCCAAGTAGATTTGGGCTTTCAGCATTTGCATTTGACTCAAATCCCCTTGCAAATGCTGAATCAAACACAGCCTTAATCCTCTGCGGTCTGCTCTTGGCTTCCTTCCCTGTGCAGCTAGTGGCGACTTGGTTAAAGTATTAGTATCTTGTCTCCCCCAGTCCCTGTGCTTGCTTCTGCTGGGTCGGGACTTCTCTTTAAGAGCTGCGAGTTTTCTGGACTTTCTCGGTCTTACGTAATGGAGGGTGGAATGGAACGGGACAGATCGATGTAACGCTAAAGTCTACTGCCTCTGGAAATTGAGAATCTTGATGGACATGACGAAAACGAATGTGAAGAGCACTGTGAATCCTAAGATCCCAGCAGCGATCACACCCAGAAAATTATGTTGGAAACCGAAGTAATCTTCGCATATTCTTCCACAGTGCCCCCAGTGCCCTCGTGCGTGTTCTTCAAATCGCCAAACTGAAGACCACTAATCCATATAAACTCCAAGCAAATGGGCATGCCCAATAGTACCATCTCCAACAAATAGGTATCCTCTGTTAAATAGGAAGTCACGAGGATGTTCACAAATCAGGCATTAAACTTGTTGAAAACAAAATTAGCAGAAACATTAAAATCGATGGGTTGCTATAGAACTTACAGTCCTTGGCACAATGAACCCCAAAAGAAGTTCCATATGCCATTGAACGAAGAAGAGACGAGGGAATCCATGTGGTGGTTCGGGGTTATGTCCACAGTCATCATGCCATAGTAGGTAAAATACAACAATGTGAAGTACATGAAGAATAGATACCAGAAAAATTTCGAAATGGTCCATTTAAATCCAATCATTGTGTAAACCATGATACCATATGATATAGCTTGCACGAGAATATAAGGGACTTCAGCAACTTTCCAATATTGAATCGTCCATTACCATATTTAAAATAGGCGTACTTGTCATTTGGAAGTAATTTTACCTACGCTAATGCATTTGGCAGGGACAAGTACATCCCTGCAGCTCGCTCTCTATAGAAAACCGTTCTCTCCACTGCTACAACAGGTTGCACGGAAGACGCATATTGGACCCTAAGGAAGAGAATGGCCGCATACATAGATCCCATCGCAATGATCAAGTCTTGTTCCCGGATCCTGCAAACCTAACATTCAGAAACACACAGCTTCAAAAATGAATGAGGTAGATATTGACATTCTAGGCAAAAATTACAATTTAGAACCGAGGTCCCAGAACGTTGTCCCAAGCATTAAGGAGATGATGATGGTGAAGAGGAACCAAACAGCCGTATACGGCAAATTTCGCCAGTAAGACCAATGTTGCTTCCATAAGCAAGCCATTAATTGGGTGAAAGTTGACTGAAGATACTTAGTCGGGAAACAAAGATCCTTAGAATTTGGAGGAGGTATGCTCAACTCTTTAATCAAAGCCTTGTTTCTCCTGAAAATCATGAAATGCGTCATTCTATCTCAATACAAAATGTGTTCGTCCGATCGACACTCCACGGGTCAATAGCAAGACTAAAAGTTGGACCTCGAGATATGCGGAAAGCCCACCTGTACAAATCTGAGCTCTCGTATGAATCAGAAAAATCGAGACCTAAAGCGAGTTCTTGCTCTAGGCTTGTTACTTCGAGCATCCAAGTTGCTGGATTATAGCCATCTTTAATTTTGCTAACTCCTTAGATTCCCTTCATTTTGAAGAAATATACCTTGGTGCTTCCAATAAAATGAAAGTACAATTTAAGCTAGGTTATATTTATGAAACTGTATGTACCTCAAAATACTTTATTAGATGAGAAGGCTGATGACCCAAAGGACCGACATATATCTCTTGTCCCCCTTGTTTCATCAAGAGAAGCTGCAAAACAAGTTAAATGAAATGGCTTCAAATTTTGAAATCACCGCAAAAATATTCTTAATGTATTAAATGTGTCGACATAACTCACCTCATCGAAAGCTTCAAATATATCGATGCTCAGCTGATGAATTGTGCATACGACTGTTCTCCCCATGTCCACTATATTTCTGACTGGTCTCATGACAATAGCAGCAACTCTTGCATCAAGCCCTGAGGTTGGTTCATCCATGAAAATGATAGAGGGGTTGGCGACCAGTTCAATCGCCATGGTCAGTCTTTTGCGTTGCTCATTGGAGAGACCATCCACACCAGACAAACCAACCAAGGCCTATCTCAGTGGATTTAGCTCCACAAGCTCCACGACTTCCTCAATAAACATCTGCAACATTTTTTTCCATTAGAAACGATTTAAATTAGATTGATTCTCAATCAAGACTTCATAACTACCTGAACATTAGGAGTATCCACAATTAGCTTTGAGTTAAGAGGCAATCCTGATAAAAACAGGTTGTGGGGTTAGATGCAAACCTTTCTGGTTCGGTCGTCCATGTCAGGAGGTAAACACAATCATGCAGAGTAAAGTAACGACTCGTAGACAGTAAGAGGAGGTGAATGGATGTCGTTCTGTTCATAGTATGCAGAAATCCAAGCAAATGTATCTTGGTTCTTTGGAAACCCAGAAATTTTTATGTCTCCCTCAATGTATCCTCCGGTTTTTCTCCCAGCCAATACATCCATCAGAGTTGTTTTGCCCGCACCACTAACATCCATCACAGCTGTGAGAACACCTGGCCTAAAAGCACCACTTACACTTACACTCGCAAGAGCACCAATTTATCCTCCAGAGCACCTTGATTCTTCATTTCCTACCAATATAACAACAAACAGTTGGTTATATTTCGGATGAAAATTTAAGATTTAACACTCATAGATAGACTCTGATGATATATCAACAAAATACTATCTTCATATTTTTTATAGTTTAACAAAATAACCTGTGGCGTGTCAACTGAATAAGTTATTTCACCAAAAATAATTGAGTATTGCTCAAATGGGAGCACCATTCCTCTTTTTCTATTGGCGGGGATGGCTGTCTCAAACCGTGCACGTGTAGACATATCTCCCTTCAAGACCCAAAAGAAAAGGTAGGGAAAGAAGTAACACCCGTCATTGAGGGCCAAAAGCCTTTTTGTTCACCTCTTTGAAGTCTTACCACTGCTAAATGATAGTCATTGCAAAGAAACTAAATATGAAGACTTTATACCTGATCCATTTTTGTGAGTGGAGCCTTGAGATTGCAACTGAATTGATTCTCCCAGTCTGTTAACGTCATCATTGCCCTCAGGTTCTTCTGATTTTACTGTCCAGGATTTGCCAAAAGGCTGCATCATCAGATGGACTTCAAGTGGGCAAGCTATTATTGACAGAAATCTCAACCAGAAGAAAAAGCATAGTGCGCTTACGATTGAGAAGGATAATAGCCATCAAAAACCCAAAGTCAAAGACGATGATGAATCCAAACAATGCCCCAACTCCTATCCAATACTAGTATCCTTCGGTGAAGGGTATCTATATAATAATAATAATAATAATAATAATAATAATAATAAAGAACATAAGGAACTTCAATCAGAATAGACTGATTGATTAGACTTGATAACCAGCTAAGTAGTAAGTGCCTCCCCAATTTGTCTTGAGTTAAGAAGACAATCCTAGTAGACTTAGAATAAGGCAGTAGATGCAAACCTTTCTGGTTTGTTCGTTCACGCCAGGAGGCAAACGCAGCCATGCAAAGTAAAGTAGCAACTCGTATAAGGTAACATGAGGTGAATGGATGTCATTCTATTCACAGTATCCAGAAATCCTAGCAAATGTATCTTGGTTCTTTGGATGCCCAGAAATAGTTAAGTTCCCCTTGATGTATCCTCCAGTTTTTCTCCCAGCCAACACATCCATCAGTGTAGTTTTACCAGCACTGCTAACGCCCATCAGAGCGATGAGAACACCTGGCCTAAAAGCACCAATTTATACTCAAGAATACCTTGGCTCTTCATTTCCTGCCAAGATAACCACAAACACTTGGTTATACTTAGGATGAACATTTGAGGTTGAACAAATCAAGAAAGTACTATTTTCACCATCTTCAAACTTTTCATAACTTTAATATAGTTACATGTGGCATGTCAACTAAATAGGTTATTTCATTGAAAGTAATTTAGTGCTACTCAAATGGAAGCACCATTTCTCTTTTCCTATCAGCGGCATTGGCTGTCTCAGGACAGGTAGGTGTAGACTTGGATGATTTTCCTACAAGACCAAAAAGAAAAGACAGGCAAAGAAGTAGCTTGATAGACCAAAACCTTTGTTCACCCCTTTGACGTCTTAACTTCTGCTAAATGATAGACAATGAAAGAAACTATCTATACTTTATACCTGATCCATTTTTGTGACTAGAGACTTTAGATTGCAACTGAATTGATCCTCCCATTCTATTATCATCCTCATTACCCTCATGATCATCTGATTTTACTGTCTGGGATTTACCAAAGGCTGCATTATAACATGGAGCTTGAGTAGGCAAGCTCTTGTTAACAAAAACCTCAACAAGAAGAAAAGCCACTTACGATTGAGGAGCAAGAGCCACGGAAAACCCAAAGTTGAAAAGGATGATGAACCCAAACAATGCCCAAACTCCTATCCAATACCAGTATGCTTTGGCAAAGAACCCACGGGACTTCAAAACTTGAATTCCTAGTAGTTCGTTGGAACTTGAATTTATGGGAATCTATTTTAAGGAATAACACAAGGAATCAATCGGTCAAATTCACTTCTATGAAATGTCAAAATATTGGCATCAAGCAATTGCAAGACTTTACCTTATCCCAACTCGATCCTAAAAGCTCATTAACGACTATCGCATTCTGCCCATACATAGTAGGAGATATCCAATAGCCCCAAATCCACCATTTCTTCACATCCTCTATAATTCAAAGGAATCGAGATTAGCACTTCTTATGAAAAACAAGTTAAGAACAAAATAAATGAACTCTAGTATGTGTAATACCTCAGGAAAGGACTATTCCACCCAATGCAAGGAGAGTGAACAGAGCAAATGACCCACATGTGTTGGCAACAATCAGGTTTCTCCCAAGTGCTACGATCAATCGATACAATCCAGAGACCATCTGGTTTGCGATCACAAGCAAAAGATACTGCTTGACCAATGTGTAACACGACATAGATAGTAGAATGTATCAACTAGGACAACAAGATTAGAATTCCTTCTTACCACCAAAGAGTAATCACAGCTCTTTGTTACCTTCCAACATTTGGGTCGCATCCAATGACACAGTAGGTGAATAGAAGAGGAGGTCTCTTTGCTTGTAGAAAACTGGGAGCTTGGCTATGGTCATCGAAAGATCCACCATTCAATTGAACATGATCAAATCACAATGAAGAACAAGGCACCAATGTAAACTCCTCCATCAGTTATGGAATCTTGATGCATCTTAGTGCGTAAGAATAGGGTCATTGTAATGAACGCCATAATTGTAAGTTAATAAAACAAATACATATCAGTTTAAGTACATCAGACAATACAAGGTTGAAGTGAACTGAAAGAGAATGAAGTTCATATTTACCTGAGTGATCTTGAAGATGTAGACAAAGGAATTCCTTTTCATAAGGAAGTGCTCTCTTGATATGCAAGCTTTTATCAAATGGAGTAGAAAGTTCATCCCCGAGTTCTCTTCCCACGTGAAATGATTGGAATGCCTTCACAAATTCCCAAACCGTGAGAGAGTATAAGGCTTGTCTTTGCATACCCAATACTAATGCTGGTCTTTTCATGATGTTACCTATCAAAAAGTAGGAAAGTACGTTATTGTGAGAGACTTGCTACAATTTATATCTTTTTATCTCCTATAAGTTGCTGAAATAAAATTTTCATATTTTTACTTACTTCCTGCAAGAAACCGGCAACACCCTTCCTCCCAGGGCATTTGAATCCCATGGATTCAAAGAAATCTAGGACGAGTTCATGTGGGCCCCTGGTACACGATCTGACCATCAGATAGGAGAATGATATCATCAAACAAATCATAAGTCTCTAGAACTGGTTGGAGGAGAGAGATAACAGCCGTTCTGTCGAGAATGTGAATAAATTGTTTCAGGGAGTTGACAATCTGGTATGCCGTTGAGCTATTGAGCCCAGTAGATATCTCATCCGTAAACAATGCCTTAGCAGGCCCAACCAGCATCTCACCTAGAAATTACAAGTCAGAGAATTGAACATTTTCAGTTACTAAAAGTTCAATGCTTCCAGTTCTAACCTGTGCTCACACGCTTCCGTTGTCCTCCAGATATACCCCTCAACATTTCATCTCCGACCATGGTATCAGCACATATTTCCAGCCCTAAAATCTGTGCAGAAAACATGCGTATGAAAGTTCTGCTATTTGTGAAGTGCCTGCATGACTTTGTGGTGATTCTTGTCAAAATTACCTTAAGAGTATAATCAGTGATAACATTAGCCTCCTGACCTCCCGTTGCTGCTGCCTGTGGAATTTTGTGTGACCAATTGCGTAAGAAAAACCAGACACCCATGTTGATCTAAGAATTTCAATGACATATTAACTGCTTGCTGGGGTCCAAACCAAAACCATTTGTTCCATATCAGTTTCTTCCTATGGACGACTTAATTCATTTCCCTGCTTTAAAAGAAAAAAACGAAAAACAACTCTAAGCTCGCCTTGTTTGTTTACCTTCATGAAGATATCAATATCACGGTCTGGTTTTATATTTGCCGCTTTCTCTCTTCTTGACAACTCTGACAACGTATCTACAGATGCCAACAAAGAATCATCATTTCTTACTCAAAAAAATTTGTCTAAGTCAAACTCAAATATGACATCATAAAATTATAAAAAAATTAATTCAAATTCACTAACGGAATCGTGATCCAACACCCTGACATCTTGCAGAGAAGGCTAAAGTTCCTCTAACTGTCATTTTTTGCTATGTGAAGATCATGTTGACTAATGTAAGTCGTAGTTCTTTGGGGCACAAACTCATTCAAGGCATGCCCATTGTAAGTTACCCTTCCCGTTGTCTGAGCAACAATCTTCACTCTTTCAGCATAATTGGATGATATATTGGTTTATCACATAAAAGTTGTAAAAACCACAAAAGGGCTGAAATTATATGGAAGGTGACTTGCATTAACCTTTAGTTCAGGACAAGCTTGCCTGCCAAAGCTAACAAGAGTGATGTCTTCCCTGAACTAGGAGGACCCAGAAGCATAATTTTCCATCCAGATGAGAGGAAACTTGCCACAAAAGATAAGAAAAACTAATTTTTCACCCTTTCATTTAAAGGAAAAAGATGATTCCAGATTCGGCTCAGTTTGATTTTGTTATCATTAGAAGAAATGAAACATATTACTTCCAAATTGAATTTGAAGCAGTAATCAAATCGATATTTTTAAAACTTCTGCCCAACAAGAGTCTGACAATTTCTAGTTGAGACTTTTGAATAATCTCACGACATGTAAAGCATTTATAGAGTACAGCACCAAGCTCGGAGATGGAACCAAACAGACTTGCTGAAATAAAATTAAGTTCACTATAATTCAATTTGGAGGTTTGAAAAGCCGGTTTTTGATTTGGTTTGATTTGCTCACTTGCCAGCTTTGATGATCCCGCTGACATCTTGAAGGATCGTCAAGTGCTTCCCTCTACTAGGAAGTATGTGTAAAGAAATCAAGAAGCCCTTCAGGGGTAAAAAGAGACAGAAAGAATAGTAAAGGTTAAACGAAGAAACCAATCAGAACATTCAAGCAAATTATTGACTGTCATTTTAATCAGAAAACTATTATAATCCTAATCCCAAGTTATTTGACTCAATAGTGTGGGACTTTTGATTTGTGGTTCTACTAAAGTTTATATCAATTAACATAAGAGCCGTTCACCATATCTCCCGGTTGCATTATCGAGGGGCACTCGCGGTTAACCGATATTGGAGTGGTTGCCCGAGACTAGCAAAAGGCTAATACAAAAGTCAGACTCTATGTGCCCACCGAGATTGCAGAGCATGGTTGATTAATATGATCTAAACGGGACTTTGCTGTGTGGTTTAAATGGCTTGGACTCTGTCCCACTTTAACGGCTAGCTTTTGGGGGGTGGTTCTCTTAAGGTCCAAAAGCTAGTTATTAAGGTAAGAGAGGCAAGGCCGTCTAAATCAGATATCGAAATCCATCAATATGGATTCAAGTCCAACACTTGAATTATGATCCTAACAGGAAAAAAAAAAGTTGCCTGTTTGACTTTTACATTTAATATATTTAGGTGGTTGCTGGCTTACCTCTAGAAAATTAGTGCAGAAATTAATGAAGGTCGGCAAAGCTCTGCTTCCTTCATGAGCCTCAGCCTCCACGTTCAAATGCTCAAATCTAACTTCAATTGTAGAAATATCAATTACAACTCTGCAAATAAAACCTGGATTCACAGTCGTGAGAATAACGGGAGAACTTTTCGGGAAAAAAAAGAACATGCACGATCCATGTATGAACAATTACCAGCATTCTGGACGAGAAAAATTTTACTAACAAGAGATGATCTGACATGGTAAGGTTCTCCTTCGTAAAGATTTTTCTGGGAAGCCAAACAGACTCCATTCCAAGAAACGTCGCAGTTTTGGTAAACTTTCCCTCTTCTCTTGGAATCCCCACAAGCAGAAGTTCGAAAGGCAGAGCAAACAGAGACTGTACCTATCGATGCGTTTCTTGAGCTTCAGCAAGAACTTCTCGTTGTCCTCCTCGGCGACCCTCGCTAGCCGCTCCATCAATCCCTTCCTCTCATGAAAGCCCAGGTTCCGGATGTCGATCTCGTTAGCACCGCCACCCGAAGCCGTCAGAATCCCTTTCTGGAGACGGTCGAAGGTGGGGAGTTTCTCGAGAGCGGCCCATCGAAGAGCTTCCTCATCCTCCTCGTCGCACGAAGACCTCGAGAACACGTCCGTCGTCATCGCACGGTTCCTCCACGTGGTGGAACTGGTCGCACGCAGGCTGTTGCTGGCTCTGTATATATCTCCTCTTTCCACGGACGATGACTGTCTACTAAATAGTTGCTCTTGCTCTGTTTCTGAAACACGAGGAGGAGGAGGAGGAGGAGGAGGGTAAATGACAGCTTTTCAGGATCTGGTTTACTGCTGATGGGTGCTTCTGTAATCACGCATGAAGAGTTTGTTCTGTGAAAATGGAGGAGACACAGAGACGTGGAAATGGAGTTTATATTGGGAGAGACGCTGCGTGGGTTAGGCCCCTCGGGCTGGCATTCAAATTGTCGACTCCATAATTTTTTTTTCCGGTTTGGAAAATAAGAAGTCTAGATACATTTTTCTTTTTTAATACTTTCAAACTTTTTTTAATCGAATTTCTTTATTTCTAATTTATCTAATTAATTCATTTTTGCTTTCGAAAGTTTTCTAATCGAATACTTCTAACAATGTGATGCGTGGTGAGTGGGTGAGAAGGCGACAAGTGTCTGATGGAACTTGATTGATATAAGAATAGATTAGGAATAAAAAAGACAATTACTAAGACATCAAGGAATAATCATATTACTTGTTTGCTTCCGACTCAAGATAGGATAAAATTGGATATAAGAGATATAATCCAAATAAAAATATCTTATGGGGGAGGTGGGGTAAAAATGAATTAAATTTCTTATATCCATGAAAGAAGTTATTTTTCTCAAATAACAAATTTCTTAAACTAAAAAAAATTAATAAAACAAAAAATATAAAATAATATTTGGGTTATAATATAAAATTAAAATTAAAAATAAGAAAAACTAACAATGGACAATCTTCGTTTGTTATTTATTATATTTTTTATTTATATATTTGTGTGGAATAATTAATATATCCAATTTGAACCATAATTCATTAATTTAACATTTTGAGTAAAGGTGAATTCAATTAAATACGTGCTCGAATTTGGGCTCTCTTAAGAAAACTACATGTTTTAAAAGTACTATGACAACAAAACCATGGAACGCGAGAGTTTATTATTTTCCAAAAGATCATGAAATAATGGTGCCACATGTTTAACCACGAGAGAATCTTAATATAGGTGAAAATGTTAGAATTTCATTCTCATGGTCAACAAATTTAGTCAAAAAAATTTTCCTCCCCCCCCCCCCCCAATATAAGATTCGTAAGTCTTTACGTTCGACGTCGCCCCACTCCATATCCAAAACCTAAGATTAAGGCCACGACGCCATTCGTATTCACCGACTCATAATCAAGTCTCTGTCCTAGACATGAAAAAAAAAATCTCTTATGAATCTGACGAGTTTAGCAAGGCTTTCCCATTAGACGAGAGGAAAATCAGGCTTAAGCTCAGCTAAGGCAATATGATTGAAATCTATGCTCTCTCTCTTCACCGAATTGTACCGATCAGTTCGACATTCGCCTTCGATTTCTCCTCTCTTGCTGTCATGTACGTCCTTGTATCCACATTTATTCGTGTTTGACTTTGGAATGCCATCGTAGTAGGAAAGAAGCTTCATCAGTTGTTCTGCTCCACAAATTACAGTCTTAAACGGGAAGAGGCAATTGACCTTTGCGGAATCACTCGCAAATTGAGAGGTTAACCGAAAAGAACTTATCGAAGAAAAATGTAAATGACGAGAAGACGAACGAAAGAGAAAGCTGGAAGTCACGGTTGGAAATAATTGTACGAGTCTCAAGGGCAGATCCTCCTCGTAGGCACGACCTTTGCTGAAAGCAATGTCCAAACCACACCACCAACTCTCACATTTTTCTTCCCAAAAGCAGCCCAAGGAAAAACAAAGGTGGTGACTTGAAACAATTTTCTTCCTTCTTCACTTGCTTTGTTTGGCCCTCTTAATGCCAAATTCAAGCATATCCGAAGGGAGTTGAGGGATATGGTGGTTGTGTATTTATGGGTGGCAACATCCTTTCCCAACCTAATTAGCTTTTAAATGAATAAAAAAAAATATTTAGACTACGCACAGATGCATGATGTAAATCTATCCACGTCAACTAAACAGCATAATAGACCTATCTGATCATAAGTCTAATAGTCTACAAGCTTGTCATGCCAACTCACATCACGAGAGCTTGAAAGCAATTTTTTGGCAAAGTTGTGATTATATTATTATAGGTTTTCTTGATAAGCCGGCCTAAGTGACAAGTTGGACTCGATCCTAAAGCTTGCTCGGGCTTGGAGTCCATCCATTGGTCACTTCTTATCAAATGTGCAAAATAAGTGAAATACAAGGCTTTGTTCGTTTCACGAAAAATGTGATGTTTCTAGAAAATATTTTTCAATAAGTCCTTATTCAAGAAAATTACAATATTTTCCCATGTTCATCTGAAATTTAAAAATAAACTAGAAAATATTTTTCGTTATTCAATATGGAAAATCCGATTTGATTTTCCTCCATGCAATACTTTTAATAATTTTTATTTTCTTTTTTCTTTTTTTTTCTTTTCCTCCTTCTTCTTCAGTCGATCGCCAGCCATAGCGCAGCCGGCAGCCAGCCAAAAGCAAGCTTGAGATCACCCAAGGCAAACAAGCTACAGGCTCACACTCGTCAATCTGAAAAATCTAAAATACGTTTTTATAAAAATTATTTTTTGCGAAATAAACGGAGCTTACGGATAATGTAAAAATTTAAGCATGTGATATATGTTCGGATATTATATGTTATATAACTGTTCTACCCCCACGTTGAAACTAGCAAGAAACAAGCCCATTCATATCGCCTTAACAAGACTAGCTGGTTGATTGTGTGATCATGCACAAAATCAATCAAAGAGTGTTGAGAAGGCAAATGGAGGAACAGAAGTTTAATACAGCAGCCAAAGAAAGTTGGACTCAGAGAACAATGTAGAATTCAGCATTCGAAAAGCCACGTATACCCGTGGCACAATGCAATTTTAAACTCTTCATGATCAATAAATTAAAACCCGACGAAGCGTGGATCACTTACTCCACTCCACTCCGCTCCAAATGATGCACAGCGAATGCTTTAGCCATTCTCATTTTCTGTCAGAAACAAGGTTGTTATGAGGAGATCGATGATGCGCTAAAGTCTACCGCCTCTGGAAATTGACCACCTTTATGGAAATGACCAGACCCAATCACTTATGGCCGAGGTGCTCAACTTCCATTTCCAGAGGTAGTATGATTGTACCCCTGGCCAATCATAAAAACAAGATTATCAAACCATTTAACCCAGTCACCATACCATGAACGCGCACTCTTTCTCACCAAAAGAGAACAAGAGTAAATTCTGTTTGCTATGTCCAGAGCCTATAGATTAGAGTTAAGGGTGTGCCATGCAGCATGCACCACAACAGTAGCCAACTAGTTAGATCAGGCTCAGCTGTGATTCAAGTCCCCACAATCCCAATCTCTGTTACTCTTATCAGCCACCAACCTAAAGCACCATCAGCCGCCATTATTGTATTCACTTCGTTGCAATACCTTTATGACGACAACACAAGCCTCTGCTTCTAATGCCTAAATCAAAACCAACAAGGTACCAAGAATAACATCTCAACCCTGTGCATAGCATGCATACACCAACAACTATAAGAAGCTAAGCTTTTATCTCTCAAGCAGCGTCCATTATGACCTGTTCTGGGTGACTAGACCTATCCTCTTTATATACAAGCAAAATGAGTAGCATAATCAGGCCTCATTTTTCACATCCGCATCTTTAACATTGTCCTGATACAATGTCCACAACTTAGGTGACCATTCCAGACACCAGGAGACAGCAAAGCTTATACAAGATAGCTATTTACATGTCTAACATTAACAAGTGTCATGAACTTATGCATCCCTTGATGACTAACAACAGGCTCAATAGGAGGGGATTAATGGAAATAATAAAACAGCTTCATCAGGAGCAATGCACTATAATTTACTTGAAAAAGAACCACTTTAAACCCACACCATCAAAAGCTGGTATCAGATATGAAAAGTTTATCCATTCAAAGAAGAGAAAGTTATCTCTAACTTTACATCTATCGTTACTTATTCCTAAAGTGTCTTGATTTAATCTTCACCATCATTCTCTATGTCAAGCCTGGAAGTCCCATTTACACCAGATACAAGCTCTGCCTCGGTTGGCTTGGATGGCAACCTCTCATAGGCTCTTGAACTCGAGGGAAGAAGCTTACATTGCCCCAATCTAAGACTCTGGCTGAGTTTCTCATAGCCCCACCTCTGCTGAATATAGACTACAATCGCTAGTAGAACAGAACTCAAAGGTATGGCAACATCTCCAAACTTGGAGTAAAAATCCCAATTAGGATTGACAAACTCGTATTCTTCCACAAAGTATGGATTGGGAGAGGGGGACCTTGTGTAATCATATAGATGAGGAAGGAGTCTGACAATAGTGATCCCGACGTAATATAGCTTTCTGAGAGGATGACTATCAATCTGCCATAACAAGTTGCCGATAACTTGAGGGAGAAGGAAAAAGTCATGAGCGAGGCCAACATACTCTTCCAATTTGGTTTCCCACACTGAAGATGTGTGCGAATTGTCAGCAGAATCATAGTATAAATGCATCTGAAGCGATGCCTGGCTAGTTTTTACAGAATGAATTATCAGAACAATAAGGTAACCGATTAGGTGTATGGACAAGGTAGTAAGCAGCACTTTTTTATCACTTGGGACTCGATGTGGTTCCAGGGGAGCCCTCATGAGTAGCCTGGTCCGAGATTTCCATACCTTCTGAAGAAGTCTCAAAGTAAGCAAAAATGAAACTATCACCAGAAGCTTTACAGTATAGTCAATCACATGAATCCACTGGCTTCTTTCCAGATTGTATGAAGAAACTTCCGTGGATTCTGATGCCGCTCTCTTGAAAACAGCTTCTGCTCCGGTAATCAAAGGAAGGCTATACCCCACAGCTTGAACACCAAGCATAACCAACGAGACAAAAGCTACAGAGTCCACATTATGCTTGATGTAGAAGAGTTGACTCAAAATGCATGAAATGGCCAGAGAAAGTGTCAGTACGCGAAGGATCCCCTCAATACCTCTGCGAGAGAGAAGGTCCTCTCTTTGTTGCCTATACATTATGGGGAAGGTCTCGAGCTTGATGGAATCAAAATAGAGAGGATCATCTTCATTTCTTTGGCTGCTAATGGAAATTTTGGCCGTGGGATCAACAAGCCACCGATCTGTGGTGGGAGGGTATGAAATGACTACCTCGATCAAGCAGTCTAACCCAGCTTCGAGATCCATACTTTCAAATAATATTTTCCATGAGGCACGGATATCTCTGCAACCAACAAGGTACATCTTCCCAACATGCGGGTCGTATAGTCCCTCTAAAAATATCACTGAAAAATTGCTGTAAGCCTTTCCGGGAAAAGAAAGTTGGGCTGAAACATTTAAAAGGAGCTGCCTTTCAGTGTATACAGCCTTAGTGCGGTAAGGGACCCTGTCTTCCGTGGAAGAACTGTTCTGGGAAGACCAATAGCGTCCAAACAATGGACCCAGAGAAAGAATCTCCATCTGCAGGTCAACTCTCGGAGATCTTAATTTAGGTAATGGATCAGGATGTGCAGACACGTGAAGAGTGAGATCTTCTGATAGAACAGAGAGACTGACAAGGTATGATTCCGCATCTTCTAGTTTGGGGAATTGCAACAGCGACTTCTTTATCACAGACCTGAATCTGAAAGGTTCATTCTTTTCAAGGATAACACCAGCCAAATCGATTTTTGAGTAACTGTAGTAAGGGTTAGCGGTCTTGAAATAATTCCATAGCTCTGTAGGCTGCACTAGCTTCTCAAATGCCAAAGGGAAGAACGATATGCTGTCAGTCTTCAAGCTAAAGAAGCTCCCAAGCACAATGCTTCGTTGCTTTATGGAAAATGAGGTAGGAATATACAGACAAATCCGAGACTTACACTCGCTCCCTTCAGAATCACCGATCCCTATGCATCCGACCATACACAGCTGACCACTCGAAGACTTCCAAATTCCCTCGGCAGCAAGAGTCATATTGCTCGGACCGGATCTTCTTTCTGCAGTGTACTGATTCTCTGAAGGGGAAACGGCTCTGAACACAG
Source organism: Angophora floribunda (assembly GCA_014182895.1). Taxonomy (NCBI): domain Eukaryota; kingdom Viridiplantae; phylum Streptophyta; class Magnoliopsida; order Myrtales; family Myrtaceae; genus Angophora; species Angophora floribunda. The sequence goes on from CM024714.1 coordinate 24,514,931, forward strand.
CAGCAACTCTTGCAGAGGACTTTCCTTGTGCAGAAGTTTGTTCGCACTTGATATCCTGCATGTAAAGTTTGACATCTTTAAAACTTCCATCTGAAGCCCTAATCTCCTCATCCACCGCAAAAGGACCAAGCCTGCTACAAAAATCATCAGTAGAGTTGCATCTCCAGTTCGGCACAATGGTAAAAGCTTGTCCTCCAGATTCCTCAAGAATCCTACAGAATCCAGCACCCTTATAGATGTCAATGCTGCCATTTAAAAACCCATCTTGGTAGGGGTATGGATTGCAGGATTTAGCAACAATCTTTTCAGAACCAAACTCATAATGAGCCGCCTTGCCCAACTGTGATGCAATATGTACTTCATCAAAGTGCTTAGCATTAGATTTTGGGTTAAGGCTGATCATTCTGCCTTGGATTACCCTGTGTGTGAGACTGAATGTCATAGGGTACCGGAGGATGAGCAAAATTCGGTCGTCCTGCAAAAGAGGGGGCTGGTTATTATGGTAATTCGAATTTTTCACCCATTGCCATGGATTAGCATCATCAGATTCCCTCGACGGCAGCATGGTGTTCCCCAAAAGACACAGCACTCTCTCTCCACCATTTTGATTGGATTCACTGTAAACCCCTTGAAATGAAATCGAAAGCTGAGTATGGCCCGGCCATATCTCAAACTGATGGCTTCCCTCATAGGGCTTCTCCGAAAACATGCCATTCACGGTTATGCCCATTGTCAAGAGCCCGCTCACAAAGACCGATTTCTTCAATCGGTGGGACCGATCGACGTCAGTGATCCAGAACGAGCCCAAGCGCAAAGGAGCCCTCGACGAGTTGCTCGAGAACCCGCTATCATCAAATGGGAGTATTGGGTAAGCACCCACATCTTGTTCCCAATCCCCATTCACAAAAAACAGCTCTTCCTTAATACTAAAAGCTCTGCTATCTTCAATTCTCAGTTGAGAAGCAGATTTCAAAGTAACCGAACACTCTTTCTTCACTTCATTGATCAGATCATTACTGTAAGTGAAAGTAGAAGGTGAAGAAGAAGAGGAAGAAGAAGAGGAAGATTCGCCTTCGATTGCAACAACATCCCTATCCATCCAGTATCCACCAGTGAACTCAAGGGCCAAGAACAAATGGGCAGCGAAAACAAGAGTGCCAACGCATAAGATCTTCATGATCTCCAACTACACGAGATCCAAACACTCCTAGAAAAGATTAATTCACATAAATAAACAAGAAATGCCACAGCCTTCAAATACCCATTTGCCACAGAGGACAGCCAAAACCGGGAACAGCGATTTTTCGATACTTACCAGCAAGACTTGAACATGCAGCAACCGCGAACCGAGTTCAAGCATTGGTCTGGTGGGATGTCGTAAGTAATACTTCACTCCGAAGGATGGGAAGACAGAGATCTCGACCCATGAATCTTCTAGTGCGAGAGAGACAGAGAGATGAAGTAGTGTTGAAGGAAATTAGGACAGAGGTAATGCTCCGGGTTCGGTGCGATGTCCGGATTGACAAACGATGGAGAAGGAAAGATCGCGGCTTTCGCTCACCATCTCGCGACTCTAGGGGCGCGTGTAATGCAAAGCATGAAAAAGGAAAAAGGTATGAAGTATGCTTGGGCTCCCGAGCTTTACCACCTCTCACACAGTTGCCCCCAAATTCTATTAAATTACAGATTTTACCCATACAACTTTGATCTTTACACAATAGCCCCGGGTCCTTCGAAAGTTAGACATGGCCCTGACTTTAATTTTTTATTACGGTCATTAGGTCTACGTCTATCTATCTAGACTTTAAGTGTTACCAAATATGGCTTGTTTGTTGACACTTAATTAAAAGCAAAAAAAGAGCTTTTTCTTGCCAAATTTAATTATTACTGAAATTGAAAAAAAGAATTGAAAAGAAAGCATATATTAATCTGCATAGCAATATATAAACAATGTAAACTTTCAAGTATTGTGGATTATAAAAAAAGTTAAAGTGCGTGAGTTACAAAATTCTGATTAAGTAAAAAGTAAAAAATCAATTCAAACACGTCTATATTTTTACGAAGAATATAAATTAATTATAAGGAGTAGCTCAATTGGTAGATGGAAATTTTTAGAAGATTTAGAAAAACTTTAAGATTGCGGAATCAAATTAAATGGAGGCAAGAGCGGAAAAGAAAATGCCATTTGTTTAAAAAATTTCCCCTTTTATTCATTTGATGTTTTGAAAACTTTCTCCATTTCTTTCTCCCCACTTCCCCATTTTCCAAGCAAATTTTAAGGAAAAAGTCAGGAGAGTATTACCCAGTCAAATATGGACTTTTCCTACCAACTATGTCTGGAGCCTAAGTAAAGAAGAGAAGAAGAATAGTAAATAGTCATGAGACATGCATTTAAGGGAGATGGTGGGGCTATATATTATTCATTAGGATATGATTTTCATTTTGAATATGTCTATGGTAGTGAATTATGGAAATGAAAAAGTTCTTTACAAAAGTTGTACTCAAGTAAGAATTTTTTTTTTTTATCATGAGAAGACAAATAAAAAAGTTTATTCCCTCCATGCAATAAAGTCAACAGAACATCATTTTCAACCTTACTAAATTAATAACATTAGACGTGAGCAGCTGGTTAGGTTCCGTCAGCCCCGAAGGCTAAATGACCGGATTTAGGCAACTGTCTTGCTTTGAAAGGCCTTGCGCACCCAAGTTTGGTGCAGGCTAGGGTTCCATCGGACTAAACATCTTAGTGTAGATTTTAAATTATGGATGGGCTTGAACAACAAAGTAGGTCCGACTTCGAAATTAATCAGTGACTCTCGGCTTAAAAGTCGAGAACTAAAGCCACATTTGGAGCAACGTGTCCTAATTATAGCCGAGGCCTCTTTTTGTTTCATAAAAAAGCACTACCTTTAATATGGATTTAGTTTAACTTTGGAAATGAGTTTTAGATATAATGCAAATGCTGAGCTGGGGAAATGCAAATCACGCTTGGTAAAAACTCTTTGCAAAAGATTTTTGGGTGTATGGCAAAAAACCTTTTGCAAGAAGCATTGGCTGAATTTTTTTGGTATTCTTTCATGAGATAAAACAAAGGTAACGTCAAAATTGGAACTCTAACTCAAATTGGTGTTTTTTTAGAGAATTGGGCTAATTACTAAAGGTGTATTTGTTTCACGGAAAATGAATAATTTAGAAAATATTTTCTGAAAAAAAAGACAATTTATATCCCTTAAATAAATAAATAAACGAAAAATATTTTCATCATTCATAAACATGTTTAGACATCAAATGTTGTCACAATGAAGACATTTTTCATTGATTGACTGTTTCAAATAATATAAGGAAATCATTTTTTAAAAATATTTTTCAAATTATTCATTTTTTGTGAAATAAATAAAGTCTAAATATAAAGGAAATTAAAGATGACTTAACACCGACGAGCTTCGCCACCATTCTTCATCAAGACAGCGAAGTTGACAGCTTGGAGGTCGTAGCCAAAGGACGGAGAATGGATCGCTGTCGCCTGTTGAGATGTCGCCTTTGAAGTTCGTCTTCATGGCCAGAGGTGCATTAATGGTGAGTACTAATCTAAATTCCCTTATCGAAACTAAGAATGGGAAAATATAAGCGTGAAACCAATCATCTCTCAAGAAAACCATAGTGCTTACTGGATCCACAAGTGTAATTCACCGGCTGCAGTGATTAAATTTCTATGATTGAACCATATGGCATTGCTAGTTTTGGATCTTGGGTTAAAATAGGATAGCCTTCACGAGTACTGTGGATGATAGAATAATGAAATAACTGCCAAATATATCCTAGAAAAAACAGATCAGTCAAGTCGAGCTTAGAGGAATGAATGAAAATGGTCCTGGAGCACTGCTAGTCCCCTAAATACTTAGATCCTGATTTATAAAAATGAGTAACGAACGATTGCAATACAGAAGTAGATGTAGTTCTGAAGGAAATCTCATTCTGTCAATTTCCCGGACTCGGATCCAAAGGTCGAGTACATGGAATCACGAATGCTGAGCCAAGCTTGCCATAAACAGAAATGAAACCGGGGTTGGTGCTTCGGGCCGGACATAAAATGTTGAGTTCTCAATTCTAGTCAAGTTCTAGCATAAACCGGGATCGATTCGAGCGTTCGATCATTATGGGTTGCTTGTCACTCTTGCCAGGACGGCGTCCCCAAACTTGAACGACTGCTTGATGAATCTTCATTGGGTTGTAAAGATAATAATAGTTAAATGAGGTCACGGATCATTACACGCGGAGAAGGCTTTACGCTACAATAATCAACTCATGAAAAGAAAAAAAAAAGCGAAGAACAAGACATGGGACTAAGCGCACCTATCATTTTCAATTGATTTTGATTGACATGTATGTTACCAGTGGTCTTGACTCAATCTTGTGACCGGCCACAGGAAGAAGGAAGAGGGGAAAAAATGAAAAAAAAAATATTAAACAAATTTGCAAAAATATTAAAATACAATTAATAATTGTCCACATCAACGTTGGTCGTGTCACTTCAACACCCACAAGCTTAATTTGGCCGAATGTACTGAATTTGCATAAATGTAAAAGGTTTAAAACTCAATTGACCCCAAAAAAATCTATAATTAAATTAGTGCAGACTTTTTTAGTAATTTTATCCTTAATTCTACGTGCACAAAAGCATTCTATAGACAACTTTGTATTAGATAATCAGTCACCATCAAAATCGAGTTAGGATCGATTGGCCTGAGTGCTTGGTGCTTCAAACATGTGAAGTCGGATTATATTACGTTGGCCCAATTTAATTAAAAAAAAATCTCATTCGGCTAAGTAAATTCACTTCCAAACAAAAGTTCTTGTCTTTACTCTCTGCAACCTTTTTCCCGAATTAAAGTTCTATCTTTTCTCAGTTCTTTATTCCATATTCCATGCTCACTCGCCATATTGCACCAACCTTACAAATATGTGTTAGAAGTTGTTTCTCGATAAATTTCACGATTACAAATCATCGAGCCTTCATTTTTATATCTAATTAAGTTCTTAGACATATTTTTTAACGTTAATACCACGAGAAATTCCATTAACCAGAGCTTCGCCATTTCATTCGTTACCGGTGGAAATGGCCACCCCAACAATTACCAAAAAGGGAAAAAAATATTCTTGTCCAATTACAAAATTTATTGGATAAATTCACTCTTTTCTCATTAACATAACATATTAAATACTAATTTTTCGTCCCCAACTCAATTAAGCCTCATTGATTGTTTCTAACACATTAGTTACTATCATTAATTAGAGAGAAAAAAAATTTCACTGTCATCGATTTAATCAACTTCATTTTTTGGGATGTAGGTTTTAATCAACCTTTCAATGGATTATATACAAAAGTGGTGGGATAATTTTTTAAAAAAATCTTAATCTTATTATATGAATGTCAATTCAGTTTTAAATATTTCAATTTTGTCAATTGAGCGATAAACCTTTTAATGATTTACAAATATAGTCACTCCGATTAATTTGAACTAGACTAAGAAGGACGTCGGTCATATCATGTAGAACGGCCAACGTTAACATGAACCTCACCAGACTTAGTAAGAGAAAATTGAAAATAAAAGAAAGAAAAGGAAGAAAAAAATCAAAAGTTCTAGTAAAAATTCAAAAATTAATAAAAAAATTATAATAATTGTCCACGTCAACGTCAATCGTTTTACGTGACATGACCACCATCTATATCAGTGATTTACAATCAAATATGACCGAAATGTCTATATTGGCAAATCATCAAAAGGTTTATGACTCAATTAGGAAAATTGAAGATTTAGAATTGAATTGACATTTATACAATAAGATTAAGACTTCTTTGGTAACTTTTCCCAAAAAAAAAAGCAGTCAAACTCGAAACATGCTATATACCGAGACTAAAAAACTCTCTCTCTCTCTCTCTCTCGGCCAGCAAAACCACGCATTCATACACGGAGAAGCTATCGGAGCTGGATAAGATGATAAGGAGGATGATCTTGGAGAGCCTAGGCGTCGACAACTACTCGGACGAACACATGAATTGGCCCCTATTTGCTTCTTGAATAAACAAACGTTGTATGCGTGAAATGTCGTGTATTTCTGCATTTTCCTTTCAAGTTTGTAAGGAGTTGTTCGCAACTCTTTTGGAGGTTTGGTTTGTATTTTTATGAGTGTGCTTCCTTCTCTAGTTAACCATAATTTTTAAAATTGTTTTGAACGTCGACTTTTCGACCAATCTTGCCAAAGGGGGAGTAATTAAGACGTTTTACAAGAAATATACCGCTAATCTTCGTGACTTCCTTCAGTTTTAATTATTCATTAACATGTCCTCGATTAAATTCCAAGATCAATTACACAAGGACCTATTCCACTTCAGGTGATGCCCGAACTTAATATTGAGATTAACAATAATCATCATTCTGCTTATTATAGGACTTAAATAAAAAAAATATCTGACGCAAGAGAAAAAGCAACACGAATAATGAAGGGAAAATTGTCCAATCAATTTTATTATATAGATATCAATTCAATTTCAATTTTTTTTCAATTTCGTCAATTTAATTCTAATCCTTTACACGGAATTCCAATATAATCTCTCTAGCCAATTTTCTCCATAAATCGCTGATGTGGTCTTGAATAGCCAGCGATGATTGAAACGCCACATCAGCAATTTCCAGCACATTAGAAATTCACACTAAGGTTTAGAATTAAATTAACAAAATTAAAAATTTTAAGATTAAATTGACATCCACGACATATGTTTATGTTTTCCCAAATAACAAGAGGATGGTAATTTTGCCTCTCGAGAGGTTAGTGACTTCTGCTTTCTTGACATAAAGGAAACAAGAAACAAAAGTAGTTGTAATGATCAATCAGGCATGTCTTGTATCATCGTGAGTTAAAGGAGGAGAGACGCTGTCTTCGATTGCGCCATTGCTTCTATTAAATCGAGACGTTTTGTGATCGTGTTGGTACCAGAATGCATGTTTAGATGGTTCTCTCTTTCTTAAGAGGAGCTGCATAATTTGCTTTAAATGACTACTACACATACTTGTTTGGTTCAGAACTTGGCTTTGAGCAGCTTCTGATCTTTAGCTCTCAGAGTAGGATCAGAGCAGCAGTCAGGGGAGATAGTTGCGCCTTGTCGCGCTTGACCTTCTCTGATTAGGTGAAGAAGGTACTGTCGCATCACAAATGCTTCCGATGCTCTGATCATGCACATTGCAGAACCCTGTTTCGCCTGTGATTAGTTTTATGATTACAGGATACCCGTGAAGTAGGTCCTAGTTCAGGAGTTGATGCCTGGCAAGCACACTGATGTGCGCATTAGGCATTTTCTAATTGCGGGGCGTGGTGAAGATACATCTTTGCTTGAAAACGGCCAAACATTAGCCTCCTGATATGCACCTCTGCTCAGACCATGTTAAGGATCTGTCCCAACGGAAAGAGGGCCGCAGACGTGAGGATATTCCTCAGCCGAGCAGCACAAAATCTTGATGCTGCTCATACATAGGATAGGGGCATTGAACCAGCAGCGACCTGTCATTTTCCTTCATACAACATGAAATCTGATTTAGCGCTTAACAGTGGACCATTCTTTCCTGATTACCAATCTACTTCAAGAACCAGCTTATTTACAAGAAGGGCAGATGAAGATTCATCTTGGACCAAAGCTCCAATATGCGGATTTTATGATTTGATACAGAATGAGGTGTATGCATATTACTTGTACAGACACTAGCTAGCTGATACAGCATTAAGCATGCCTTATGAACTTGCTAACAAGATTTGTGAACCTGCACCTCCTCGAAATATACTTCTCGAGCAGCTACGATCCCAATTATACAGCCTCAGGGAACAACATTCCTCTGGTCACTGGAATCTTTGGATGTGGATGTCAGAAACCTCGACGAAGGACACTCCATTCGCCTCAACTTCAGAAACAAGGACAGCAGAATCCCGCACCCGAATCCTAGTGCAGCACTCGACCCTGTCAAAGACACAGCAGCACTCACCAACATCACGAAAGACTCCTCCTTCGTGTTCATATCTCGTGAAGCCATCGCCAGTTCGATCCCAGCAAAAAGCAACAGCACCCCAAGAATCCCAATTGGGAATTGGTTCAATATCCTCACAAATGAATTCCCAAACAGCAGCCCGAGCACCAACTTCCCAATCCCCAGAAACACCACCGAGGCACCACTCCTCCCCCCGAACCGGTACTGCCCTGCAAGCCCCCCAGCTCCATGGCACACTGGCATCGCGCCGAACCAGCACCCCACGAAATTCATGATCCCTACACTGATTGAAACCGATGTGGCCGACAATTCCCTATCTGGGAACAAATCAGCAGACAGTTTACACACTGCAATCACCGAATTGAGAATGGACAGCGGGATCTGTGGAATCGCGGCTCGTAAAAACCCGCTCTTCCAGTCATCCCAGGTTATACTCAACAGATGCAGTTTCGAGGGGCCGAATTTGAGGCTGGTAAAGATTGAAGGGTCGCGGATAAAGCACAACACCAATCCAAACAAGAACACTAACAGAGCCGACGGAATCGCCGACAACATCCTCAATCTACGGTCGACGTTTCGCCTAGATCGCGACAATTCAACATCACCTCCATCATCGTCACTTTCATCCATACAATCCAAACCTCGAACATCCGTGGAAACGTTCTCCCCAGACCCAGTGCACAATACAAGGAACAGAACAGCAGCAATCGCGAGGATAAGGCCGTCGAGGCCGAGCCACGGCCTCGCAGGCCCGGACTTGGAGGTGACGAAGTCCTGATCATACCTTATGTACTTGATCGCGGAGAAGGCGAAGGCGAGGCCCTGGGACAGCTGGACGCCGCGGACGACGGGGAGGGGGATGTAACGGTAGAAGAAGGACATGAGGCCGGTGACGCCGAGGAGGAGGAGGACGGCGGCGGTGGAGAGGCCGGCGGCGGCGATCTGGGAGGGGGAGAGGTGGGGGGACTCGGAGACGGCGACGGCGGCGATGGACTTCATGGGCTGGACGGGCATGGGGATGTCGAAGAGGAGGCCGGTGGCGACGTTGTAGAGGGCGGTGAAGATGAGGGTGGTGGAGAGGTCGAGGTGGGACACCAGGGTCAGGGTCAGGACGATGGGGATGTAGGTCCCGAGGTCGCCGACGGCGCCGGAGAGCTCCGAGGAGAGGGCGGTCTTCAGGCGGAGGTGGCGGCGCCACCGGCTGGGGTGGAGGAGGGGCGTGGTGGAGGAGTGGAGGCGATTTGGGTCGGACGGTGAGTCCTCCATGGTGGCCGTCCGTCGAGCCGGAGAGAAGACGAAAAGCAGCGGGGATCGGATCGAGCGAGGATGGGAGAAATGTCCTTTTATTTATTCGTGTCGTTGCTCGGAAATTTGCGGCTCCTCATGTATTGGTTAGGGCTAATGAGGCAAATCATGTATCGAAGGATAACGACACAAAGATCAGTTTTAACTTTTATTCGATGTATAAATGGTGCTCCGACATTTGATTTATTTAATATATATATTCAACTTAGTCTTTGAACTATATAAAAATATTCAATATTATCATTTTATCAATTCAAGTTGTCCCTATAGTTGAACAAATATCAAAAGTTCAGTCCAAGGATTACAATGAAGAAACTAAAAATTTAATAATTACATTGTATGTTGAATTATAGTTCATAAACATATTGAACAAATAAAAATTCAAAGATTTGTGAATCATTCGTGTCATTTTTCCTTTTAGGAAATAAGTCGGCATGATTATAGTAGAAAACACGGTTAACATAAATCGAAAGCCACTAATTTAGTCTAACTATTGAAGTCTTATTATTGCATCATGTGTACTTGATTTACGTAATTGTTGACACTCAAAAACTATCAAGTTCCTTTAATCGATGCGGCGTCGATACAGAGCTCAATGTTAGTCAATTTTATAATCGATAAGTGGTCATTGGAAGAAAGGTTTGTCAATAAACATAAATAGTAACAATTGACACGGCATGAATATTATTTGTCAAGCGATTGGACTATCGATAGGATATTAAAACCAAACGAGCTTTGTCGATGATTGTAAATATCGATGACTAAGTGTTGTTATCAACATGCGATGTCAATTAAGGTGCTATCAACAATTAGTAGAGAAGAGCGATGCGCAATTGTGGAGGCCGAAGTTGAGCCCGGAGGCAACCGGAAAATGTAACTGCTTATAGACACAATGAATATGTAGTTAAAAACATGATCATAGAGCCAAAAATCACGGATATGCTATAAAAGCTATATAGTAATCGGAGCTAGTTCTTGCTGTGGTTACGCTTAACACTTTGAAGATTGGCGATGAGCATGTTTTAGGGTAGAAAGGATTGATTCGATGAAAATATGTTTATTTTAAAGTTTCAAGGTATGCAGATTACGTGGAACCGGAACTTGAAACAATTTTTTATGTTTTCTTGATTTATGTCTTCGTGCGACTCTACGGTACTCCATTACAATACTCCATAATGTTTGATGATGAGCATGTAAGTTTTCATTTTATAATTGAGACTTCTATTTTGTTAATATCTCGCACTTTTCATGTGTTTATATATGAGTTGTGATTAGTGGATTATAGAAATAAGCGATGGCCATCAAAAGTGATTGATTTATTGCAATCTTTTAATTAATAATACAGATAAAACCTGAATAGACACTAAAGCTTACCTAAAATCTATAACAGAGGAAATTTCATGTTCCAAAAAATGAAAAATTTATTCTAAGAAATAAGTTCCAAATTCTAAGTAAAATATATATAAAATCTAGAGCCGTTCATACCCAATTATCACAAAACCTGATACGTATTGAGGAATTGGACACGTATCATCCAGGCATGAACCCGTTCCTGAATCAAATCAAATTTCAATCGCATGAAGGAGCCCTCACAAGTATTTGTTCTGTCTGTGTCTCACCCCCTACCGATTAGTGGTGGTGTCGGAAGGAGGGGACATCAGATCGAGAGAGAGAAGCGTACACGAAAGTACGAATGTTAGTTGGAAAAGTTAGCATACACGTGTCTCGTCGATACTCTCGTTAAGCCATTCATTAACATGGTGGTTTAATTCATCTTTACCTTCGCATGTGACATGATTAACAATAATATAAAAAAAATTTCAAAAATAAAAAATTTCTTGACCAGCCATCGTCGGTTCTCATCAATAGTTGGCAATCGCTGGCCTCCCGTAGCCTGGCCCTCGTTGGCCTTGGGCGAAGGACATTAGCCCCTAGGCTAGTAATGGCTAGGCGGGCAAGAGTGCCCTCACCTAAGGCAAGTAGAGGGAAAAAGGAAAAATTTAGAAAAATAAAAAAATTATCAATATTGGCATCAATCGCACCATATAAAATAGTCTACGCTTACTTTAGATCATCACTTCAATAATTTCCAACCAAAATTAGCTAACAATTAGCAAATTCATTGAAAAATTTAGGAATAAATTAGCAAATAATCAAATTTTTTAGAATTAAATTAGTACAATTAAAAGGTTTATGACCGAATTAACTATATTATAATAAGTTTAGGACTAAATTGATTATCGTACAATATATTTATAATTAAATTGATACAATTAAAAATTTTACATTTGAATCGATCGTCATATAATTTATTTAAGATTTTTTGGACAATTTTCCTTACTTGTATATATAGAGCAGATCGACACGATTATGGTGAAGAACGCAATTAACATGGATCGGAAGCCATTAAGTTTGCTCAGTATCCGAGTCATATTATCGTATTGTGTCAAAAATTATTCATTCGATTCATATAAGAGAGAATTGATATTTAATTCGTGACAACACCGTGAGGTTATTTTCATTTATATCGATCAATCCAAACAGGTCAAATCCACATATGGACCAGTTTCCTCAATCAATAAATCCTTCAAATCTCAGGGAAGGTGCCCTCCGAAAGCGTTTGCTCTTCCTCTCGCCATCGCCGAATAAAGGAGCACTGAACCTCGCTTGATGATCTTTCTAGTCTAGTGGGAGGTGGCTCGGCAGGATGATGTGATGGTGATGGTGATGACAGAAGAAGACATCGAATCAAAGAGAGAGAAGAAGCGTACACGAAAAGTTTGAATGTTAGTTGGGAAAAGCTGGTTTGGACAAGGACGCTCGTGTCTTCCCCGACAACATCTGCCCTTCAAAACCTCGGAAAGTCAGGTTTGACTCTCTGAGAAATGATGAGGGGACGTGAAAGAAAGAGGCTTTATAAAGGCCCCCGTTTTCTGTGTAGATGTAAAGCCCGTCTGGAAGAGGGGGCTGCTGGACCGAAACAAACGAACCGTTTGATCAGAGGCAACTGGACTCTCCGTCCGGTCCAACGGGTGGATTTAATCAAAATATTCTGGCCCAAATTAATCTTTTAAACCCATTTTGATACATTTTCCCACGCAATTTAAACCGATTTAAGAAAACTCATTACTAAATTGAGGTAAGAGAATGCTTAATCGAATGATAACAATGGTCATAAAGATGGGTTGGAGTTAAGTAAATTGCAAACCTATTTAACAATCATATATTTTTGGGTTTTATCATTCTAAATCCATTTAAAGCCTATTTACCGAACGTGACTAATCCATATAAAAGCTCAATATATCAAATATAAGTTAACAAACGGATTTATGACCCATTTTGATAAGTCTACTCGTCATGCTCCTAGGGATAACTTGTTAGGTTTGTAATTGTTTTCCCCAAGGACTTATGGCAGTAAGTTTGATGGAACAAAACTTTGTTACTTGTAGAAAACACAAAAAGAGAACAATTGAGGTAGGCCAAGAGAGAGAAAGAGCATAGACTCTGTTCTCAGAGTGACAAAGATGAGCTCCAAAATGGAGGGTCCACTTCCAGGAGGTGCGAAAATCAGAGGATTTGAAAAAAGGAAGACTTCACCTTTTTTGAGATCGGGACAAAAGTCATCGTCCCATTATGTTCAAACGGGAATGATGCGGGGAATATGATGTGTTATTGCTTTCGGAACATTGAGAGAAAGGTCGTTAGTCGTGGATTCAATTCAACCACCCCCAAAAATTGTACTGCATTTCGGTATTCTGCCTAGGATCGCCGGAATCTCCTAGTTTCAATCTTTGAACGGCACTTTACTTGGCCCAGGTTCAGGTTCTTGGATCCTATGATGAACGGATACAGGAAACGATCTCTGCCCGACATCTACTATTCCTTTCCTTTTTGTCAAAAATGTAAAGTAACAAGCAAGAATTCCTCATTCCATATGCCAAAAGAACAAATTGACAACTCGTTTAGAATTATGAGCTGCTCGAATCAAGTGCTTTTTCTAGTTCGAGCTTGACCCGATTTACATACTTGTATTGACTTAATGAAAATAAAATGCAATCGAGTTGTGGTCTCACATGAGTCGAGCTTGCAAATAGTATACATCAATCATCAAAAAGATTTTTTTTTTTTTAAAAGTGTTTTATGTGACAGTTATATTACATGAGATTAATTACATAAATGATCTTTTTTGAAATGTGATTACTGAAGTTTTAATTTTTTTCATTTTGATCCAATCTAGTCTTTAAATTATAGGAAAGTACTCAATATTAACATTGAACATTCTTATAAATATGTGTTAAAAGTTCGCATTAAACAACAACATTACATCGGAATGATAAAGTTTAGAATTCATTTGTTTCATTTTTCCAATTACGAGATGATACTGACGTGATTTTACTTGGCGCCACATGTGTGGCCCATTTCTCTTTCGGATTGGCTCCTCAAAAGGAGGCATATTAAATCCTTTTTTTAACCCCAAAAAAAAGTTAAAACAAAAAAAACAAAACGGAGTTAATTGCCGAGGGGCCCCCATGTTGTAGCCGTTACACGTATGGCCTCCACCGTTCTGCCAGCGTGGCACCGGACTTTTCGAAACATAGCATTACCCACTCCCACTCCTTTTTCAAAATCAGTCGACCGTTACAATCTCCCTAACCTTCCTCCTTCATCAAAAGCACCTGCGTTCCTCTGTCTCTCGTCTTCCGTTGCTTTCACTCCCCCGCTCTCCGGCACACCACCCCACACTGTCTGAACACAGAAGAAGAAGAAGAAGCAGGACAGCTACCCGGGATCGCTAGCTAGACGGATAAGCAATGGCGGCCGAGTATTCCTTCTCCGAGTCAGAAATGGTGGTCGACGAGAGCCTCGGGTATCCCGTCGCGTACGCGAAGCTCTGCAGAGACCGCGGCGCCGGCCCCTATGCCCATGGCCCGCCGTTCGCCTTCACGCCCTACGCTCTCCCGCTGGACACGGTAATTTTTAGATGGCTCTTCTGGGTTGTTCTTGTTCAATCAGCAGCTTTTTTTCTTGAAAGAAAATAAAATTTGAGTGGAAATGAAATGATGTGAACTTGTTTTTTTATTTTATTTTTTCTGGGCAATTCTTACGTTTTCTAGGATGAAAGATTCCCATTTGGACTCTCTGATTTAGCTGCATGTCGCGACTAGTTAGCTGTGGAAGTTCGGAGACACGGCTTACTGTTTTTCTTCTCTTCTGTCCCTAAAAGTATTCAGTAATTGAATGTGAGAACACACAACAAAATGGTCCGTGAACTTTGAATTTGTTTAAACGGCATGTTTGGAGAAAATTCACATCACTATACCCTAATCAGTAGCTCTCAGCTTCCAGGAGAATCGTGACTCTGCCCGTGAGGTCGATCTGATCCTTTTTTGCCAACATAGTTCGATTAGTTCCTAGGATTTTTTAAGTGGATCCAATGTGTGAACTTCTCGATTTTGCAAAAACAAGTTAAAATGTCTACCTGTCTCTCAGTTCACTACTAATTGAAATGAATTGCGTTGGTTAAATTTTGCTAAATGTTACTGTGACTGTCGTCAGTAGGTCTTGCTGCCTGTGTGTGATTCTGTCAAGAATGAATTGTTTCATATGGGCTTTGAGATCTTCACTGGCTATTGCTCCTCCCTCTTCATATTTGGTTTTATTGACTTTGCAGGCTGCAATGGTAGAAGATTTGGAGATGATGTTTCCGATAATCAACCCGAAGGCAAAGCCTACTGCCAAGCCGAAGATCTTTATCAGCCTCCTGTGGAAGCAACTTAACCATCTTGGGTACTCGCTGGATTTACCAGAAAATTTTATGAGTGGATTTACCTCCAAAAATGCCAAGCGGGAGTTTTCATAAGTTAGAAAAACAGGGCCTGGTATAATCATCTAGTCGCTATATTTTGAGATATGATGTCTCTTGATGCAGGAATGCTGGCTTTGATCCTTCAGTAATTCGAGTAGACCCTTATGGGAATGTTCTCTATTACCACGCTGATTCGGCATCCCCTCTTGCCTGGGACATTGATCATTGGTTTCCTTGCTCAAGTCTGTGAAACCTATCTCTCTCTCTCTCTCTCTCTCTCTCTCTCTCTCACCAATTCATGATTGGAACTATCTATTTGACATGCAGGAGGTGGGTTGACTGTTCCAAGCAATTTGAGGATATTGCAATGGCAAGCTTGCAAGAAAAAGCATAACAAATTGGAATTGCTCGTTCCGTGGTGGGATTTTCAATTAGGCATCTCTGTGAATCAATTCTTATCGATCTTTGCCTCATCAAATTCAGACTTCAGGTAGTCATTGTACCATTATTTCCTTTTCATATCAATGTAAAGCGCCAAAACTATGAGTGCTCAAGACGCATCCTTTTGTTTTTTGGCAGGCACAGAGCATTCTCGTTTTTGTTCTTGGAAGGTGAAAACGAAGAAATAAATGCCTCCCAAACAATAGAATCACACTCTTTTCCTCAGCACCTTATTGAATCAAAAGAAAGAGTTGGCTTAGCTCCAGCTGCCATTGTGGTTTCTCGGAGGGAGTCTCGTGATTCTTTTTCAAATTATATATCGAACGATCCTAACAGAAAACAGAGGCCACAGAAGGCTATGATGGGTAAGTAGGCTTCCTTCCACTTATGCTTTTAGTGCCTTTCCTATAGTGGAAAATTTATGAGACCTCTTTAGTTTAATTTCTGTGATTATTAACTTATGTATCTTACTCACCAACTGACAGCCTACTAAAGAAAATTCACCAGAACATAATCTATGTGGAACATAGGATTACCGCTTGAAAACTAAATCAGCTTATTAAATATAAGAAGATATGAGGTGAAGCTATTTGTGAACAGGAGAGAATTGGTTCAGTTTGAGATGATAAGATCAAAAGTTAATTTGATTAACCCGAGGAGGGAAGAGAATATTAAAGTTTAATGTTGCCCACAAATGGGCATCTGACTTCCTTATGAATTTGGTTCACTATTGTGATGAATGACCTTTGTTAGTTTTATTGTTTCAGTGGCTAGTAAGCTAAATTCCAGCCCAATGAAAGAAAATGAGAACCCAAATCAGTTGAGGAATCCATACCAGGAGATTGTCTTGGCTAGAGATTCACTAAGACGGAAGGAAGAGGCGACAAAAATACAGGCTGAACTAGCAGAACTTGATGACGAAGTCAACCAGATGAAGAGAAAGAATGAAGAGGAAAAACTTGCTATTCAAGACTTGGAACTGACCCTGATAAAAAGGAGGAGGAGGGCTGAAAAGTGCAGAAGACTATCGGAGGCACAATCTTCGTATAGAACGATGCTGGAGAAGATGATTCGAGATGCTATGCATCAGTAAGAGTTCTGCACCTCTCTTTATCTTCTTATCTTTTACTACAATCCAGTTATATATAATTTTCAGTCTGATCGTCATTTTGCACAAGGGAGGACCAAACATGATTTTTGAGATTATAATGCTTTGATGACCATACTTTTACAGTTGATAACATCCACGCCATTCCTCAATTTGTCGAAAGCAATCAAAAAGTAGACAAGTCACATCTTTATTTTTTTGTAGCATATTTGAATTATTGACAATTTTCCTTTCCTTTTGGCTTCAGGAGTGTTATCTATAAGGAGCAAGTGAGACTGAACCAGGCTGCAAGCAATGCACTAATGGCAAGACTTGAAGCCCAGAAAGCAATATGTGATGCATCTGAGAGAGAACTCCACAAAATCCACAAACAGAAGGATGAAATTGAGCAACAGGTTCGACCTGAGTGGGAGCAAGCAAGAAAGAGGTCCAGAATGGATGATGCCTTACTGATTGATGAGGAAGACAAAAAACCAATCCTATATTTACCAGGAATCAAGCCAAGGACACCATTACACAAGGAACTGAGACTCTTCCTAGAAGAGGAACATAAAGCAACCAAAGCTCGATTTTCTCTCACTGGAGAGCAAAATCTAGAAGAAGCACAACAAGGACGCCAATCAACTGCAAAAGATTCCCATGAAGAGAGTCCCGAAGATTGTCCTGCAGTGAAGGATGAATCTACAAGACAGTGTGAACCGAAGCTTTCAGGAGAAGGAGAAGGGAAGAGGCACAGTATTTTATTCCCTGCTTTACAAGACACAGAAATTGAGGAAGATGGAGAGAGCAGGAAGCAACGCGGAAAAGCCAATGTTGAAAGATGGCTGCACATGCTTCTGGAGAATACTAAAGATGAACTGAGCCCTCAAAATGAAAAGGAAGGGAAGAGAATGGCCAGTGATGAAATAATCAGGAAGATGGACCTTAAGTTCCCACAGAGAGAGGAGGAGAAAAAGTTCTCAGATTCACAGGATGAAGCAGGTCTTGGAAAAGCTCAGGTGGAGAACACACAGAAAGAAACTCAAGAAAAAGAAAGTGAGATAAAAGAAGAGACTGTTGAGACAACAGAGCTGGTTAAAGCACCTTATGTTAGAGGCCGAAGGAGTGAAGTAAGCCGCCACGGTGTTGTAACAACTGGAAGTAATGAGAACGTTGAGGGGAAAGAGAGAGGAGAGAAGTCTAAAAAAGAAAAGGGGCTTGTGAGATCGGAGAGTGCAAGGATCCTTCGACGGATTCCATCGTCTCCATCTGTGATCCTGGGGCTGAAAAAGGGTGTAGACTGCATGAGAAAGAAGCCTATGGTGGTTGATGACATTGATGGGGACGAGAATTATGATGCAGAGAGCAATTTCATCAAATCATCCTTCAGGACAGTCAGGAAAGCTGTCAAATTATAAACCCCTTTCACTCATCAGCTTCCTTATGCATTCATCTTGTACTTAGAATATTCTGTTTTATGGGGTGCTGGCAATGACTCCATTCTATAAATAATTGTGTGAAAAGTTTGGATTTTATGTTTCATTTGTTCATTGAAACTGGTTGTGTAAGCTTGTTAACGGCTTGGTTCGATTATCCCAAGTTCTTAGCTATATTATTTTTCAAGATGCAGTCTTTGGTTACTAAATGCGCAGAGATTTCCAACCAATGTTCTAAAATGGTTATGTAAGATTGTTAATGGCTTGGTTCGATTTCACTATATATATATTTTCAAGATTCAGTCTTTGGCAACTATGCAGAGATTCCCAACCAATCTTCCCGAACCCTCATTTGATGCATAACACGGTGAAGAAATACTAAAAGAACAGGGAGGCATAACAACCTCCAAAATTTGATGCGTGTTAGATAGCCAGTATGGAATTGTACACTTAATCACATAAACGGTAAGATACAAGTTCAAACTGATGAGCTTTTTATACTAGCATGTTTCAGCTTCAAGAGCCAGCACGATTGTCAGAACATACACAATCCAGTCTTGATGAACTTTGCATGCTTCAAGATGCTTCCTTTTGGGGGTACTCTTTGTTTCACATTACCAGTAAGCTGAACTCTGCAATGGCAGGGAAGCACAACTCACATAAGCTGCTGGCTACGAGTATAGTTGCAGTGTGTCCTAGGAGGCAGTATTGTTTCACATTACCAGTATAGTTGCAGTGTGTCCTAGGAGGACAGAGATTCAAATGAACTGAAAACCTTACTCTAGCTTCATCTATGTTGCTTGCTTTCCCCAGTAACCTTCATCGCCACAAGAGCAAGCTCCATCCTTAAAATGGTGAAAATTTTCTGTATCCCTAATAGATATTTGTCTGCGGACTGTCTTAGAAATAAACTTCACTATGTCGTGACAGCTTTGGCACATGTATAGATTCTTCGTCACCCGTATAGGCATCCCAGGAGCAGTATTGACGAGCCCAAATGCAACGGCTAGTCTCTCACTATGTCCACAGAAAATTTCTGCTCTTGAAGCTTCAACCTTATCAACAGAACTATTGTCTAATTCATTAAAGCCATCTATCTTCATTTTCTCATAGAATCCCTCTATAACTGTGTTAATTTCTGATTTCTGAGGGTGATAATTATCACCACTGAGGAAAGCATGGACTTTCCCTTTCACCTCTATCCAACTGCACCCAGGATCTATAGTCAGTCCCTTCTCTCTCATAAATTTTCTGACTTTCGCAACTTCATCCCATTTGCCAACGTCAACATAAAGATTACACAACAGAATATAATAGCCCACACTCTTTGTATCTTTTTCAAATATATGCCGAGCAGCAAGCTGACCGAGATCAACCTGCCTATGTATTCTACACGCATTAAGCAAAGCACCCCATATAGCTGCATCTGGAGCTACAGGCATTTCCTGAATAAACTCATATGCATCCTCTAACTTCCCAGCACGTCCTAGTAAATCAACCACACATGCATAATGCTTCAAATTGGGAGCGATAGAGTATTCATACTGCATTTGCTTAAAGTATTCCAACCCTTCATCAACCATTCCAGATCTGCTACAAGCACATAACAGTGAAATGAAAGTAATTTCATCTGGGCATACTCCAGATATGTTCATTCTGTGATAAAGATCCAAGGCCAGTGCCCCTTGTCCTCGTTCTGCATAGCCCGTCAAAAGAATATTCCAAGATGCAACATCCCTTTCATGCAAGTTAAATTGATTCCATGCAGATCCCATCCGTCCACACCTAACATACATATCCAGTAATGCGTTGGGCAAGAAACCATGGAATGCCAGTCCATTTCTTAATAAATGTGCATGAATCTCCTTGCCACACATCAAAGCTCCTATTCGAGAACAAGCAGATAAGACAGAGATCAAAGTAATGGCATTGGGCTCCAATTTGAGTCTCATTTGCCGAAAGAAAATCAGAGCCTCAAAGCAGCGGTTGTTGATCCGAAGCCCAAGGATGATAGAAGTCCATGATATCACATTTTTCTCTGGAATACTGTCGAAAATGTCCAAGGCCCTGTCTATGCATTTGCATTTGGAGTACATGTCAATGAGAGTGTTTGCAACTATTGAGCACGAGATGAGCCCCATTTCATTTGCAAGTTCGTGAAGCTGAGTTCCCATGTCCAAACGGCCTAAAGAAGCACAGGCAGAGAGAACAGTAGCTATAGTGATCTCATCAGGTGCCACGCCAGCTTCTCCCATCATTTTGTAAGTCTCTATTGCTTTCTCATGAAGCAAATTATCCTCAAAACATGAAATCATTGATGTCCAAGAGACTACGTCTTTACATTCCATTCTAGAGAACACATCCTCGGCTTCCTCCCATTGCCCAATACTTGAGTAAAATTGAATCAATGAATTAGCAACTGAAACCTCATCACCTAATGCTGTTCTTATCACATAACCATGAATCTCCCTCCCTATCTTCCCATCCATAAGAATCTCACAAGCAGAGACCACACTAGTCATGGTCATGATATCGGGTTCAATGCAACTTTCAAGCATTCTAAAGAACTGTCTCAATCCTTCATAACATTTCCTATTCTCTATATACCCAGATATCATTGCATTCCATGAAATTCTATCTCTTCTGGACATTCTGTCAAATACTAAACACGCACTCACAACATCGCCGCATTTCATGTACATGGTGATCAAGGCATTAAGAACATCCACATCCGATTCGAAACCATGTCTAACAACATGCACGTGAACCTCCCTCCCCCTTGCCAAGTCAGGCACCCCACCACAAGTTCTCAAAACGCAAGGAAATGTATAAACATCAGGCTTTATCCCAACCCACAACATCCTATGGTACAAATCCAGAGCCTCGTCAAAGAAACCATTTTTAGCATACCCACCAACCATGATATTCCACGAAAACGCATCTCTCTCGTTCATTTTGCCGAAAACGTACCACGCATCGGCCAAGTTGCCAAACCTCACGAACATGCTCAACAGAGCATTACCCAGCCTAATGCTCAGCTGGGTATACACCTCCAATACATAGGAAAACAGGAGCGCCCCTTCGTCATAAGCTCTCTTGTGCTCGCACAGCCTCGAGAAAGCGATGAAAGAGTCCTCCTCGACGCCAAACTTCGATTCTTGCATCGAGTTCAAGCATCCCAGAGCCTGCTGAAGGTCGCCGCGGAGGCACAGCTCGCACAGGTGGGAATTCGGGTTCTGGGTGTTGAGGGAGCTGGTGCTGAGGACGGACACTTCCCGGGACTTCCTTAGACCAAGCTGACGCCTTTTGGGATCGGGAGGGAACCGCACGGTTCTGGAATTGTGGGTTTTGGGGGAGGAAAGATTGGGATGATCCTTGTGCGGAGAAATTGGAGATGTCTTAGCGGGGAGAGCCATTGTTGAAGGTGCAGAGCATGGTTTCTTCTTGGGGGAAGAGGGAGGGGGTTTTGCGGGAGGTTTTTCCAGGAGCACAGAAGATAAAACCGCAAAGCCGCACAGAAAGGGAAAAAAAAATACAAAACAAATAAACAAACATTTATCTGTAAATAAGGAATAGGTTTTTTCTTTTTCTTTTTTCTTTTCCGCCCAGAATAAGAGAGAGGTTAATTAATCCATTGCTGAGTTAATTCGTGGCAACTAAAATCTTGATAAATAAATTGCTAAAACATGCCAATTATGGAACAAAACACAAATGGTTCCTGAATTTTGAATCAATGTATAATTTGATTTTTTAAATTTTAATTTATTCGATATAATCCATAGACTTTGGTCCAATATATAATTTCTTGAACTTTTAATTTAATTTATGTGATCTCTCAACTTTTCATATATGTTTGATTTAATCCATAAATTATGTCAACTGTTTAATGATGTTCATGAACTTGAATTACTAAAATGACAATATTGATCATTTTCATATAATCCAAAAACTAAATGAAACATATACCAAAATTCTAGCAATCATATTAAAAAAATTAGAAATTTAGGAATCACATTATATACCAAGCAAAAGTTTAGAAATCATTTGTGTCACTATCTCTATCACCAATTGTCATCTCTATATCTTTGGTTGGGAATTAGTAAAATTAAGCTAATACTTTTCAATTATCATGAGACAACTTTTTCATATTTTTTTCGGCACTTAAAATTCAATACCGAAACCTCATAACTTTAATTTTCAGTTTTATCAAACAAGTCCATGATCATTTCAAGCATAATCATTGTAAAAAGATCAGAAAGAGCACGTGCCGTCTATACAAATCGGATCACTCTGTTTAATTAGCTCAAGTATAACTCCATATAATTTGCTGGATACAATACATTAGACTTGTTCATCCAAAAAGGAAGGATCAGTTAAACTTGTTGGTCCTTCAAGTTGAATGAAGAAATGCATTATCCAGCAGTCCTACTCCATTTTGAATGAGCGTTTACTGTAACCAATTCCTCCCTGCCATAAGAGCCAACAAGTCCATACAAAAACATGAATTCAAAGCTTCTCTGTGTTTTCCCCTCTGGAAGCCTGCAATCACTAGTAGCCTCAAATCCCTAGCAATGAAGAAATTATAAATACTGGGATTGAATGTAATACAAATCCATACATCAGAAAGTACCCCATCATAGGATGCCAAAGGAACTTCAAAAATCCTCACATGAATAACAATTTCACTTTCTTCTCCTCCTTTTAATCAAAGAAATGTCTTGTGTCTATGGTTCTAGCTCTGCTTCTCATCAAGCATTGGCCGATGATTATTGTTTCTTGCTCAATGGTACAAAAACATGTATGACAGATTTATGGTGATTTGCTAGTGGAGTCTCCTGCAGCAGGCTTCACCGTTAGATCACTCGCGAGAGAACCATTCCCACTCTCGTTTTGAGCCACGACTGGTATCTTAACAGCGGCTCTCTCCAGCTCCTTCTCAAGTTCTTCCTCCTGACGTAATGCTGTGAACTGGGAATCGAGAGACTTCGCTGCAGCTAACCACGCGAACACAATCACCATGAGTATTCCTCCAAGGTATGGAGTCGAATTGGCAAGAGAACCAAAGGTTAAGATCATGAATTGCTGAATCAGAGCGCCTCCAGATTTTCCCAGCGGGTTGCAGACGACATCAATGGCTGCCTTCCCTTTAACCTGAAGCAAGCATTTGAAAATTGCTGAGCGAATGATCAGGCAGGAGGTAAAAAAATTTATGCACAAGTTATAGGTAATTTTCTAATGTTTCTATTTCTCATGAATTTCAACAGTCCAAATCTTCTCATGACGTGGCTTTGGCAATATTTACAAAGTAAATTTCCTGTCCATACTATCATAAATAAAATTACTGAAATTTAAAGAGGAAAGTGACAGAGAAAACTCGTGTGGGAATTGCAAGTAATTAATCTGAACCTTGGTGTCCTCATCCAAAGGAATATAAGCCATCTCCTTGCAGGGGTCAAATAAGCTGTACTTGGCGCTCTTGCTGAAAATATTTTGCATGGCACCGACAAGTACAGCAGCAAGAAGTGGAGTCATCCCAAACTTCGCGAGAGTTGGTACAAGTGGATCACCAAATAAAATCAGAGAAAAGAATGCGACTCCTGTCACGAGCAGGACGGTAGGTGTGATCTTGGCTGCAACTCCCCATCCATATTTGTCGAATACGTATTGACTCAGTAGCATCATTATGAAGGTAGCTATTCCAGTTGCAGTTGAGAAATCACCCATGAAGGAAGAATACTCATTCGGACTAGGAAACTGCAAGAAGAGTGGAAGGCTCAAAAGTTACAAATCACAAGAACCTATTAACAATAAGCAAGGAAGAGAGAAGCTCCATCAAGATTTACCTGAGCTTTGAGCTTGGATTTCCATGTAACCTCAACCAGATTGATGCTAATACCATATCCAACAACCAATGTGGCAAGATCTCTGATGTACCTTGAAGACACTAAGAATTTCAAGCTCTCCATGGTTCCCATCTTGGGTTTATCCTGCAAGATTAATGGAAAGTCCGATCAGCTTACTTCACTGGCTCTTGACTGATAGTCTGAAAACTAGGAAGTAATAGATATACTGATGTAGAGGATTACCTTCTTCTTCTTGCTACGAGATGGAAGAGGAACAAATGTATTCACCCACCAGTAAAGTCCGCAAATAGCAAGCCCCATTATCACCACGATACTCATCATTGCTTTCAGGGAGATGGCCCAACCATCAACACCAGGACCTAAGTTCTTCCTCATATTGGAAAAGTACTTAACTGTCCGACCTGAGAAAATAAGAGCAACATTTGCTCCAAGTCCAAAAAGAGGGTAGAACCTTTTGGCTTCTTCCACAGTAGTTATCTGCAGAAAGAGCATTTCTGGTACATTAGCACACAATGTCAAGCTAAAAAAATGCATAATTAATACACAGTGTCCAATAGCAGAAACCAGAGTCGAAATGGCACATAATGACACAATTAGAGCAATAGCAGTAAGATTAATTGGCTATACTAAGCTATTGGCATAATCTCCTCCTCTGAGGAATTAGAGAAGGCAATCACAGAATAACCCCAAATTATTCGGTCACTTAGAGCAAAAGGCAGGACATCATTCATTCAATCTCCAAAGTAATACCAGAAAAAATCCTAGAAAATGCAGAAGTCAGAATTTCTAGGATGACAAAACAAAATATTGACTAATGAGACCACAAACAATCTGTTGATCAAACACCGAAAGAGATACTCTTTCGTGACTCAATCAAAACATAAAGCGCCCCCTCGTCAAACAAAGGTACACTAGTATTTTGCTCAGATATCTTAGGATTATACAGAGACAAGACACAACTTACGTAGCATATGAGATTGTGATATCTATTTCCTTCCTTAGGACTGAACTTATGCGAGACTAGGAGGAAAAAAAAAAATGCCCTTTGAATTAATGGAAGTTGCTACACGCGGCACAGAATGAGATCCATTAGCCAGAACCGACGATAGAAGTAGAATAGATACGCTCCCATTCACAAGCCAGAAAGATGAGGAACTAAATAATATCTCATTCACCAGGCACAGAGATTTTCTTTTCTTAAGTTTATAACAGCATGATAAATTTTCCACACCTGATTGGCAAATCCCCAGAAGAGGACCGAGACCACAACGCTGCCCCAGAGCTCAGCCATAACGTAGAACAAGCAGAAGCTCCATATCCTCATGATGGCAAGTGGACCGAGAAACCTCGGCCCAAGCATCCCAAGAAGCTTGTCCGCAAAAGCTTGAGGATGAATATAACTACTGAGAGGATAAAGAACAAACCCAAAAGCCCCAAAGAAAGCAATGAAAGGAACAATCACAGAGTAAAAGAGAGCCTGCTTTGACAGCACATTGGACAATTTCGTGTACCACAACATGAAACCAACCGCCATAGGCAAATTGACCCAAGTTTTAAGAAACGGTATGATTTCTGCACTGCTTCCTTCTGCTGTGACAACCAACACATCTTTGGTGTCCCTAAGGATTGTATAATTGAACAATATGCAAAAGAACATTAACCCAAGTGGGATAATCTTCTTGAATGTCACAGCCTCAATGCCCAAGAACTTGGGCTGCTCAGGCTCAGCAAACAAAGGCTGCCCATCAGCTGCCGCGGCTGCTTCAGCCTTGCAAATGTGAAAGCTCCTATTTTGTTGGTATATTCCACTGGGTTTCGAGATAAAGCCATTAAATCCCTGAAACCCATTTGAAGATAAAGGAAACCCAGGAAGCGCTTGTGGCTTTATGGATAAAATTCGGTGCTTCAGGCCTTGAGATGGGTTGAGCAACCTGCTTCTCGGGTTTGGTGGGAGAGATATGAGACCTCTAGTTTTGAAAACAGCTTCCATCTCTCTCTCTCTCTCTCTCTCTCTCTCTCTCTCTCTCTCTCTCTCTCTCTCTCTCTCTCTCTCTCTCTCTCTATGCTATCCCTACAAGAATCTCCACAAACTCTGGTTCTTCAAGAGGAGAACATGAGATAAGAGAGACGAGGAAAGGGGAGGAAAGAGATAAGGTGGCTGGAGAAGATTGATTTCTCGGAGAGAGTTGTGATAAAAATGATAGCTTTTATAGCATTCCACGTCCAAAACCCTCGGGGTTTTGGAACAGAACGTCCATATTCTTACGAAGTTCCACACTCACAAAGCTTTTAAAATATGTTGCAAAAAGACAGCCTCTCTCTCTCTTTTAGCAGACTCTGATATTAGCTTTTCCTAAGTCCTGCAAATCCAACTTTCTAAGAAACCATGGAATCTTGGACTGAAGACAAGTTTCCCCAGATAAATTATCTTGCAGCGGAAAAAGGAAATGCATCTGCATCCAGCACCAAAAGAAGAAAGAAAGAAGCAGAAAAAGGAAAGGGGCCTAAGATAGACAACAGTAGCAGATTGTCTGATGAATTCGACGGTAAACCCTTTAAGGTTTTTTTAATATTGCTTTCTACGACTTTCCCTTGCGCTTGTCTGAGTTACAGAACTTGGCTCCAGCGAAGTTTCCTTAATCCGAGTGCTTTATTAGGTAATTAATCACATGATTCCAATGGGCATTAGCAACCATTAATTCCATCACTTTACTTAAGCAAGCTTTCTAGTATCTTCTTATCAATTTCAGCAAAACTTAGATCCTATAAAATCTGATAATTTAGAGTTACGAAAGCAAGTAATTCTTCGCATACATGAGTTTTAGGCCATGATGTATCTAACACTTTGAGGAATCATCTCTTATCTATCTCCAAAGTAAATCATTGTAAATACACTGAGCATGGATAACACACGTCTCCATTCAATCAAATGAAATGAAATTATTGAAAATAATACCGAAATTTCTAATGGAAATTAATGTGATAAAAAAATTTTGTGCATATATAGTGCACGTGAATAGGAGCAAATGAAGAACGAAAATGACAGAAATCATCCACGTACAATCAATAGATAAGCAAAAGGAAATTACTAGAAACATCCTAAACCCATTGTATTTTTCAATAATTCAGTCTTAAATATTTTAATTTGGCCAATTTAATCATTTTGGTCAATTTTGAACAAAAATCTTTGACATTGTGATTTAGCTAACGACGACTGCCTTAATCAACACAATTAATGTCAACGTGAACAAATTTTTTTATATATTTTTTCTTTTTTTTCCAATACTGGGTCGACGAGGTCACTAGCTCACCCTCCCCAAGTGTAGGCGAGGGCATTGCGACCCTCATTGGCCACAAGCAAGGGTGTCAGGCTCTCGCCCAGATCCAGCCAAGGACTAGACCCTTGCCTATTTGTCGATGAAGACCACAACACCCTCTCTTGGTATGGCTGTGAAGGCCCTCACCAATGGCTAGTAAGGGTTGAGCAGCAACCTTGATAGCCTAGGCTTGAAAAATTAAAAAGACAAGAAAAAAGCAAAGAAGAAAAAGAAAACTAATAAAAAATTAAAAAATTGCAAAATTGTCACACCAACGCCTCCATGCCATGTAAGGTAGTCAGCGTTGATTAGATTGTTATATCAACAATTTTTCGACCAAAACTTATCGAAATGACTAAATTAGTAAATCGTTAAAATGTTTATGATTAAATTATCTAAATTAAAATATTTATAACTAATTCATAAGAGTTGTTTCTCGGCTTAAACAACTTCTACTCCCAACATGATCTTCTAAACACTCTCATTCTCTTCTAGTCCGTAACGAAAGTTCGAACAAACACTATGATTGAGAAAAATCCTGAGTATGCTCTCGCACTTGCCCTTAGGGGATCCTGTGCATCGAAATTTCCGATATTCTAAAAATTACTATGATCTAAGCTCATGGTTTGAGAAACGACTTGATGGCTAACAGGCAGTCCCTTTTAAGGCCAGAAGAGCCGTGTGTGGGATAGCATACTTGCCATAAGTTTGCAACTCAAGTTTATGAATTAGTTTCATAGGAACCTCTTATGGTATCAGAGCCAGGGATTTCTTTGAATCATTTTAGTTTGGTCATAACCAAGTTCTGTTTCTAGAAGAGAAGCTCTCATCTTATGGAAACATCAGACTCGCCCTCTGTCTCTTTTCCTATTTCTCATACCTCTACTCTTTCTCTTCAGCCTCCACCCGAGCTCCGAAAATCCTCATGTTCAAAAATAGACTACCTTTATGAGGTATCTTACCTCACCGAGGATAGTAAGATCTCAGAAACTCAACTTCCCATGATGAACCCTTATACCGCTTTTGCAAAACCACCATCATTTTCACCTCTCCGATCCATTAGACACCTCATCAAACATACCCCTCGCACTGTGAAGGAGTATGTCCAGTCTTCTAGCTTTGATCAGCATCCCATTCAAGCAACTGAACAAGAACAGTTTGTCACTCTCTAGATACCACCAGAGTTTCATGCTCAATGGATTCAACAAAGCTATACTCATTTCCATTTTGGAGCCATCCGCCTTGCCTTAACCTTTCATGGGCGGAAAGGCCTACCGGTTACTGCCCGAATAACCTTGCTAGACACCAGATTCTTGGAATATCAGCAAGCTTGTGTTGGCACCATCCAGACAATCATGAATGCGGGAACTGTCTTTGTCAGGCTTTTCCCAAATTTCAACATTGCTCTTGCAGATCCCAACATGCTTACTGCTCTTAAGGTTCAGCTACAAATCACTGGAGCTCCTCAAACTCCTGGATCTATCGTTGCTACCTTACATTACCAAATGATCTACCGTGTCCAAAACCATGCCATTGATCTCAATATTCCAAACTCTAAAGACACTCTTGTTATATCTGTTGATCATGACTAGACATCTTGCATCCATGTTCCTCGATAGATCCCACGAAGCGATCTTGTAAAGCTCCTCCCTGATAGTTGGGTAACTAACTATGAAAAACTCCATCAAAGTTGCAAACCGATCCAGTCAAGTGAACCACAGTTCACCAGGAAAAAAGATGGCACTGTTGCCATCAAGTTTAATAAAACCAAAGAGGAAACTTCCTCCATTTTCCCCCACCATCCTCCACTTTACACCCTGCCATGCTGACCCTGTTTCAAGCGAACCAGATAACAAACGATTTGTCCACTCTTTTGATTCTTAGGGACAACCAATCCACATTTTTAAAGACCCTACTGGGCATTGCTTTTAGGATCGAGATTGTGCCTGTTCATCCTGTACCAAATTTGAAAATGAAGATGACAGGCCTTCTTCCACAAAGAAGAAAAAGAAAAAAGATACCATTTATCAAAGGTATCTTGACGGAGATCCAACTGTTGGACCTCTAGGAGAAGACGGTGGTAAATACCAGTTTATTGTCTCTTACGGACCACCTAAAACTCCTACGGTAACCTCACCTCCACTTCCCTGCAAAACAATCACTCCTTCTCAACCCCCAACCAAACCCATGATCACTTCCCCTTTCTACAAGCCCATTCAAAAATGGGTAAAGAAGAATCCTTCCTGTCCCCTAAACCTACCAAGACCAAGCACCTGCATATCCAAACCAGTTCCACCCCCTGTTTTACCCAGCATATGTATGTTCTATCCTGATGACTTCCCTCCACTCGAGGCCATCGAATCATCTGAAACCAGCACTCATCCCCGGAAATTTCCTCCATTGGAAAAGTTCTCCGACCCTCACCAAAGATTTCAGCACTCCCCCAAGATACCAAACCCCACTGGCCTTGATGCACAAGGACAAATGCAACCCTCTCTCGCTGAAACCTGTCTTGAACCGGCAAATCCGAAAATGCTTTGGCCCAATGAGCTTCTTGGCACCGTTGCTACACGTCTTGAACGTGTGACAAGAATACCGACTTATCTTGCCGTATCTTTGAAAGACTTCCGAAAAAGGCTTCATCTCTCGCTAGAAACTAAGCAATCACATCCTAGCCATTATTTGGAAGATCAAAAGCCAGAAATTGAGAAGCTCAAAAGGCAAATTCAAATTCTCAAAAGCCAACAGTCCTTCATTCCAATTGATCCACCATTTTTCCCCTCTCCTTCTTTACCACCCAAACCAGAATCATCTCTAGGATCATCATCCTCTTTTCTTTCTTTGTTCTCGCCCGCCCGCTCCTCCACCTCGAACAATTTCTTGATTCTCCGAGAAAAACTCCGCAAGCTTAAACAAAAGCAAAAGGAATCTTTCACTCCTACAGAATCACCATCTCCTCCTGGTACACCTGAACACCCACCCGGTGATCATCCTCCCAGAAACCCACCTGCTACCTTGACCATTTCCAATCCCATCGAGAATTTTCTTCGACAGCAGATTCCTTCAATTGCTGTCATCAAACCATCCACAGCTGAATAGGTTGAAACTTCGTCTGAATCTAATTTCGATGTTTTTACCGAATCACTCTTCGGAAGAAGCTCTGTTTATGGCAGATAGTGTCAAAGACGAAGATATATTTTCTAAACCTGAAATACACCACCCAGAGCAACCTGATGCAACCCAGACTTTCACTGCCTCGTCCTCCAAAGTTTACTTTACCTTGGATGACATTCCGTATCATAAGTGGCATGATCGACTCCAAGAATTCCATGCTTGGCTCACCACCAGGCACATATCTGAACCTAGCACCTATGATATTCTCCTGGAATTTACTAGCCGTTTTACAGGAGCACTTAAAGATTGGTGGCATATTGCCTCCGAACAAGATCAGATGTACTTCTTAACTCAGCCATTGGATAATGCTATCCAGATTATCCACATGTATTTCATTGGCAAACCTAAAGACTCCAAAGAGCTCAAAAGAAAGGAGTTCTTCGACCAAAAATGTTGCTCATTAAGGCGCAAAGACCTTGACCGACATTTTCAAGCCATGATCAAGTTATTTTATTTACTTGGTGCAGATTGGAATCTCAAGCCTATTTTCTTGGCATCTATCCCAAGAGAACTAAGTCAAGCTGCAGAAAAAACCCTTCAACAGCGACAAAAAAGCCTCACAAAAGCCACTCTTGGTGAAATCCAACAGGCTGTTCATATCGCCATAGAAGAACTTTGTCTCCGTAGAAAAGCCTTCCAAAGCTTCCTCAAAGAAAACAGACATCTTGACAAGGCATGCTTTAAACCCGGTCTGAAGATCAAGTGTCCCAAGGATTGCACCGATCCTTCTTGTACAAGCTGCAAAAAGAAGAGACACTTTAAAAAGTTTTCTTTCAAGAAGACACGCAAAGGGAAAAGCAAAGGCAAATGGAAATTCTTGCGAAAGAGCCATCATCACTCCTCCAAAAAACGAAGCAAAGATAGATGTTATGTTTGCAACAAAAAAGAACATTTTGCCAAAAATTGTCCAAAGGCAAAGAGTCGTGGAAGCCATTTGATTGAAAAAATCGCTAAAAGCACGGCATCCAACTTGATGATTCGACATTGAGTCCGTCTTCTCCTTAGACGACCAACCATCGAAAATACTCTCGTGCTATCCAAACATATAGCTCAGACTCGGCCTCGGATTCTGAAAATGATGTCTTCACCTTCTTCCCTGACACTCCTGATGACATCCATACCACTGAGCCAATACACCATCCATACATTCTCATCCATATCCTTTTGTCCAAATATCATAAACCAATCTCTTTGGTGGCACTCATTGATACTGGAGCAAGTTCTTCCATCTTAGACACTAAGATTCTCCCATAAGAATTTTGGAAACCCTACACCAGGTATTTCAATTCAGCTTCTGGTGACACATTTGCTATCAAGTATCGTAGTAAGCCAATTACCATTCAATTCTTTCCCCAGTGTTCTATCACCACCGGGGTCCTTGGTTCCGATCCCCGGACAAAGATATTATCATTGGTTGGGACATCTTGACCCAACTCCCCAAGCTTAGAATATTTTCCTGTGGTTTACGTTTCAAAAATCAATTCAGGGAATTCGTAGAAATCAAACGATTCTATGCACTCGAACCCGCCTTGTTTGACCCAATCATCCAGAGTCTACTTTCCTCTTGTGCTGAGTCACATTCCCAGTTTTCCTAGACTTGCACCCAACCCTTATGGAAAAACTCCTTTTTTTATGTTAAACTTCCATTCAAGAAGAATGAAGACATTAATCCGACGAGAGCAAGTCATTCTGGAATGAGCCCACAACACCTTGCACTTGCACAGCAAGAATGTGCAGAACTGTTAGCACAAGGTCTCATTGAACCATCGGACTCTCAATGGGCATGTGAAGCATTTTATGTCAACAAGCGAGCTGAACAAAATCGTGGAAAGATGAGGTTAGTAATTAATTATCAACCTCTGAATGAGTTCCTCCAAGATGATAAATTCCCATTGCCCCATCGAAATTCTCTCTTTCTTAGCCTTGCTCAAGCAAAGATCTACTCAAAATTTGATCTTAAGGCAGGCTTCTGGCGGTTGGGAATTGACCCATCGATGCACCCAAGACAGGTTACGTATCCCAAACCAACACTTTCAATGGACAGTTATTCCTTTTGGTCTTAAAACTGCACCTTCCCTTTTCCAAAAAACTATGTGCAAAATCTTTAAACCAATTCTTTCAAACTCTCAAATCTATATTGATGACATTCTTTTGTTTAGCCCTAATGAACAATCTCATTGCCAACTTTTGACACAATTTGCCGATATTGTTAAAAGGTATGGCATTATGCTTTCTCAGAAAAAAATGATTATTGCCCAAACAGAAATTGAATTCCTTGGAATGCATTTGAAAGAAGGAACCTATTGCCCTGAACCCCATATTGCTGAGGAACTTCAAAAATTTCCTGAGAAGGATTTGAATGTCAGACAAGTCCAGCAATTCCTTGGCATTCTAAATTACTTGCGAGATTTTATTCCCCATATTTCTAAATATCTCAGACCTCTCCAAAAGATGCTCAAAAAGAATCCTCCCCCATGGGGACCCAAGCAAACTCAAGCTGTTTCTCAGCTTAAACAACTTCTACAGCATCTTCCTCCCTTAAAGATCCCATTTACTAGCAAAAGGATCCTCCAAGCTGATGCCAGCGACAAATATTGGGCAGCCATTCTTTTTGAAGAAATTGATGGGAACAGGCATATTTGTGCCTACAAAAGTGGGCGATTCTCTCAAGCAGAAATCCATTACCATTCCACTTTCAAGGAAATACTTGCAGTTAAATACGGCATCAAGAAGTTTGAATTCCACCTCATTGGACACCATTTTCTTGTCGAAATGGATATGTCCTCATTTCCCCAGATGCTCAAGTTTAAACAAAAGCAAGTCCCTCATCCACAATTACTCCGATGGGCTGAATGGTTTTCTAAATACTCCTTCGAAGTCAAACATATTCCAGGGACTAAGAATGTCCTAGCCGACTTCTTATCTAGACCAAAAGAACCAATTCAATCAATTCACATGTATGTTAAAAAGGAGCCTCTCTCAGAAACATACCGCACCACTGACATGCAGTGTGGTTGGCCAAGTCTTAAATACCCTCCTGAGATTCCATTGGCCATTAGACATAATGTCTTGGAAGAAAGACTTCCGGAATTAATGTGGGAATATCAGTTCCGAATTTTTCGTAAACATGGCGGCCTAATGCTCAGACCAGATGGACTCCATCCACAATATCCATTCATCCATCCTCTCCGATGGTCTCCTAATGATGCATTTCCCGAAGATTTGAAAT
The DNA here is from genome assembly GCA_014182895.1 of Angophora floribunda. Classification (NCBI taxonomy): domain Eukaryota; kingdom Viridiplantae; phylum Streptophyta; class Magnoliopsida; order Myrtales; family Myrtaceae; genus Angophora; species Angophora floribunda. The sequence goes on from CM024714.1 coordinate 24,548,626, forward strand.
GGTTACTTTGGTACATATTCAACATGTACACAATAGCCATTGAATTTCCTACTGAACAAATTTTGCAGGCTTTCATCAAGGATGCAGCCGGACATGATCATAACCAGAAATATCTCCTAGACATTTTTGCATGGTTCAAACCACTCCAGTATTGGAAAGAACTCTTCAAAATCCAAAATCGTCAAGGAAGGCCTGAACTAGAACGTCATACTATTGTCCTGTTCCACCGCCCATGGACATATTGCCATCCCACTGGATGGATCTCTGACAAACCTTCTGTTGCAGGAACGTCAAGTTACAAACCTCAGGTTTTTCAAGAATCTACACAAATACACCAAACACTACCTTACTCCATCACCACCAGCCGATCTTCATCAAGAGAACTCCATAGAATCTTATGTCAAGAAAATCGCACTATCCCGCCAGAAGCATGGCCATCCGCCTAGATGCCTGTCTCTTGGGACCACCTCGATGCTTGGGATCCAACACGAGACAAGATCCAAGAAGCCCTCCAGATCTTTCAACAAAACAATCCAGACTCCTCCACCCCCTATGATCCTTAGGGGGACCACTTTCCCAAGATCCATGGGAGACACCCCAAATTACGCCCCTTTTCCCCGGCTCTTTCGGTGCCGCTCCTCTCGTCCACCGTCATTTGTCGGCGAAGAAATCAAGAATCTCATCCGTGCCTTCAAAAGAGAAAAAGACGGAGACTCCAGTCCATCTGATATTGATGATGACACACTACTCAAGGAACAGATAGCTCACCATAGCTCTGATGATTCAGACTATGACTACAATGCTAGAGACGGAAGAGACAAATAAAGGACGTCCTGAAAATACTGTACACTGTTCATCCAGTCTGTTTTTACTGTAGCACCAGGTGAAAAGCTACTGTTCATAGCCTGTCACGGGATTTCTTTAGGACTCCCTAGTTGTGTAGCCCATAAGTGGCTAGTTTGCTCCCATAATTATGTCCGAGCAAGGCCAGTCTGCCTGCTCTTGTCTTATGTACCCTCATTTGCCTATATAAGAGCAAGGAGTCCCCATTGTAAAAACCAGGAAGTGAAATAAGAAGTGTGTTGTGTACTCTACTCCCAACATGATCTTCTAAACACTCTCATTCTCTTCTAGTCCAGAACGAAAGTTCTGAACAAACACTATGATTGAGAAAAATCCTAGAGTATGCTCTGCACTTGCCCTTAGGGGATCCTGTGCATCATAATTTCCGATATTCTAAAGATTACTATGATCTAAGCTCATGGCTTGAGAAGCGACTTGATGGCTAACAGACAGTCCCTTTTAAGGCCAGAAGAGCCGTGTGTGGGATAGCATACTTGCCATAAGTTTGCAACTCAAGTTTATGAATTAGTTTCATAGGAAGATACGGGTGTAATAGATTTAAAACTTTGTTGGTAATTTTTCAATAATCAACGTAAGCATCCAATGCAACTAATGACTTTGATCAACTTGGATGTCAATGTTAGTCTCAAAACAATTTGGGGAATTGAAAACTAAAGAAATTAACAGTCGAGAATTGCTATCGGGTGGATTGACAAAAGGTGGATCACTCAAAAAAACATTCGAGAGGAGCTAAGAAGAATATCTATCTAGTATATGTAGGTTCTGGATCAATCAAATATTCATACATATCACTTTGTCCAATTTAGGTTCAGAGAATATTTTTTGGATTTATCAAACATGTGACTTGATTTAACGAAGGATTTGAGTTGCAAAACTAGAGACACAACACCAAACGTTCATTTCACACGTTGATACGAGTCCTACAATCTTGTTCCAATATTCTGAGTTGCTCTAATAAAATTATGATGCTTTAAGTTTGATAGGAATCGGCAAGGATTCTAAGCGCCATTGTTTTTGCATTTACCTAAATCTTGAACCTCAGGGCTATTATATTTTCAGGAATTTGTCGACAAAGCAAACATATTGAGAATAGATATCTCGATTGAATCATGGAGCTCCTCGCCAAGACTCGAGATTTTGATATAATAATGAAAATAACAACAGGATAATTGGTTTATAAGATTTTAGAATTAAACCTGCTTATTAATTGATCCGATTTACGTAATCAAAAAAAAAAAATTCATGACACGCCATTATCTTTCTGTATTTACAAAACATGTCATACCTTGAATGGTTGAATTAAATTAATTTTATGTTTCCTGAATGTGTACTTAAAAAATTGTCTAACTTGTTATATCATATTAAGCCGGTAAGCTCTCTTACCCGCGGTTGATGTTCCAAAGAGAGAGGGTTATTATGTAGTTTTTTATGAACAAATATATCATAAAGTTTTTTTCCATTTGTCATCAATTAATTTAGTTAGAATTATATTACTGAAGTTATATTGTATTGCGGTCATTGCTTCGTCTTCCTTGGGACTTCGTCGGGTTTTTTTTTTTTTTCCTTTGTTAGAAAGCAATGAAGCCAAAATAACATAACAAATAAGTCTATAAATAGATGGAGACAAGGGCATCATCCCACCTCGGTAATCGGAAGCACACAGCCCGATACGTTATCGCCGCTTAGCTCCGGTCATTTTTTACTATACAAATAAGGCACGCTTGCGCTGATAATCAACGTTTTAATCCACCACGAAAAGTCGATTACTTTTAATATGAAAATATCACGACTTGAGGGGTTTGCCTAAAAAAGGGAAAAATTGACGCAATGAAAAGTTATTCCAAAATTTTTAAATTATTCAATATGATCATTGTATGAGCCTCTTTACCATATAAAAATATCAAATGTCGTTATTTTATTAATTTAAGTTCACAATAATTTACTGATTTGATTTTCAATCCATGATTAAAAAAAAGGTTACATGTGAATAATTCACGTAATATATTCAACTTAAATCACGATATATTAATCACATCATCAAATAACACAGATAATCATTTTTACAAAATGAACAAATTAAATTAATTTAAAGGATTATCGCATTCTAATTTGAGTTGAATCAACATAACTTTTTTTTTCTCATTATTCAAGCTTATCTGGTTGAAAGCCAAATCAAGAAATTTCGTCAATTTGAATAAATAGAAAGATGACATTCGATATTCCCATGAAATCTAAGGACTATATTGAATATTTATCAAAAGTTCAAAGGTCAAATTGAAAAAAATAAAAGTTCATGAACGATATTACATATTAGGTTAAAATTCAAGAACCTCGTTGAGCAAATAAAAAATTCATGGATAATATTACATATCGACCTAAAGTTTAGACAATGTTTGTGTAATTATTTCCTTAAAAAGCCTGTCCCAACCTGACTAGTTCTAGGGCGATGATGCCTAATATTTCATTTGTAAGAAGAGACTCGATGAGGGAGACATTCTATGGTAAGCCAAACCCATCCGGGATCAGAAATTGCGACCAAGAAATGAGTGTTGGCGTCATGGTCCGACTCATCCAAATTGAGCCCACGTCGAGGTTGAAATTGAAACATTACGGACTCGAGAGAACTTATCTTTCTTTCCCCAAGCCCTAAATTTTGTTATTCGGGTCTAGCCCAACATATCGGCCCGAGAAACTCAGGCATGAGAATCTCCATCCCGTTATAGCATTGTCGTAATCATAAACGAATCCTTAATGAAATTGAGGTAAAATAATTATATATATATATATATATATTCTCTTTATTATGATAAATTATCTTTAATCGTGACCCTCCACGATTTTTGTTTTAGATCCACCGGCGATTGCAAGGAAAAGTATCGAGATGCTCTTAATTCCGATCAAACTCGACTGATTTACTTGATGAGCGCGTTATGTCATAGTGACGGGGGAGGGAATTTTCCGTTCTAGAGTGAGAATGAATCTTACAAAATAATTTCTTACGACACTTGTCTTGTTTCAATGAGAAAACTCGTACCCGAAAGCTTATCATGCCAACTTTCACCTACCCTTTACTTTTCTTTAAGGTCTTACCAAACATTCTAGTGGGGAAATAGGTGAAGGGGCATTTCCCAAGTTAGCCGGAGACAATTTATCAAATTGTCAAACCTTTGATTTCAATTTTTCCACATTGGAAGCATTAGCCTAGGTCAAAAGGTCATGGTGGCATGCCTGGATTACGAGGTTCAACGCACATCAATTGTAGAAAATGATTTTTCAGTGAAATTCCTCTTATCGAAAGGTCCTTGTTTCTTTCCTCTCTTTTTTGGGAGTGACATATGATTCACAATTCAACTCTTCCGGATTGTTGATCACATCATCTCATGCAAATTATCAGCTTTTAGTTTCAATAATGGCATGCCCTAGCAAGCAAGGCAAATAATGGACATTGGTGTAGGCATGAGAAATTAAAGATTGGACTTGCTACACCGATGATGTAAAAAAGTCATACGCATGGAAAGGTTCCAGCACTAAATTGCTGACACGTACATAGTTTCTGATTGTGGATAAGTGTATTCATTAGGGTCTTCAATCTACCAAACATCCTAGTGGGAAAATAGGCAAAGAGGCATTTCCCAAGTTAGCCGGAGACAATTTTTCAATTGTGAAACCTTTGATTTCAATTTTTCCATATTAGAAGCATTAGCCTTTGTCAAAAAGTCATGGTGGCATGCCTAGATTACGAGGTTCAATGCACATCAATTGTAGAAAATGATTTTGTGGTGAAATTCCCTTATCTAAGGGTCCTTGTTTCTTTCTTCTTTTTCTCGGGAGAGTGAGATCTGATTCGTGGTTCAACTCTTTCCGATTGTCAATCACATCATCTTGTGCAAATTATTAGCTTAGTGTCAATAATGTCATGCCCAAGCAAGCAAGGCAAATAGTGGAGATTGGTGTAGGCATGAGAAATTAAAGATTGGACTCGCTACACTGATGATGTAAAAAAGTCATACACATGAAAAGGTTCTAGCATTGAGTTGCTGACACGTATATAGTTTCTAATTGCAGATAAGTGTATTCATTAGGGTCTTCAATCTATAATTTCTTGTTTGAAAAACATGTTAACAATGTCCATTATACAAACCCTTAAAGATATAATGCCCGAGCACATTGGGCCAATTGTATGTGCTATAGATGGGCTCAATTGGAGCCAAGGAACATAATGATGTGGATTAGACACACAATACCCGCTTGATGGCTTACGTTACTAGATTCAAATAATTCATTTTTGAGATATTTGCTTAAGAGTTTGATTCGCCGCTTACCCAATATGTGAAATTATTACATAATTGCTGTTAGGCATGCCATATACATATTTCAAGTGAACTTTCTCGTAATGAATTTGTGCATGCACATTCACTTTTATGTATGGCCACAAAATAAAAGTTACACATATGCCTTTGTAGGTTGGATCCTATTCGTGCAACAAAAGAAAGGAGAAACAGTTCCACCACAAATTTCTTTAAGAGGGTCCTCCATGCTCTTTACAATAAAGCACCCTATAGAAGCCAAAAATTGGGATGCGGATTAGGCATGACGCAAGCTAAAAGTCAGGTCAGTAGCCTAAATTGACCCAATTCAAACTTCATAAAGTGAAAATCCAAACCCGCATCGTGCATCAGGTCCCCTTCTTTGAAACGGAGCCAAGTTTCCATGGACGACCGATGTTTTCTTTTGGCTACAGGAGGTTGATCTTCACATCCTCGACTGGCTCTTTTTACCCCCGGATCATCGGATTGGATGAGTTGTGCAAACGTTAGCCATCGTTTCGAAAAGAGGAGAAAGGTCATTGGTTATCGGCACGAACGAAGGGAAGACATATAATGAATGAGATAGCCACCTAATTTGCACTTATGATATGCAAGAAAAAGAGTAAGTGGATTTCCTACCGTTGTACCAACCTGGATGACACCAACCCTTGTATTAAAGAAGACGCCAAGATTCAAACATGGTATAGGAATTATACATATAAAAGTAACGTCAAATCTTGTGGGGCTATCATCCGAATCAGCCCAAGCTGGAAAGTCCTCCCTAAGGGACCACCTCATCGGTCCCTCGTATTCTCTCGGGCAACAAAGTCGTTCTTACCTTTGTTTTTCTATTTTTTGCACGACAATCGGGAGAGAATTATCTATTTTCTTCTTATTTATTTTTTAATTTTTTTAAGCTATGTAATAATCATATATTTAAAATTAATCATTACAACCAAAAGAAATAGAAAGAGACGTTATGATTTGAAATTTTCTTCCCTCCACAAGAATCTCGAAATTTAGCACACCTCTTTATCTTGCACCTACCAAACTAATGATGTGGATTTGCGATTCAATAGGCCTATATTGGTCCACACAGCTCACCCTTTCCAACTCAATAGCAGCCCCAGTCTGAGAGGCTAGGGATGTTTGTCATAGCTCCATTTCAAAGTCTATTATTACCCACAAGTCATCTTTTTGGCGGAAGATAACACAAGCCCATCTATCTCCAACATTGATCATAAAGGTATGCTTGTTCGATCCAAGGAATTTTTTGCAATTAGCTTTCCAAACTTTCCCACGTTCGGTTTGCTAAAAATGACTAATCGACGAAAAACCATTAATGGTAAAAAAAAAAAATGTGGCACGCTAAAATTTGAGAACACGAATTCCCTAACCGGAAAAAGGGAAAATCATTTTTCTGACAAAAGAAATTTCTCAAAAACCATTTCACTTTTTATCTTATGAAGTTTCCGTTTAAACAAATAAACCTAATCACTCATACATAAAGACAGAAAAAAAAAGTGGATGTCTTGATCTAACTACCTTATCAACTTACAGAGGAACGTGGAGGGCCCAAAGCAACATCAGCAATCCCACTCCAAAGTTCGAATGACTAAGGAAAAGGGAGAAAAGGAGGATGACTCATGTCCGTTTGTGTCATGCTTTTGAAGCTTTAGTTTTGAGGTCCGACCTTACGTCCCATTTTCATGCTCCAACCTCCTCTTTTTGTCCCCTCGGGTTTCCCAAGAATCCCTTTTCTTTTTTTTTTTCTTTAATTTTAATATTTTTTCAAAAAATTGTTGATTAAGAGGACCAAAAAAATTAAAAAATTTTAAAAAAAAAAGAAATATATGGTTACTAAAACGACCGAGCTGTCCTGATGTGTAAAGAGCAACCTTTTCGTTCGCGATCCAACGGTGCCCTCTGCCTTTTAAGCTTTGTAAAACGGAGGATGCAGACAGTGCAGTCCAGCTCGGCGAGGAGAAACAACGGTCTGCTGCTGAACATCATTGGATACACCCAAGTCTTTTTTTCGTCAAATACGAAGAAAGCGAGCGTTTCCCGCCGCCCCCGGATCGTGACCTGACCTCGACCCGCCTGTTCGAGCATTGGCTTGGACAGCAAAAGTCAAGCGAGACGCCGCCACGGGGCAGTAGTCTTACGGAGGCCGAGGAAACAAACAGAACCGAACCCCCACCAAAAAGACTGTCGTTTGCACATGCATCCCTTGTCAGTATAATTAAATAATTTAAATTTTCAAAACGGTCGATAATAACCCAATCAAATTCTCATGTGATATTAAGGTTGAAAGTCTTAAGTTCGAATTGCCTCTTCAATTAAATTTCTATGTTTAGTAACCAGATTTTTAGAAAAATAATTGACAGTGATCTCATGGAATCTCATAAATATCAAGACCCATTTTTCAATTTTGGAAGCCGCATGAAAATAGGATAATAGCATAAATGTTGAACATTGTTTTTAAGCTTTTCATTTGTGTAATGCAATTGCTGACTTTGGCTTAATGAGAAGTGTCGTCCATAAAATTTTGCTTTGTTCATTATGGTCTATGAACTATTGATAAATGTTCAACATAGTCCCTAGATTATATGAAAATGTTTAAAAGTTCACGAACGACATTAAATATTGGATCAAAGTTTAGCCTCCTTATTGAACGGATTAAAAGGCCAATGACAATATTACACGTTAGACCAAATTTTAGAGATCACATTGATAAATTATGAGTCCACAAACCACATTGAACAAGCTATAAGCTCAAGGACCATATCAAACATTGGATCAATAGCTCAAAGACCATATTGAACAAATTAAAAATTTAGGGGTAACATTACATGTTGAACCAAAGTTCGAAGACTATTTGTATCGTTGTTCTCATAAAAATTTATGCGGTTGGTTAAACAAATCACATGTCTACACATCGAGATAGCTTATTATGGCAATTGTCAAGTTCTTCACAAATCTTGGAGAGCGATCACACTTGCCCTACATACCACCTATGGATCATATATTGAAATGCAAACACTCAACATTTGGACTCAGAATGTGAGTTTGCATCTTACATTGGCCTGCACGCTCGAAGGATGTTTTAGCTCGAACAAAGCTCCTTTGTTTAATTGAGACTATTTATGTATTTCAAAAGACGCAATAATAAAAAGAATCCATTGTGCATGCACATCTTAAAAAGTTAAATTACATCGTTCTTTTGTACAACGTGGAGTAGTCGAAACCTTCGATGCGACAATATATTGAAACAAAAAAAATTTCTTTCTGATCTAGTAACGAGACATGAAAATGTCTGGGCAAAAACAACACAAGAACAACTCTCTTTGAATTTGTCCAAAGGGAAAATACAGAAAAAGAAATTTAAAATTATGCCAATCATGGCACAAATGTCCTTAATTCTTTTTTGCGTGTCACATAAAATCTTAAACTTTCCCATTGTGACACAAATATCACAGTTTTTTTTGTGTTCTATCTTCCTCTATGCTCGATATGATTTTGTAAAACTATAAGTGTTTTGATTAATCATGATAATATATTATGCATTTGTCATAATGTGGAACCTATGCATTAGGATTCCGCTATCTTAAAAATTTCTATGATATGAGCCAAAAAAAGAGAGAAAATTGGTGATTAACAAACAATCCCTATTTTGAGGCAAGAAGGGTCATAAGCGTGGATAAGCATACTTGCACAAATTCTATTTTCATTTTCCCTAGTTCTTATCATAGGCCCATTTTATGTGCATGTGTGACATATATACGAACTATTTTAGTTTCATCCAAGGTATAATTTTAGGGTTTTTTATGACAAAAAAATTGGGATATTTGTATCCGAGGGGCAACTTCAGGGTTTTAATGACACTAAAAAAAAAGTTCAAGATATTAATGTTATAACGGATATAATTTAAAATTTTTTATGGTATTAACCAAAAAAAGCCCTTATCCAGAAACCTCGCTTTAAAGTTCTATGCTGTACAAGTGCATGTACGAAGGGACAAGAAGATTGGAGAAATCAATTGCCCTCGCTTCACCTCTTCTCCGGGAGCATACTTTCTAGCATGATAAGGAGATGAAGAGGCATGGGCAAATTGCCAAAAAAAAATCTACTTTTATAGACAAGAAGGGGACCATGTAGATCGAATTTATTTCTAAAAACTAATTATGGTGCGCCTGCTAACAAGATCTAAATGCTTAATCATCACGATAATAATTGATTTAAAGTTAAAAGACAAGCACTAAAAAAGCAGAGTACTGCTGCCCTCGAGCAACATAAGATGCTACGCTTGGGCACGCAATCATTCCGCAGGGGGCAAAGTGGCCGGTAGCTACGCAACGAAGGGCGGGCCGAACGACGTCGAGACAAACCGCAACCCGACGTGTCCTGAGAAGCCGCACAGAGTTAGTAAAGGAGAAGGACCTTTTGGGACCGGGAATATGGTGCCAATCGGCATGCGTTTCGGATTCCCAAAATATAAAATGACCTATATTCGCATGGAGCAAATATCCCGATCTTTGACCTCACAGCGAACGAAATCGAGGTAAATTTCACTGGTCTATTCTCTTTTAGGGGTGTTTTCACCTATAAAGGCTGCCAGTGGTAGTCCCTACAATGCCCAATCTAGGTACGTTTCTTTATTTTAATGTGACAGTGTCCTTATTTCAAGTTGAAGCTTTTTCTTAACCAATCAGGATTTAGACGGAGTAATTTAAGAACTTACTTATACTTTTTCATAAAAGAACCTATTTTTGCATCCAGCGAAGTTATTGATCAAAATTTTAGTTATTCTTAGGGCTAATATCACAAAAAAAAATCATTTAAACTATGTCAACCATAACACAAGTGTCCCAAACTTTATTTTGAAAAATCCTCAATTTACCCATTATATAAAAAAGCTCTAAACAAATATTTGTGTGACATATATACCACATATGGTACCAAAATGGAGGACACATATGTCATTTGGGTTTTTCCACGATATAAAAAATGTTTGAGTATTTATATCGCAGTTGGCTAGTTTATGATTTTTAAAAATACGAAAAAATTTGAAATATTTGTGTTATAGTGTGGAGAGTTTGAGATTTTTCTTGTGGTATTTTAGCCTTATTCTTATGGTCGACATAGATATGAAATGGTGCGAGATTAATAGCCAAAAAAATTGATGATGTCATGCGAATGACTACTTTCTCGATGAAAACACATCATTTTGATCAAATCGAGACGAGTCGAGCATAAGTCACGAATCAATAAAGATTTTGTATACTCCGAGGCTACTCAAAGTAGCCTATAGACATGCATTCGATAGCGCCAAGTCAAGATGGGAGATTTCACTACCCATGTGCCCAATATGCGTACTCTCACTAAATCACGGCTGCTAGATCACGCCAATGTTGCAATCAGACGGTCCGTGCGATCCAACAATTCATATATCAGGCGCTTGCGCATGGCAGGAACATGGGTGGGTACCGGTCCTAGCTAGAGGAGGGGGGCAGGGGACAGCACAGGGTCCGACCTTGCCAGTGCCGCGGTGGGGCCGGGGGGGCCGGGGCCGGGGAGGGAGGGAGGGACATGAGAGCGACGTGACCACGGAGGAGCATGTGGGGGCAGCACGGCGCAGATCTTCTGGTCCCGACCGTGATCCGTCTCTGTCTCCAAAGTCCAACGGTAGCCCACCCCCACCACCACCACTTTTGTCTCACCCTTCGCGCCCTGCTCCTCCTCCTCCAATTCCTCGCCGTTCGTCGCGCAGCTCTTTTAAAATTTTCAATTTGATTTGATTTAATTAATTAATTAATTGAATCTCCAATTCCCCTCGCTCAATGGCTGCACGCCACTCGCTAATTATTGGGTTTTCTATTTTTCTCGGGGGTTAAAAAAAGAGTTATTTTTCCTATTTAAAGCATGAATTAACCTGCCTCGTGAACGGCTGTGGCCATGCACAGCATGGCCACAATTAGTGCTGTCTTAATTTAAATTTCCAAGCGGAATTTTCTTCTTCTTCTTCTTTTTTTATGATGGAGGTGAAATTTGTGGACCGCCTGATCGAATTAACCTTTTGGAATGTGCGGTTCATGGTGTTCTCGCGCAAGGTGAAGGCAAATGAACGTAGCGATTGAAAAATGAAATGTATGCCTTATGACTACCGGAGCGGAGCCCACGCCATTATGTTGATATGATCAGGTTTTAAATATCTATGGATCGAACTAATTCTTTCCTTTTCGAAAGAAGATATCTCGAGCGAATTCATTTGATTTTATCTTACACGATTGAATTAATTATCTCTTAATCACTGGGTTCCCACATGATAAGGGAGGGGTGAAGGGTTCGAATCCTGAATCCTCATTTTATTTAGGATTTGAGATTAAAATAATTTAGTTTCAAATGTAAATTTTGACCTCCGCATTTTGCAAGAAGGTATGATAAAAGTAATTTGAGAATAAGAGTTAGAGAAAAAATATAATAGGCCGACAAAAGAAACCCTCTTGAGAATGCAATTTCAATATCGGGAAAATTCGAGTAAAAACTAGTGATATATTACATCACTTTTGCCACAAAAGAATATTATGGAAATTTGACTCTTTTCTTTCCTATCGAGTGGCCCACTTGATTTTATTGAATCACCAGGAGGGGTGAAAGGATATTTTCCCATAAAATGCAATCATGAACCATGATCTCTCCTTTCGACCATTTACCACCTAACTTTAACAAAAAGTCACCTTATTCGACGAAGATTTTCATTTCTCATTGATTACAACATCAGAATTTAAGTCCAAAACGAGTTTTATTCATCTCGATGGAAAAAAAAGTGGGGTAAAATTCCTGGAACAAGCCAAAATAGAAAATTCCATACATAGAAAAAAAAAAGAATGGGAAAAATCAATTTCCGGAAAAAATATGTCTCCAACCACCTTCTAGAACTCCTAAATAGGAACGACCATGTCACATGTTCTCCCAAATATGAAAATCAGCATTGCTCGCGGAGGGGCAATACGGTCCAAAAAGTATCGTTTTCTAATTACCATCCCGAGAAAAGGGGAGGGGGGAGAAATTTTTTATTTTATTTCCCGAATATAGAGGGTAGCTCTGTCAATTCCAAAACCGGAAAAAGTCCAGACAGGCGGAAATTAAATGGAATCCTATATAAAACTGTGTTAATTAACAGAGAGTTAAAATCCGACCAAAAAAAGAAACAGAGAGTTAATTACCCCCGCTTTCCTTAATTAACCCATTTTCCCCGAATTTCCTAATAAAATGTTTTTTTTTTGCTTTTTAAAATATAAATAAATAAATAGGCGATTCGATTATATCAAAGAGAGCCCGAGATAAATCACGCCGTCCGGTCAGACAAGCTAGAGAGAGAAAGAGGAGAGAGAGAGAATTCAAAATCTTCTCGAAGCTCTTCTGTTTTCCTCGCCTGCCTCCGGAAATCGCCGGCGCACCGGCGACACCTCCCGCCGCGCTCCACTAGGGAATGGCCAGGGCGCCGCCGGCAAGGGTATCGCGCCTTTCCTCTCCCCGTCGATCGAGCCCCACCTGATCGGAGGACCCGCCCACGGCCGGCCTGATCACTGGGGCGGCGTCCGCCGTTAGATGATCATCGCCGCCGGCGACGCAGCGGCGAGAGATGGCGGCGAGGGGGCTGGGGTGTTGCTACTTGGTGGAGAAGCTGAGGAGGATCGCGCGGACGGCGTTCTTCGTAGTGGCGATGGTGGCGTCGCTGCTGGCGTCGTCGCTGCCAGTGCTGGTGGCGGTAGGGGACGTGGTCGTGCCCTGGGTGTTGGTCCCGAGCTTCACGTGCGTGAGTTGCTATGGATTTAGGGAGCATTTGAGGAGATATTCGTTCAAGAGCTCTTTGACGGACATTCCATTGGTTTCGATCGTTAGATCTCTGATCATCATTTGTATGTTCACGTCCTGTTTGCTCCACTTTCGTTTCTCTTTTCTTTCGTTTCTTTTGGTAAGAGTTCGAGGATTTGTCATCCTTCCTTTCTTTGGCATTAGCAACTTCCGCATTGCTGTTTAAAGGAATGATAACTTTCTTTCTAGGACAATTCTCTTTGTTTGGTTGGGGAATGTTAGGCTTTCAAACTTTTAGCTTTGTTGCTCTTGATACGAATTTTGATGAACTCTCTGGAACGATTTTACAAGGGCGCAGCAATTTGAAATTGATAAATTGTGTCATTTGACTCATGGGTGGCTTTTGTAATTTAACATTCCTAGAAATTTATTTGAGGTTAGTAACTAGTGTCGCAGGCTTGATTATTATGCTTGTCATGTCGAATTGGAGTGGAACTGCGATTGATGCCTTGACGATTTTTTAGGAGAATCGAAGAAAACGCATTTACGCACTTGTTCTTGTTTATTCTGCAACAGGTGTTTATGCGATGTGCAATGGTCCTGCTCTCTCTCATGGGCCTTATTTGGGAACTGTTACTCTGTCCTCCGTCATCTCTATCCTCATTCTTTCGATCAAGGCTTGTGTTTTTTCTATAAACTCTCAAATGGAAGCTGAAGTTCCATCTTCCCCCGCAAGGCAGAAACTTCATTTGAAGAAGTCATGGGGCATGCCTGTCTTGTTCCTGTCTTCAGTCGTATTTGCTTTGGGCCATACTGTGGTTGCTTATAGAACCAGCTGCCGAGCAAGGAGAAAACTTTTATTTCACCGGGTTGATCCTGAAGCAGTAAGTTTGGATTATTTTTGTGGTTGCATGACATAAAAGAAAGAGAATCTTGTCCGAGACAGCTATGAATGAAAATCTTATCTGTGGCATAAGTACTTGTATCTTCTCAAGCATGAGTTGGTGATCTGCCTGAGTAATTTGTGGTTTGAATTGCTCGAGTATGCTTCTTTCTGAATGTTTTCTTGCGTACTCTAAATTGAACAGGTTCTTTCCTGCAAAACCATTTTCTCCGGTTACCAAAAGGTCCCGAGGTCACCGACTCCAACTGCTGGGAAGACGATAAAAAGTGACTCTGAAACGAGGCAGAGGCCAATGGAGTCTGCTCATGGTGAAGGTGATATCCCAATCAGATTCCTCAGGGATGTTGACAGCTTATTTATGACGTGCCAAGGGCTTACAATCCATTATAAACTCTGCTCGCCTAGTTCACCATCTCATGTTTTGTCCTCGGCTCCCGTCTCTGAGCCCAGTGTTAACTGCATCTCGCCACAGGCAGTGATTGGTCGGCTAAATATTGACAGGCAAGCATTTAGTGCTTTGCCAAAATCTCAACATCTTCAGAGGAGCTATAGCAGTCAATTCAACACTTCCTCGTTGTATGCTCCACTTTTGGACAGCTCCGTACCTTACCCTATTCTTGCTGAAGAAATTCCTGTATTGAACCTGGATGATGCTGGTGTGGAGGACCGAGCAAAAAATTTGAACTCAACTTTTGGGCAAGATTCCATTAGTGGTCAATTTGGGATTGTCTTAATACATGGATTTGGAGGAGGAGTCTTTTCCTGGAGGCATGTTATGGGAGTGCTTTCACGGCAGGTCGGTTGTGCTGTTGTTGCCTTTGACAGACCTGGATGGGGATTAACCTCCAGGCCACGCCGCAAGTCTTGGGAGGAAGAAGGAATGCCTAATCCTTACAAGCTGGAGACACAGGTAATTGTGTACTTTTAATTCAATGAAATTATTACCACTTATTATATCCTGTAGTTGCCTGCAAAAGTCGCTCAAAATTCGCCCTATTTGGTGCATTGATTACAATGTCCTTATTATGAAAAAAGAAGTGATGATATAATGAGTTTGAATCTACGGTTACTTTTTTCTTATGACTTATCAATAATAAGTTCTGTGTCTTCCAAATTATGCACTAGAAATTGGCTGGAAGTCCCAGTTAACTGTCATCCTGAGTTCCAAAGCACTAGTTAGCAAGGCACAAAGTAGAAGTCAAGAAATGACTTCCATTGTTATGGACAAGGATACGTTATCAAATTACTATTTTAATCTTTTGAGAAAAATAGATCACTATTGTTAACATAAGGTGATATTGTATTGACCTTGGCTCCTGGGTGTTGGTTTTAAATCTCTCACCTTTGGATAGGATAGAGTAGCTGGAAGTTCAATGATATGGGGAAAACGTTGCAAATCCTTTTATGGTCAGCTTTGCATTCTCCTTGAAAATGACCAATGATACATATCGTCCATTAATAGGATCATTTGGGTACCAGTTACCCAATATTTATATTCTTTTTGGGCTGTACTAGGTAATAGCTCTCATTATGTATGTTTCTTTCATTTACTTATATGCAGCATTAGCAATCCTGTCAAGGGTGCTGCATTTGCTAACTCTGGGCTCAATGAGTTGATTTTCATTTTCCTGTATGTTTTGATTTTGTCCACTTCAGGTAGATCTCCTTCTTTCTTTCTGTTCGGAGATGGGGTTTACATCTGTGGTGTTTGTGGGTCATGATGACGGTGGCCAGCTTGCCTTAAGGGCTGCACAAAAGGTTCAGGCATCATCAAATTCTTTCAATGTAAGTAAGCCTTTTGGTCTTGTCTTCTTACTTTTGAAATTGTTTCGGTTATGTACTTGCACTTGTCTAGATTACCATTCCATTCCATTTTGGTAATATGCTATGGAGATTGCATGGAGTTATAATTATATGGTAATATGGCCTTAGTTAACTTGTCATTAGAGAATTGCTGAATTATTGGTTGTCTTGATACCTGAGTTTTTATCAATTGCTAACATTTGATAATTAATGCATTTATAAGAGGAAATAATATGGTGTGGTAGATATTATTTCGCACACGTGAGATTGACTCTTGAATCCTGTTTTGGAAGGTAGTTTAGCAAATTAAACAGCTTCAAAAATGTTTCAGATTACATCTTTATATATGTCCATTGATTGGTCATAAATTCTGTACTTTAGCATTGAGAAGAGTTTAGTCGTCAGGTAGCATTTTCTTTGCAAAATTATCTACGTTAACCTCTTGTTTATCCTCCTCATCATAATGACTTGTCACTGTTTGTCTTCTGTGCATTAGATTGTAATTGAGGGCATTGTACTGGTAAGTGTTAGCTTGTCAAGAGAAGTCGTTCCTGGTTTTGCAAGGATCCTCTTGCATACTTCTTTGGGCAAAAAGCACTTGGTTCGTCCTTTGTTGCGAGCAGAAATTACTCAGGTGGTGAGTCGTCGTGCATGGTATGATGCAAGGAAGATAGCACCAGAGTTTGTCAGCCTCTACAAGGTATTGCGCTCCTTTAGATTATCACTAGCTGTGGTTTTGTATTCAATAAACACTTGAGGGGGATTTGCTGTAAGTTTTGTTTCACTTTTGCATGTAATTTTATAGCAAACTTCTGTTTCCATTACACTATGTTAAAGACCATGCTAGTGGTCATGACAATTTTACCTATAGAAGTTCTACTAGACATGTCTACCTGTCGTAATTGAACTGAGAAATTTTGCTGCTGCTTGCATAAATACCATGGGCTAATGGACTTTGGAAACCATCCGCATGACATTGTCCCCTGTCAGTGGAAAACCAAAGCAGTTTCTCGGAAGAGGGGTATTTACACTAGCAGAAAACTAGCTTGTCTAGGAAAAATCAAGCAAGTTGAACATTGAGATGTCCCTGCGTTTACTGTGTATGCACCTTTATGAACTTGCTTGCATATTCTCTTGGGACTGATCAGAGGGATCAATGGAGTATACATCTGAAATTCTCTCTGAATGTTAGCAACTCTATGTTGTAGTTATGTTTCTCAGAATGGTCTTTTCCATGAGTGCTTCCTTTTGTCTTATATCTGCTCGTCATGTCTGGTATCAATCAGGCGCCACTATTTGTAGAAGGTTGGGATGAAGCACTTCATGAGATCGGGAAACTCTCTTCCGAATATGTTCTGTTGCCCCAATACGCGGCAGGCTTGCTCGAAGCAATCGAAAACATACCTGTGTTGGTTATTGCAGGAGCTGAAGATGCCCTCATTTCTCTCAAATCTACCCAATCAATGGCATCTAAGCTTGTAAATTCTGTAAGTTTTTCTTCTCATAATCGCACATTAAATTCTGTAAATTCTGAAACATGGCTTCATAACTTTGGTTGAGGCAGTTATATATGCTTAACTAGGAAATGCGCTGCCTCCTCAAGAGTCCATGTTAGACGTAATTGCTTGTTTATTCTTGGTTTAGGCTGTGATATGTGCAAGCGAATAAAGGAAAGCAAAAGCTGCATGTGAATCTTCCATTGATTCTTGCTTTTGTGTTCTCTAAGTATTAAGAAATCCTCTTGTCAAGATGGTCTAACGACATATCTACATTGCAGAGACTGGTTGCAATATCCGGCTGTGGCCACCTTCCGCATGAGGAGTGCCCCAAGGCATTAGTGGCGGCTATATCACCCTTTATAACCAAACTCTCATCAACATTAGAATCAGCGAATCAATAGGTTGTTTCTTCACATTATAATAGAGAAGCAGATGGTGTTATCTTTCATTTTTCCTTTTCCCTTTCTTTTTTGGGTCCTACCCGCCCCAACAAGAGGAAGAGAAGAAAGTTGGTCTCTCTGTTGGGTGTTTTTGATATTTTAGCTTGAAGCCTCTTAACCCCTTTTTCCGTAGGGTGTAGAGCAATCTCACCTCATTTGTAATCTTATCTTAATTCTTTTCACTTGATTTTGGTGACGCATGTGCTTGTT
The DNA here is from genome assembly GCA_014182895.1 of Angophora floribunda. Classification (NCBI taxonomy): domain Eukaryota; kingdom Viridiplantae; phylum Streptophyta; class Magnoliopsida; order Myrtales; family Myrtaceae; genus Angophora; species Angophora floribunda. The sequence goes on from CM024714.1 coordinate 24,566,471, forward strand.
GGTAGAGTCATTTGTCGTGACGGCACTGTAGAGTGAAAGCTACAAAGAGAGATACCTGGTCAGATGAACTTGGACTCGAGATTTGCATGAAATTTATTCGTCTTGGTTCAATTACAAGGTTTTTAGTACTCGATTGGTTTCCATATAATAGGGTTCCAGACTGATGGTGAAATTTCCCCAGTTGAGGGACAAATGTTGCATTTACTCTTAAATGCGAGAATGTAAAGAAGAAAAATATGAGAAAAGGCCCAAAGTTGGCCGAATTAAAACTTGAGCGCCACGAATCAATGGTACGAGGATCAATTGTTGGCGAAAGGGATGTCATGGATTGAGGGTAGGTGTTGAATAACGAAGGCTATCTCGCTCTTTATCCAAATCAATCACCTTCGTCTGTAGATCCTCAAGACACGGGAGTAAGGAAAAAAATTTGAACAAAACAAATGAGGGTTTTCTGTGTTTTGCTAATAGACGATAAGCTGAATCTAATAGAAGGTATATGTAGAAGAACAGGATCGAAACGCAAGTCAGGGTTAAACTTGAAAACCCCCAATATGGGACAGAGGTACAAATCACTATTTGGCAATGTGATTTCTGGACAATTACGAGGATGACAGTTTTTTAAGGAGTTCCAATCGTGGGTCGTATGATCAATACGACCAGAGTTTATTGCCCAAACATTGTGTTTTCTTCTCACCCGCCACTTAAGCTAAAGGAACATTACTTGGTAGATTTAGAGCCAAGAGGTGCTGCGCTTGCTCCAGAGTGAAAGGAAAAGCTATGCCCCACTCTTTCTGCAAAAAGGCTCGTTCCCTATCCAAGTCATATAAGATGAGACCTGTCGTACCTGTTGGTCTCGCCGTGGTCGGCTTAAAAAATTCAAGCCTTTGTTTCAGGTTATCTGATCGAGAACTAGAAGCTCGGTGGTTCCCAAGATTTCGCCAACACCAACGCTCGGTGTGCCATTCTCTTCCAGGAAAATCACAATGCAAGGATTGCCTACCTCCTTTAATTCTGGGTTGGCGATCCAAGTGCGACTTGCTCATTCAACCATGCGTGGCTGCCACAGCGTGAGGTTCCTCTTGCAATGAAAAGAGTTTAAGTAAGCTTTAGATACGGCAGGAAGAGGACTCAGGTAAAATTTGGCTTCTAATGGCAGCCAAGTATATCATTCAACCCATGAGAAATCGAAACGCAATCTCATTGTTGAAGCGCAGTCTCTAGAGAGAAGCGGTGGTGAATCGCATATACATAACGGAGAATATCTAGTTTCCAATTTACTCAATATCTCTCGTGCTTCTTGTGTTCTCTGAAAAGGAGTGGAGTCCAAATGAAATTTAACGAGCACCACCCGTTAGGCGTAAATTTCCTTTCCAAATAAGGAACCTGGGCGAAAATTGAAGCAAAAGAAAACAACATATTCAAGTACTCATGAAAGCCGAAGCATGCCTCTAATACAAACTGCAACGACTTGTGAAACACGGGCCGATTGTTAACGGTCATGCGTTCCAGAGTATGATTTAACCATCCACGAGGATTGAGAAGGAATTGCTGTACTGGTGTTAAACTCAAAAGAGAGATTGAAGGGATGCCAAAAGCAACGCAACTTCTGTTAAACACCACCTAAGCTAGCACAAGATTAACTAAGTACGTCCGATTTGTCACATGAAAGAAATAAAAAAGCAGACCAACAATATCCTCATCTCCCTCTAACTGAAAAATTACACTGGAACCAAACGAAGCAACGACCAAAGCGATCTACTCCTTTGAAGACTTGTTAATGAGCGACTTGTGGATGTGAGGGATGACCCCTCCGCCAGCTATGGTTCCCTTGATGAGGGTGTCCAGCTCTTCATCTCCTCGGATTGCCAGCTGCAGATGCCTTGGCGTGATACGCTTGACTTTCAGATCTTTGCTGGCGTTCCCTGCCAACTCCAGCACCTCTGCAGTCAAATATTCAAGGATAGCAGCAGTATAAACAGCAGCTGTCGCTCCAACTCTTCCATTCGCAGCAACCCTCGATTTCAGCTGACGGTGGACCCTGCCTACTGGGAACTGTATGGAACAGAAAGGGCTATATTAAATATCTCACATTCAAATTTTATGTTCACACATGATTATGGCCACCCCACTAGTATATAAAACTAGTAAGCAAAACAAAAAAGTTTCTTTGCCTAAAATACAAATGGAACCACCCCTCCAAAATTTGTCGTACATCTTTTGTATGTATGCTTGTAGAAATAGAAGGATAATGGTCGACAAAAAAGCATGCTAACCAGTCAAGATTACAGAAAACCAAAAGCTGTGATACAAGTAAGAAGATGCACATGCAGACTCAAGACTCCTATATCTTGAGGCCTTAATGCAGGACAGCCAGAGTATTTTAACAGATTACCCAATCACAACCATAAGATTTCCTAGAGATAATTTAATTGATCAAATATGTAGACAACCCAAAACTGAAAGTTTTATATGTACTTCATCTGCATACACAAAAATCAAAAAAATTGGCAGCTTGTCTGTACTTTTACATTATTAAGTAGTGTGAATAACTCTGCTTGTCGTTTCACCCTAAACATGCATGATGTCATAAATTGATAACTCCAGACACACTCCATTATCTCCCTTATCAAAAACTCACCCATTATTCCAGTGAATGTCTAAAGCTCCCATCAGGCCAATGCTGATCGTTTTTCCCCCTTTCTAAAAACTATCTGAGAAATGCTCCTGCCCATCTAGAGCATAGATTTTCTCCACAAAAGTGTTCTTTCATCTATTGGTCAATTGTTCAGAGAAAGCCAGGAAACCAACCACTGTTCACTGCTGACAACTTGCAAGGCATCAAAATTACTTGTTTTGAGTTCCTCAATCCTGTACACTTTCCATTAATCATTTCTCCACTTTGTTGGCCAACAACATCCGATTGATTTAGTCCATTAACTATAGATTACACCAGGAAGCAACTTAAAGAGTTCACTCATCTAATTAAAATACTTTAGAAACAACTGTAGAATGACCAAATAAACCGTTCACTGTCATATGAGGACAAAAAGAACATGCATATATTACAAGTACTTGTTAATAGATATCCCCACTAATTATGTAGATTCCACAGTCCCCTCCCTTAGAAAGAACTATTTGCATGTGAAAACCATATTGCACACAAGTCATTTGCATCAATTCGCTGGACAAAGAAAAGAGGAGGAGATGAGCTTCATGGTTAGGGTTATGGTTCAAGTAGTTGTGTGTAATCAAGGGTGGGAGATGCAAACATGACAGAGCACCAAAATTATGCAGAAGTGCTCTCAGAGAAATTACTGCCAGTTCTTTAAATGCATAGCACTCCAAAACCATACTTAATGACCGACATCAACAATCTATGCAGTGATTTTACACGATGTCACGCAAGAGAACATAGAAACAGTAAAGCTACGATCAGAACCCTCAACGTACACCTTTTTCTTTTAAAGTTGCAACTGTAACTCAACACCAATCAACTGTTCAATCTCATTTGTAGCATGAAACATCACAGTTCTGATAATCAAGGTAGATGGCAATAACTAAGAGAATTGAGGATGCTAGAGATAAAGGTGTATGTTATCATGCATACAATAGTTGCTACAGCACCTTATAACAAGGCAAACCCCATTCATGTCATACGTGCTAAATTCGACACGCGGGGACACGGAAACCATAAGCAGTCCAGGCGAGCATTAGGGTTTAAACAATAACCGCTGCGAGCAACCTAATCTACCGATGGCTCCATACCATACGTGCTAAATTCGACAGCAGCAGTTCTCGCGTCCTAGATATTCAAAAACGCCTGCAGAAAAATCTCAGCCGAAAAGTCCAACCCGCTCAGCACAAGCCGGTCGTCGACACGCGGCGCCACTCAGTACGCCAAAACATTCGAAAAAAATCCGACCGAGGCTCGAGAAACCGACCACGTAACGAGCTACGTATCCCGAGATCAGCACCCTACGTAACGAGTCAATCCCTCACCCCCATCCGTACACACATACGGCGATCCGTACACAGAGAGAGAGAGACACAGAGAGAGAGAGAGGGAGAGGGAAACCTGGAGGCCAGCGCGGGAGGAGCGTGAGACGGGCTTCTTCTTGTCCTTGTCCTTGTTGTTGGAGGCGGACTTCCCCATTATCAAGCCTTTGGCGCCCTTCCCCGACATCTTCGGACCCCCAATCGAGCTCGGACGCCTCGCCGGAACTCGGTTCTCTCTCTAGGGTTTCTGGCTTAGCTCCCGAGAGCGACGGCTAGAGAGAGAAAAAGAGAAACAGGACACTGTCGATGGCGGACTGGAGACGAAGGAGAAGGAGATGGAGGAGAGAGAATTCGCGATCTGGAAGAGGAGAACGAGCTCGAGGATCGATGCTTTATATTTGCGAAATTGCCCCTCCCCTGGGTTAAGGTATCACGCTTCCTTCCCCCTTCCCTCTTTCCGTGGTGGGGTTGGATCTAAATGGGCCCGATGCCTCCTGCTCGCTGATGATCCATTGGGCCGAATCGAGGCCTGCTTTTCGGGCCCAAATTGGTACTGAAAATAAGAGCTTTTTTTGAAGCCCACAACACTTGGAGAGAGCAATATAAAAATGAAAATTCAGCTCTATTAAGGGGTTAGCCTAACACCCTTAAAAAAACCATCAACTTTAAGTTGGATCTCAATTGTACCATGAATGTTTGTTTTACCACGTAAAAAGTCCATCAACTTTAGATCCGGTTCCGATTCAACCAAAACTTTTTCTTTATCTTATTAAAATCACCAACTTTTACCTCATCTTATATTTGTCTTATTAACACTTTGTCCAAAATTGCCCTCAATGATGTGGAATTTCTACATCGTTGTTTTAGTTTTTCTTCCAGAATTTTCAGATCCAATAAGATGTCCTTTGAAGATGAATTTTCGCACGAGCCCAAACGGCATCTTTTTGAATCCGAAAATTTGGGTAAACTTAGAGTAATTAGGGTTGGTCTTTTTCTATTGCTCTTACTTAAGAGAGCCTTCCCTCCATCTCACTTGGGGATCTTCAATTTTGTGCTCAATATTCAATTTCTCATGCTCATGAGTTTTTCATCTCCTGTGGTCAGAGATCTCATGTTCAGGAGTTTTCCATTCCCTAGTTATCAAGATAAATTTCGGACAAAGGGCTAATAGAGAGCAGATTTGAGAATCAAGTAAATGTTTGTGGTTTTTTATGAGACAAAAAGGAAAATTTTTGGGGAGATTGAGATTAAATTTAAAATTGATAGTTTTTAATTGGGCATATAAAATTTTAAAGTCGAATAGACTATATTTAAAGTTTGAGTTTTTCTTTTCTTTTCTTTTGAATGGTATAAGACCATTCAAAATCTCAAACTATGATGTGAAACCAAAATGAGATAACTCTAATTTCCACCCCTTTTTTTGGCATATGAAATGGCAAAAGAAAGCAAATAGCCATACCGGTCTTGAGTATGACCTTAAATTGCTTCATTAAGGGTTCTGTGCAAACCTCACATCCATTTGACATTAAAATTGAGAGAGTATTCCCTTCTCCTAGGGAAGACAAAAATACATGGAGAATTGAGGGATTAAGATGTGCGGGTACTAACACGTTAAAATAAGATATGCAATTTTATTAGTTTGTCAATGATATATCCGATAGATAGATAGGATGGTCTTGTGTGGAGCTTTAGGCCACCTTATCTATAACGAGAAAACCCTTAATCACTAAAGATCCACGGACCGGCGTATGAAATGGGAAAAGAAAGCAAATAGCCACGCAAAAAGCATGTGGCCGACGTGGGCGATTCGGTAACGAGCAGTCTTAGCTTAAAAGATAGCCAAGCCGAGGGAGAAATGCCCGAGTTGATGCCATCCAGGCATCACATCGATCGTGTGTCCATCTGGTCCTGCTTCTCCAATTGCCTCGACGACGACGACGATTTCCGTCGTTCTTTTCCCCGAGATACGAGGACGACGTTGAGCTGGTCCAAGTCCTCGCGGCACGTCAAACAATACACGATTGGGAGACGACGGGCTCTCGTGCACTTTTCATCTCCGTTCAATAGCGTAGTCAATTCATGGTATAGCCATCCATATAGACTTTTCCGTTGCATCTCTCGATATGATATCAAGTGGGCATAGGGGTCCTGCGCATTCTTATGTCGGTCTGAAGAGTTGCGTTCGCGGGGCGTATCCATGCGACGGGCCATGCAAAAAGTCGCTAGAGAATTTCTACATAATTCTCGACGGACGAAATAAGGAAATTGGTGCTAAGACTGTAGTAAAACGAGTCAGATTACGCTAGTTACAGTCAATGCTTTGCCGTGACCCCTTCGAACTTCCCTACGTTATTCTCCGGCCGGACCTTGTTGTTTTTAAATAATTCGCTCTAACGTCACCTTAAATCACATGAGTGACATGCGGCAGCTTCCCAGACACAATTCAGCTTTCGTCGTTTTATATTTTCCACAATATATATTATTTTGTCATTTTATTTTTTATTTAATTTTTGTCGTTGTTGTTCTGTGTGTATTTTCCTATTGACTATAATTTCTCTGGCTCTGGCTCTAGGGATCTCCGTTATTTTGGGCGCATGTCCACTTGCTGACGTATGGCATGAGGTGGAGAGAAAATGGTTTTCCTTTGCCACACATCCTCACCTGCACTTGGCCTCTACACTAGCAACGAACCCTTCAAGTTCTCTTTAAAGAAGATTATCTTTGACCATAAAGGCTAGCTGACTTCATTCTCACCAATTTATTTGTTTTGTATTTTCTCCACAATTTTAATTAGTGGATCTTAGTTAGGGACCGACATGTTTTTTATTAATATTATTATTATTATTATTAAAAAAGTATCGTAATCGCTTCATTCTTCTAAATGAAAACACTAAGTTTTGTCCTCTTTTAACATAGACGTTAAATATACCGAAAAAAAGGCTTATTAAAATTGATATAGTAAGCGGTAATAACACCAAGCTTTTTTTATAGTTATTATTATTATTATAATAATAATATGTGTGAGGGTTAATGGTAGGGTTACAAGTTTAGCAGGCTGAGCTTTTTATCTAGAAAAATTCATGTCTTGAAGGATTAATCGAGCACATCGAAATTGTTTCAAACTATAATTACCATGGCCATTAGGAACAAAAAAGAAGAGAACACCAAATTAAGTGCTCAAACAGCCCAAAATTAACACCAAATACAGTATGAGATGATTCTAAAATTTCAGTAAGGCACCGATTTATTGTTTCTCCAAAAGTATAACTACTTCATCGAAATACGCTTTGCTTTACTGTCTCCCATGGCTCCTTGACCAGCCCCTCTTGCATCTCTGTTAGTGGCCCGTACATAAAGGCTGGCACGTGCTCAGATATTACGACCGCGTCGGCGCGCTCGATGGTTTTATGCCTGCTACAATGCCCGACGAGAAGAGAGTTTCGACGTGCCAAAGATCGGAGTGGTTGGTCCTTTGTATAGACTCAAATTAACTTGTCAAATGAGCTTTACCTTGAATACTACTACACTGCTTAGGTGACCCGCCCTCGTATGTAAAACTCCCCATATCCGGCATTTCTAGAATGGAAACTCTTGAAAACCATTGAAAATCTGATGAGTCGATTAGCCTCTCTAATCACTGAGGTTTGCCCTAGTGATCAACCTTCTCACATGAGAAAGGAGATGTGGGAGTTCGAATTATTACCTTTTCAAGGGGGTTGTGTCGACACCTAAATTTTGATTGATCATTCATAATTTAATGCACAAAAAATTAGGGATTAATTTTAACCCTAAACAAAAAAATATTAGGATTAAATTGCATAGCATATAGTTTTAAGAACATTTATTAGTGCATTTGCATTGGACATGTGGCGGATGGGATGGGCGATTGATGGTTTTAAACTTTTAATTTAACACGTTGGACTAAACCCACAAGAAAAGAATTTACTTGTTTCATTAAGAGGTGATTGGAGTATTTCCTAAATATGAGAATGTTCTCGAGAATATTCGCATTTAGGGAATGTGTCGGATGAAATATTCCCGTTAAGAGATGATGAGAGAATATTCTCATATTCTTTCAATATTTAGGGAAAGTGTCGGATGAAATATTAGAAAATTATTGCACATGGGAAACAAGAATTAAATAAGCAACGTGAAAATTTATCATCTTTTCTTAAATAACATAATTCTCTCACCTATAAAAAGGGCCGGACACTTAAGGAGAGACAAAAAAAAAAAAAAAAAACACAGTACTTGGGGAAGAAAAGAGAGAGAGAGAGAAAGGTTCGGCTGCAATACAGAGAGAAGACTCAGGCTTTCTTCTCGAAACGCCCTTTGAATTCCGCTTGCGCAATTCGCTCGACTTTAATGATACATTGCGTGGCTGATTAATTGCGATCTGCCCCCACTGTACAAGCTTTTCCAATAAGATGGCGCAACGTGTCGCCATAAACTTTACCTTAAGACACTGTGTTTATGTGAATTAGACGGTCAGGACATAGACATTGAGTGGCATGCATGTTTAGGATTGACATACGGAGTTTAGCTACCGAGCTTTTTATCCAGAAAAATTCACATTTTACATAGTTAATAGAATTATCCCGTGCGTATCATCGAAAATCTATATTTTCCAAGGCTACTACTTGATTATTAATACCAAAAAAAGGGAAGGAAAGTGGGTGCCAAATCACGAGCTCAATCGACCCAAATTAAATTTCCCCAACTAGAAATCGATTAAAGTTTAAGACATTCCGAAATTATAATGCGATGCTAACCTTAATTTGGGAAGAGTACATTGAAAGTCCTATTTGTTACAAAAATGCAATTGGGTCTATTGCATTATTTGAAAATAAGTTTTAAGACTCGATTGGACTTTCGTGGTAAATTTTAAGATTTAATTACATTTTTCAAAATTTTTAGAACTCGATTGTATTTAGGACTTGAACGGTTCGTTTTGCTTTTTTTTTTTTTTCCCTGAATAAGCAATATATGATGCGCAGGAAGGAAGCGAGGAAAAAAGAAAAAAAAGGGAATTATTGCGTAGGCTAGGGTAATTACGTGGGCCACAAAATCGAACGGGAATTTATTTCGCTATCTTTAGAAAGTTTTTTATTAACTTTTGCAGAGAAAATAAAGGACGAAATGCTGGCGAATGGAGAGCCGCCAGCTGTGAGGGTGGGCCCCTCCACGTCTTGGACCTTCTCGGGAGGGAGGGTGTTTTCCTATTTTTATATTGTATATTTTTGGTCGAATTTTCCTACTTCATTTAAGCAAAGCTAAGTCAAACCACTGGCTTCGATTCTCTCAGTTGCATGCCGCCAACAAAAGGCGCCCGAGCACCCCCCGTGCCGCCCGTGTTGCTAAGCGACGTGAAGTCCGTCTCCTCTCCCGCCGCCGGCCGCCGTCCGCCGTCCAGGAGGTGCGTGCCGTCTTTCTTTTCGGTGTATGCGCACCACCCGTCCCTTTCGTCTTTTTCAACGGTCAAGCTGTGTGTAGTCTCGCGTGGTCGAAGCCGCTTCGTCGTTCCGAACTGTAAGTCGCCAAGAATCTTGATTTCGAACCCTTCTTTGGAGAAAAATTTGGCGTGAGTCTGATGCACGAAACGAAGCTGCTGGGAAGCCAAAGAAAAAAAATCTGCTGCTTACGTTCACACTCGGAGAAAAAAAGGCCGAGAAAATTTACACACCAGTCTCTCCGTCGGCTTTCTTTTAGTCTCCTTTGGCGTGTAGAAAACGTGAAAGTTGGCAGGAACGATTTGTTCTTCCTTTTGCCAAGTGGAACCGGATGCAGCCATTCATGTCCTGGAGAGACTGTTTTTCTTTACCGGAAAATTGGAGCGCGAGTTTCTGCATAGCGTGACGGACCGAATCTTGTTGGAGTCGTAGAAGTGTCAGCGGTTGTGATGGTCGGTTGCGATGGTTTTCTTTGAAATTGTTTTAGAAATAAGTACTCGTTCTTGTTTTTCCTTTTCCCTCAGTTCATCTCATCGGGATCTGGATTCATTGGTTTTGATGTTCTCCTCCTACGTTCTTTAATCCTCCATCGTCCTTATCATCATCGATATTCTGAATTTTCGGCCATTCTCTTTGTTTCAGAAGAGATGGAGAGCATAAAATCTCCATTCAAAGGCATAAGGGAAGATCTTAGAGGAAGAGCATTGTGTTACAAGCAAGACTGGATCAATGGCCTGCGTTCTGGATTTAGGTAACTCAGAGTTTTCCAATCGTTCTTTAACCTTTTATTCTCATCACCTGACTTGCATGCTACTGTTTATTTTTTCTTTAACCAAAAGAACGAAACACTCTCTGTACTAAACTAGATTCATTCTTAATCGGCTGCAGCATATTGGCCCCAACCGCATATATTTTCTTTGCATCAGCTCTTCCTGTCATTGCCTTTGGTGAGCAATTGAGTAGGGAAACAGGTCAGTTGTTGATACTTGATAGCTCTCATTTTCAGCATTTCCCCTGTTTTTCTTGCGAATATTTCTGCATATTTCATATTTTTTTTCACTTTCAACGATTCCTCTGTTTTTCTTGTAATCAAAATATTCCTTTGCATCCATGCTGACGAGAATGAAACATTATCTAGACTTCTTTTGCACAACTTTTTTACTCTACTTGATGCAGTCTTTGTAAATCATGACTCTTGTGTTTTTCGTTTCCTTTCCAGAGGGAAGCTTGAGCACTGTGGAAACATTAGCTTCTACTGCTATATGTGGCATCATCCACTCGATATTCGGTGGGCAACCGCTTTTGATACTTGGAGTTGCTGAGCCGACAGTCATCATGTACACTTACTTGTACAATTTCGCCAAAGGAAGGGAAGGTTTGGGGGCGGAACTGTACTTAGCTTGGGCTGGATGGTATGCTAATAGCTATCAAACCTTCATATTATTAGGCCATAACTTTTACATTCCTTCAGGAATTTTTTTCCCCTTCTTTTCTTGTTGACATTGATTCTCGATCTTGTCAAATGACAGAGCCACTGAAAATATTGTGCAGGGTATGCGTTTGGACTGCTCTGTTGCTTTTTCTCCTAGCAATTTTCAATGCTTGCAACATAATCAACAGGTTCACGAGGGTTGCAGGAGAGCTTTTCGGCATGCTCATCACTATTTTGTTCATTCAAGAGGCTATCAAGGTACCTTAACTCAGGAATTAGAACAAAGATGCTCTGCCAAGAGAGAATCACTAAATTGGATATCTTTTCATGGCTGTTAGCAATTCCGTTGTGACATATAAGATAAATGCATGAATTGCAGGGAGCAGTGAGTGAGTTTAAAATCCCGAAAGGCGATGATCAGAACCTGCTGAAGTACCAGTTTCAGTGGCTCTACACAAATGGGCTTCTGGGGATTATTTTCACCTTTGGGCTTCTTTACACTGCTTTGAAGAGCAGGAAGGCAAGATCTTGGTTGTATGGCACAGGTTCGCAATTGCAATCATCCCATCGTCCACCAATGTGTCTAGAAACTTTCTTCGCAGCTTAACCTTTTATATTTTTTTATAAAAATATCTGACGCAGTTCCTTCCGTTCCATAGGATGGCTCAGAAGCTTAACTGCTGATTATGGGGTCCCTCTGATGGTTTTACTCTGGACAGCACTGTCTTTCAGTGCACCGAAGAAAGTCCCATCGGGTGTGCCGAGAAGGCTCTTTAGCCCACTACCATGGGAATCGGCATCCTCACATCACTGGACCGTCATCGAGGTATTCTATTAACATATCACTCATGCCCTTTTCTTGGTTTTGGGAAATGAGGGTGGTCGAGAAAACTGGGACTTAAAATCAATGGATTGCTTCATCTGAGAATTTGACAGCCATCCTTTCCTTCTTCTGATTCCAATATTCATTAGAAGGTCACTTTAGCAGATTATGTGACTTTATGCTGTGAGAAGATCTCAACTCTTACACTCTTTCTCTAATTTCAATGTGCTTCACCTTGAACTTCATTTAGGACATGGGAAGGGTCTCACCAGCATATGTGTTCGCCGCCTTCATCCCTGCAGTGATGATTGCCGGTCTCTACTTCTTTGACCATAGTGTAGCTTCACAATTAGCGCAGCAGAAGGAGTTCAACCTGAAGAATCCATCTGCCTACCACTACGACATCTTTCTTCTAGGTTTCCTGGTACAAATGCATTATCCACTTGTCATATCCTAAAACACATTTCTGAGTATGTTACAACCGAAAAGTTAATCGCTACTTTCATGTTTGGTTCTTCCAGACTTTGCTTTGTGGATTGATTGGGTTGCCTCCATCCAACGGAGTCCTGCCTCAGTCCCCCATGCACACTAAAAGCCTCGCTGTCCTCAAAAGACAGGTTGGTGGATCGTGTGTTCAGTTCAAATCTCAAAACTACTTTCAAGAAGTGGTGCAGCTCATGTGGATTAAACCCAAAATTTTCACATGCAGCATATTAGGAGGAAGATGATCGAGAGTGCAAGGGAGAGCATCAGGCAGAAAGCTAGCAACTCTGAAATGTATGGGAAGATGCAAGATGCTTTCATCAAAATGGAAAGCAGTCCAGTGGTAAGTCTTATGGTTAACATGAACATAATCTCATGGCTAACACTCGAAAATCATCAGTGAATTAAACTGTCGTACAAGAGAAGACCCCACAGCATAGAAATTTACAATCTAATTTAAGCCCTTTATATTGTTTTGTGTATTATAGATTTCTTCGGTGGTGAATGAGCTAGAAGACTTGAAGGAAGCAGTCATCCAAAGCAGTAAAAGAGAAGAAGAAAAGGCTTCATTTGATCCCGAGAAGCAAATTGATGCCTACTTGCCTGTCCGTGTGAATGAGCAAAGACTTAGCAATTTACTACAGTCGGTCCTAGTGGCAGCCTCGGTAGGCGCCATGCCGTTGATTAAGCTCATACCCACATCAGTACTCTGGGGTTATTTCGCATTCATGGCGATCGATAGTCTTCCTGGAAATCAGTTTTGGGAAAGAATACTATTGCTCTTCATCACCCCCAGCCGCCGCTACAGGTATATCACCATAAATATAGAATATTACAATGTTTAGGCGGTCAAGTAAATGAAATGTCTTGAAGAGCCATTAGCATGAAATTGATTTCTCTTCCTTGACGGAGGATCTGCTGATTTTTATGATAACGTTCGTTGGCAGGGTCCTGGAAGGGGTTCATGCTTCCTATGTGGAGTCAGTGCCTCCCAAATATATAGCTGCATTCACCATATTTCAGTTTGTGTATCTGTTGCTGTGTTTCGGAGTGACAAAAATCCCGATTGCTGGAGTTCTATTTCCTCTGCCGTTCTTTCTTCTCATAAGCATAAGGCAACATGTATTGCCCAAGTTGTTCAATCCAAACCATCTGCGAGAACTAGATGCGGCAGAGTATGAAGAAGTCGCTCGTACCCCACGACTTTCTCACAGCCTCTCTCTCCAAGTACGCTAAGATGTTGTCATTAGTCATTCTAAATTAGCTCCCTGTCCATATGAGATCTCACTAGTTGCTATATTAGGAGAGGGAAATACCACCTTTCGGGGGCGTGGAAGATGGGGACGAAAGAACGGATGCTGAGATTTTCGATGAGCTGACAACCAACAGAGGAGAGCTGAAGGTTAGGACTGTGAGCTTCAACGAAGATCGACATGGTCAGGTAAGAAAACATTCATGTTCTTTCGTTTGACTCCTTCTAGTCACGGCTGATTAAATCAGGACTCATCTGCATGTCAAACGAGGGGGGCAGAGTTTAAGAAATCTCCTAACTTGTTTATGCTTTTCAGGTGCATCCAGAGGACACTATCTCCCTGGAGTGAGAGTTTTCATGGCAGAAGAGACAAATTGACTTTAGACTATTCCTATCAGAAACGTTCTGCCAAGGAGGGGAGTGGAGGGCAATGGCTGTTGTGGAGGGAGGGAGAGACAGGACCTTACTACACAGTATTCGCCCTTCCATAGCTTGGCAGGCAAATTTGATTATGAAGATGGACTGCAACACCTGAACAGTTCATGGTATTCTAGGAAACTAGCGTTAATGTGAAATGCGATAATGTATGGATACAAATTTTCTGTACGAGTGAGATTGTATACGTGCGGTCTCAGTGAAACTTATCCATCTTTGTACATGTGTAGTATGCATATGAAGGAATGTCAGTGCTGATGGCAATCTTCAACTATCATCGTTCATGGATTAGGGAATAGGGACTTGTTTGTATTGAAGCTACCAGGCCTGTGAACATCCAGAGAAAACTGTTTTCTATCTGAGTTGGCGTCCAACATTTGTGTCTTGAAGAGTTAACGAAGAACACCGAACCAAGTGCTCAAACAGCCCAAAGTACCACCAAATACAGTTTGAGATTATTCTAAAATTTTAATACTCGACCGACTTAGATTTTTCCAAAACTATAATTGCTTCATCGAAATACTCTTGATTCACTGCATATCTATTTGATGCATGGGAAACGGCAGAAAAAAATAAGAATAAATTTTTGTGTAGGCTCGAGTAAACACGTTGAGCACAAATGAGATACCATGTGTATATTTTGATATGCAAAATCCAAATTATCCATTTCACTAGAAAGTCCTTTTTTTAATTCTAGGAAAATAATTACTCACGAAATTACAGCAGAGAATGTAGAAATGAAGATGGTTCCTACCCTTACATTGCATGCCGCCAGCCGAGGCACCAGCGTGCACACTCACTGCTCGCGTCCTCTCTCTTTTTCCCTAAGGTCCAAACAAAGCGATGCTTGCGTCTTCTCCCCTGTTGAACTCTCCGGCGGATCAGGCCCGCCGCCGCCACCGCCGCCACCGCCATCCAGGAGGTGCTTGCTGTCTCGAGAGTGTGTAGAACGTACTGCACAATTCTCATGGACTAAGTAGGAATATATAAATACATATCCATTGCCGAACAATACTACTTTGTCCCCAAGTGCTAAAATCCTCTATATATATCACGTGGAAATAACAGATAAAGCACAAATAATTAAACCCTTTAAAAGATATTAACAAGATAAAAAAAAGAGAGAAAACTTTTCAAATCTAACGGTCGATTTAAATAGCGGTACGCGACCTGTATTTTATGAACTGGACATTTTGGTTTTATAATTCGGCTCTTATTACACCTTAAATCACATGAGTGATGCCTGGCACATTTGGGTCCTTTTTTTTCTTTTTCATTCCTTCTCCCCATTTTACTTTCTTTTTTTTGTGTGGTTGTTGTACTTTGTCTATATTTCGTATTGGCTAATATTTCTGCGATTCGCTGTTTTTTTTTTAATTAATTAATTAATTAATTTTGGCTCAATTTTTAGGGTATGCATCTCGTTCTGACGTATGACCTTGCTGACCACAAGGCCAAAATTGTTTCTTGCCGCACAACTAAAAACTATTTTCTTGATGATAAAAGGCTTTGGCTTCATTCTCTCCAATTTGTTCTTTTTTCCTTGACAATTTAGTTATGGTAATTTTCTTGAATTTACCTAACATAAACTTTTGTTTTAACAAGTTAAAAGAATTGTCACGTTAATATCGTTGAAAACTAGAGTTTCCATGGAGTGCTCTATTATTAATACGCAGAAAAAGAAGGAAAAAATAGGCATCAAATTAATTTTCCAACTAGAAAGGGTAAATCCAACAAGTTACACTCTTTGGATCCTTAGTGCTTTTAGGTTGTCCTCACCAATAAATAGGTTCCCCGATGAATCATTGAGGGCCACCTCTACTTGTCAACGGATACACCGTAGACGAGTTGATAAGATTGCATTTCTTATTTTAATGTACTGATACTCGCATACTCTAGCCTCCAATCTTCCCTTAAATCTTTTTCTTCTCCGGGAAGAGGAAATACCCTCTAGTTGCTTAGCATAAGAGGGATGCTGAGGTTTGTATAATACCTTTGATAAAATAGTTTAAGATCATATTTAGGACCAGTCATCAATAATAGTTTATAGATGTTTTAAAATTTTAATGTCATACCGCTTTTATCATCTCAAAATATAATTATTTTATCAGGGAACACATGGATTTCTTTTTCTGAAATAAGCAAAACGTCTATGTGATGTGCCAAAAAAAGGAGGAAAGAAATTGTTGCGTAGGCTCATTTAATTATTACGTGGGCCACAAAAATCGAGACAGGATCAAATTCCATATGTATATTTCTGAATATGTGAATCGATTTTGCTGTATTACTAGAAATTCTATTTTATATTCTAGGAAAATTAATTACTCTGCGAAATATATTGCGGAGAGAAAGTAAATGGTTGAGATATTACCAAATAGGGAGCTGCCAGCTGTGAGGGTGGACCCTCCCACCTCCTTGGGTGTTTGTTTTTTTTTATATAAGTTGGCGTGAAGTGAACTGGACCGTTGGCTCCTGTCCCTCCAAACCGTGCCGCCGACCGAAGTGCTGCGAGGCTCTTGCTTTCCGTCTTCCCCGGCTGAGATCTCCGGTGGATAAGGCAGGCGCGCCCCGGCTGCCGCCGCCGCCTGGAAGGTGCATGTGCCGTCTCTCTTGTGCATGCGCCATGCACCGCGACCCGTCTTTTTTTTTTTTTTTTTTTGTCAATCGGTCACGTTTCCCCCACCCCTGTGGCTGCGTCTCGGAAGCAGCCTTGCATGGTCGAAGCCGCTTTGTTGTTCTGAGCTCATGTCGTGAAGAGTCTTGATTTTGAACCTGCGCAATTCTAATGCACGAAAAGAAGCTGCCGTGAGCCCCGGAAAAATAATTACTTGTGTTGTTTATATTCAAACTTGGAGAACAAAACGCCGAGAAAATTCGCGCGCCAGTCTCTCCATCGGCTGTCTTTTTGTCGACTATAGTGTCTGGAAAGCATGAAAAATGGCTGGAACGATTTGTTCTTTCTATGCCAAGTGGAACCGGATGTAGTCATTTGTGTCCTAGAGGGACGTTTGCTTTATCAGACAGTTCAAGCGCTAGTTTCTGCATGGAGTGACGGATCAAATCATCTTGGAGTCGTAAAAGTGTCATTGGTTGTGAACTTGTGATGGTTGGTTGCAATGGTTTTCTTTGAAATTCTTTTAGTAATTAGTACCCGTTTTTTTGTTTTCCTTCCCTCAGTTCATCTCATTGGTTTTGATGTTCTCGTACTACTTTCTTTAATCCTCCATCGTCCTTATCATCATCGATATTCTGAATTTTTGGTGATTCTCTTTGTTTCAGCTGAGATGGAGAGCATTAAATCCCCATTTAAAGGCATAAGGGAAGATCTCAGAGGAAGAGCATGGTGTTACAAGCAAGACTGGATCAATGGCCTGCGTTCTGGATTTAGGTAACTCAGAGTTTTCCAATCGTTCTTCAACCTTTTATTCTCATCACATGACTTGCATGCTACTGGTTCCTTTTCCTTTAACCCCCTCAAAATCGGCTGCAGCATATTGGCCCCAACCGCATATATTTTCTTTGCATCTGCTCTTCCTGTCATTGCCTTTGGTGAGCAATTGAGTCGAGACACAGGTCAGTCGTTGATCCTTGACAGCTCTCATTTTCAGCATTTCCCCCGTTTTCTTGTGAATATCTTCGCATATTTCATATCTTCTTTCGCTTTCAACATTTCCTCTGTTTTTCTTGTAATCAAAATATTCTTTTGCATCCATGCCGGCGAGAATGAAACATTATTTAAGACTTCTTTTTCACACCTTTTTTACTCTACTTGATGCAGTCTTTGTATATCATCACTCTTTTGTTTTTCGTTTCCTCTCCAGAGGGAAGCTTGAGCACTGTAGAAACATTAGCTTCTACTGCTATATGTGGCATCATCCACTCGATATTTGGTGGGCAACCGCTTTTGATACTTGGAGTTGCTGAGCCGACAGTCATCATGTACACTTATTTGTACAATTTCGCCAAAGGAAGGGAAGGTTTGGGGTCGGAACTGTACTTAGCATGGGCTGGATGGTATGCTAATAGCTATCTAGCCTTCATATTATTAGGCCATAAATTTTACATTCCTTCAGGAATTTTTCCCCCTTCGGCATTTATTCTCAATCTTGTCAAATGACCAAGCTCCCGAAAATATTGTGCAGGGTATGCGTTTGGACTGCTCTGTTGCTATTTCTCCTAGCAATTTTCAATGCTTGCAACATAATCAATAGGTTCACAAGGGTTGCAGGAGAGCTTTTTGGCATGCTCATCACTATTTTGTTCATTCAAGAGGCTATCAAGGTACCTTGACTCAGGAATTAGAACAAAGATGCTCTGCAAGGAGAGAATTTTGGATATCTTTTCCATGCCTGTTAGCAATTCCGTTGTCGCATATAAGATAAATGCGTGAATTGCAGGGAGCGGTGAGTGAGTTCAAAATCCCAAAAGGCGAAGATCAGAACCTGCTGAAGTACCAGTTTCAGTGGCTCTACACAAATGGGCTTCTAGGGATTATTTTCACCTTTGGCCTTCTTTACACTGCTTTGAAGAGCAGGAAGGCAAGATCTTGGTTGTATGGCACAGGTTTGCAATCGTGACCACCCCATCATCCACCAATGTGTCTAGTAACTTTCTTTGCAACTTAATTTTTTTTAACATCTGACACAGTTCCTTTTGTTCCATAGGATGGCTCAGAAGCTTCACTGCTGATTATGGGGTCCCTCTGATGGTTTTACTCTGGACAGCACTGTCTTTCAGTATACCGAAGAAAGTCCCATCGGGTGTGCCGAGAAGGCTCTTTAGCCCACTACCATGGGAATCGGCATCCTTACATCACTGGACTGTCATCAAGGTATTCTAGTAACATATCATTTGTGCCCTTGCTTGTGTTTTGGGAAATGAGGAAGGTTGAGAGAACTGGGATTTAAAATCAATGGATTGCTTCAGCTGAGGATTTAGCAGTCATCCTTTGCCACTTCTGATGCCAATATTCATTAGAATGTCTCATGTTCATATTATGCTGTAAAAAGATCTCTCTTATACTCTTCCCCAAATTTCAATGTGCATATCGCTGAACTTTATTTAGGACATGGGAAGGGTCTCACCAGCATACGTGTTCGCCGCCTTCATCCCTGCAGTGATGATCGCTGGTCTGTACTTCTTCGACCATAGCGTAGCTTCGCAATTAGCACAACAGAAGGAATTCAACCTGAAGAATCCATCTGCATACCATTATGATATCTTTCTTCTAGGTTTCCTGGTACAAATACATTATCCATGTGTCATATCTTAAAACACATTTTTGAGTATGTTACATGGAAAAGTTAATTGCTACTATCATCTTTGGTTCTTCCAGACCCTGTTTTGTGGATTGATTGGGTTGCCTCCATCCAATGGAGTCCTGCCTCAGTCCCCCATGCACACTAAAAGCCTTGCTGTCCTCAAAAGACAGGTTGGTGGATTGTGTTTTCAGTTCAAATCTCAAAATTGCTTTCAGGAAGTGGTGTCAGCTCATGTTGATTGGACCCGAATTTTTAACTTGCAGCATATTAGGAGGAAGATGATTGAGAGTGCAAGGGAGAGCATCAGGCAGAAAGCTAGCAACTCCGAAATATATGGGAAGATGCAAGATGCTTTCTTCAAAATGGAAAGCAGTCCAGTGGTAAGTTTTATGGTTAACATGAGCTAATTTCATGGCTGACACCCAGAAATCATCAGTAAATTAAGCTGTCACATATGAGAATACTCACAGTACAAAAATTTGCAATCTAATTTAAGCCCTTTGAATTGTTTTGTGTATGATAGACTTCTTCGTTGGTGAAGGAGCTAGAAGACTTGAAGGAAGCAGTCATTCAAAGCAGCAAAGGTGATGAAGAAAAGGCTTCATTTGATCTTGAGAAGCAAATTGATGCCTATTTGCCTGTCCGCGTGAATGAGCAAAGACTTAGCAATTTATTACAGTCGGTCCTAGTAGCAGCCTCGGTTTGTGCCATGCCAATGATTAAGCTCATACCCACATCAGTACTTTGGGGTTATTTCGCATACATGGCCATCGATAGTCTTCCTGGAAATCAATTTTGGGAAAGAATGCTATTTCTCTTCATCACTCCCAGCCGCCGCTACAGGTATATCACCATTAATATAGAAAATTACATTGTTTAGGCAGTCAAGTGGATGAAATGTCTTGAATAGCCATTAGTATGAAATTGATTTCTCTTTTTTGACGGGGGATCTGTTGATTTTTGTTACTATGATTACGTCCGTTGGCAGGGTCCTGGAAGGGGTTCATGCTTCTTACGTGAAGTCAGTGCCTTCCAAATGTATAGCCGCATTCACCATATTTCAGTTTGTGTATCTGTTGCTGTGTTTCGGAGTGACAAAAATCCCGATTGCTGGAGTTCTATTCCCTTTGCCCTTCTTTCTTCTCATAAGCATAAGACAGCATGTATTACCCAAGTTGTTCGATCCACATCATCTGCAAGAACTAGACGCAGCGGAGTATGAAGAAGTCACTTGTACCACTCAACTTTCTCCCAGCCTCTCTGGCCGCCAAGTATGTTGATTTGTTGTCATTAGTTATCATAAATTAGCTCCCTGTCCATATGGGATCTCACTAGTTGCTCTATTAGGAGAGGGAAATACCACCTTTCGGGGGCGTGGAAGATGGGGATGAAAGAACGGATGCTGAGATTTTTGATGAGCTGACAACCAACAGAGGAGAGCTGAAGGTTAGGAAGGTGAGCTTTACCGAAGATCGATGTGGTCAAGTAAGAAAACATTCATGTTCTTCTTACATTTAACAACTACTAGTTACAGCTGATTAAATCAGGACTCATCTGCGTGTCAAATGAGGGGGTGTAGTTTGAGAAATCTCCTAACTTGTTTATGCTTTGCAGGTGCATACAGAGGACACTATCTCCCTGGAGTGAGATTTCATGGCAGAAGAGAAAACGAGCTCGCATTAAGAAGGCAGAGAGGAAAAAAATGACCTTGAGGATTGACTTTAGACTATTTCTATCAGAAACATTCTGTTAAGGAGGGAGTGGAAGGCAATGACTGAGGGAGAGACAGATATTACTCAATATTCGCCCTTCCAAAGGTTGGCAGGCAAAGTTGCTTTTGAAACTGCAAGTCCTAACAGTTCATGAATTCTAGGAAACTATCATTAATTTGAAATATGATAATTGATGGATACATTTTCTGTAGGAATAAATTTGTATGCGTGTGGTCCCTGAAATTTCTCCATCTGTCCACATGTGCAGTAAATCAATGAATCTTACCGCTAATGAAAATCTTCAATATCATCGTTCATGGATTGGGGCTTATTGAAGATACTAGTCCTGTGAACCTTCAGAAAAACTGTTTTCTATCTGAGTTGATGTCCAACATTCGACTTGAGGGCTGCCCAGTAATCTCCTGAATATGAAAAACAAACAGTACAGACAGTTATTATGGGTGACTCAACTTGAAGCCACACAGGCCATGTCTTTGACGTTCGAAAGAAGTTCCTCTGGTTGGTGATTGTTCTATAGGTAAGTAGCACACCAAATTTCACTCATTCCCTCATATGGAACTTGAGCCTTTGCGTGTCGCGAGACTCCGCAACCATCACGGAGCAGTAATGCTTGAGGAGACTTTGTGATCAAGGAGTGGTAACTTCAATCGTGTGCTTCTTATGAATGCACCGACATGAGTATCCTAGTCAGGAAACTCATCATACTTTGCGAACTCTGTTTAGACACGATCTAACTTTCACATCGACATTTGCCTAATGAAGGGTCAACTCAATCTAGATTGAACCGTGATCAAATGGGTCGTTTTGATGTGACTAGACCAACTTCTTACACATAATGAAGTACTCTAAAACATGTTCACCCATTGTAATAGAGCCAGGGTGCACCTGGTGAAGTTGACTATGCTATGCCCTCATATATGGTTCTAAAGGCAGGTATGCTTGGGGAGTTTCTCTGGTCTTATAAAAGTATTTGTTTAAGTGCAACTTGTCATACCAAACACATGCACCCATGTTACAACATCCTGCCCTAACCATGCTTTTGTAATTTGCACCATTTGGTTGTTACTCAACGACCCTTTTTCTGGTCGGTGCAGGTCGTCGCATCAACTGTGTTAATTGCTAACATCGCCAACCAAGCCAAGCAAGGAGAAGGAACTTGCTAGGGCTGGTTCTGTCTCCGAATTGGCAATTTCTTATCGCCTAACTCCTGAGAAAAAAGATAAACCAGATTTTTGCCTTTTTCTGATCCATTGATTGGCAAATCTTATCAAAATAAAACACGATCAGTTGATATCATATCAGTCTATGTTTTCTTCTCAGAATAATGGAACTCTCTAATGCATGTGTCGCCCGCATAACACAATGTCAAGGCTACGACTTGCTAACCACATGGTTGCCAGAGAACAACAGAAACGAAAATGAATAAAAGAATAGAAAGGAATCTCAAGGTGACTTGATTCACTGAAGTTTGTGCAGTTCTCTTTCAAATGACAGAGTGCAAGCTAAGAACAAAAGCTTGAATATGCGTCACAACTAGCATGTGGCAATCAATACCATGTCTTTGACCTCCCCCAGAAACAAGCGCTCGAAAAATTCAACGTTATTGATTGATCTGCTCCTCAATTACATGCAGAACTGCGCATTACCATGCTTCGATTGCACGCAGGCAGAAATACATAGTTTTATCTGTCCGAGGAATTTCTGCATTTTAAAATGTGCATGTGGTCTGCTGTTGAGACACCCACGTTGATGAACCATCGCTTAAGAAACTCCACATTATGACCATTTTGATCTGGAAATGAAGGGCAGAAGATAGATTAATGAATCCCAGGACAATAGCACAAAAAGAATAATATGCAAAGCGGATCATCTGGCCTGTCCAGCACCCTCTTGAGAAGACACTGCCATGCAAGGGACACCATAATGCATTTTTATATTATGTACCCCGAAAATTGTGGGTTGATGAGATTTTCGCATATCACTTCCAATTAAATTGTCAAAAATTGTTTTTTTTATTTATCGAGTAACGTGATTCAATCCTCCTCTGCGAAAAGTCATATAAAAGGTCGAGATCATGGAAGCAGCTGCAGGATTAGTATATCCCCACAAGTCACGACAATCGACGATGGCGGTAAGCTCTCAAATGGCAATGTTGGCGGTGCTGCTGCTGGTGAGCTCCATCTCCTACAAAGCCACATCCTTGAGCGATGGTAAGCTCTCAAATGATCCTTTTGTTTTGGTACCGTGTCGTGTTTAGTAAGGTGAAGATGTACCTTAAGCCCATCTGATCACAGGATTGTTACCGAATGGCAACTTCGAGTCTGGGCCGAAGCCGTGGCAGATGAATGGCACGGTGGTGAAAGATCGAAGGGCCATACCCAACTGGGAGATCTCGGGCTACGTGGAGTACATAAAGTCAGGGCAGAAACAGGGGGACATGCTGCTGGTCGTGCCCGAGGGCGGCTTCGCAGTTCGGCTTGGGAACGAGGCCGTGATCAAGCAAAGATTGAACCTGGTCAAGGGCTCGTACTACTCGGTCACGTTCACCATGACTCGGACGTGCGCGCAGGACGAGAAGCTGAACGTGTCGGTGTCGCCCAAGAAGGAGGCATACGACTGGGGGATACTGCCGGTGCAGACGGTGTACAGCAGCAACGGGTGGGACTCGTACGCATGGAGCTTCCGGGCCGAGGACGCCCAGGTCGACATCTCGTTCCACAACCCCGGCACCACGGAGGATCCGGCCTGCGGCCCCTTGATCGACTCGGTCGCTTTGAAGGTCTTGAGTCTTCCTAAGCGCACCAAATGTAATCTCTCTCTCTTTCTCTCTCTAAATTTCTATAGCAGATGGATAGTCCTGAACCTCATCATGTAATCCATTCTGCAACTTTGCTGTAGATAACGTGGTGAAGAATGGTGATTTCGAAGAAGGCCCCTACATCTTCCCGAACTCCTCCTGGGGCGTCCTAGTCCCTCCCCACATCGAGGACGACCACAGCCCCCTGCCCGGCTGGAGCATCGAGTCCCTCAAGGCCGTGAAGTACGTCGACTCCGACCACTTCGCCGTGCCGGAGGGCAAGCGGGCGGTGGAGCTCGTCGCCGGGAAGGAGAGCGCCCTGTACCAGGTGGTCACCACCATCCCGGGCAAGACCTACTTCCTCACGTTCGCCGTCGGCGACGCCGGGGACTCGTGCGAGGGGACGTTGCAGGTGGAGGCGTCCGCAGGGAGTAACAGCGTCCCGGTCCCTTACGAGTCGAAGGGGAAGGGCGGGTCCGTGCGGGGCGTGCTGCGGTTCGTGGCGGCGGAGAAGCGGACGCGGGTGAGGTTCCTCAGCACCTACTACACCATGACGAGCGACCACTCGGGCTCGCTGTGCGGGCCGGTCGTCGATGACGTGAAGTTGATCAGCGTACGACGTCGCTCTAACTAGGGGGGGCGATCGGCTAATTTTTGAGCAGTTTGGGATCCAAATTCGCATTTTACATGGATATTAATTATACCTTAGTCTTATTTCAAGTCTCTACATACAATATAACCTTGGAGAAAGGTCATGACTTGAATTTATGATTCTTCTCCAATTTCAGCAGTTGAATTTTACTTATGGTAAATTTCATGAGTCGCAAATGTAGTTCTAAATAAAAATAAATCGACTAATTAGATTTGCATGTGTGCCTATCTTAATATTACAATGCAATGGGAAAATGATACAAATGAATATTGAATTTTGACTTGATGTGTAATGCGGTTTCGAAATTTTTAATTTGCTCGTTATGATTTATTTCATGAAATTTTGGTATATGTTTAAAATAATTTCTTAAATAATATGAAATTATTCAATAATATCTTTAAACTTAAATTAATGGGAGAATGACTTTGGATATTTTCACATCATAAGGGTTAATTTGAACATTTCCTAAAAGTTTATGGATCATATTAAATGAATTAAAAATTTAAAGATGATAATATACATTAAGTTAGAATTTAAAAATTATATTAAAAAAATTAAAAATTTAAAAGCTACGTAACGAGGTAAAGGACGTGGACCATTTACGTCACCATCCTTACTCAAATTTTAAGCTGACGACGTGGCGACTGGTAGACCAATCCTGCGAACCTTTCCCACCTGTGTCTTCTAACATACGCCGAAAGCGCACGGCGCACTTTAGCCTCCTTGACGTGGTCTCCCACTGCTCACGTCGGTACGTAGCCAGCCATCATCGATCATCCTCGTTGCACGACTCAAGCGCACGTTAGCATCGCCACGTTCAAAAGTTGGACTCACCAACGAGAAGGCGCGAACGGCCGCCTCCAGGTCATTTTCAACTTCCAAGCTCCGAGCTCGACGGCGACAATGGCGGCTCCCGCGTCGTCGTCATCGTCTTCCCTGATGTGGTTCCGGAAAGGCCTGAGGATCCACGACAACCCCGCGCTCGAGCACGCCTCGAGGGCGTGCGGCTCCCTCTACCCGGTCTTCGTCATCGACCCGCGCTACATGGAGCCGGACCGGGCCGCCTTCTCCCCCGGCTCGTCCCTGGCGGGCGTGAACCGGATCCGGTTCCTGCTCGAGAGCCTGGCCGACCTGGACTCGAGCCTCAGGAGGCTCGGCTCCAGGTTGCTGGTGCTGAAAGGGGAGCCCGGCGAGGTGGTGATCCGCTGCTTGCAAGAGGTGAGCCGTTGTCGAACCGTTGCTCTGCTCGGTGATGAAATGCGAATTTGAGGTTACGTGCATGCGCATTGTTTGATCGTTGGGTGGAATCTGGCTGTTGCAGTGGAATGTTGGCAAGCTTTGCTTCGAGCACGACACCGAACCTTATTACCAAGCTCTGGATAGGAGAGTTAAGGTAAGAAACTGTGTTTGATACTTTTGTGGCGGTCCGTTCCGTTTCGGAAGGGATCGGACTGTTGTAAAGAGCTCTGGACAAGCGATGATGGGTGGAGATTCTTTCGCATTTCGAGTGAACAACGAGATCGAGTTGCCCAGCTGTAATTGTTCTATCTAAGAGATTGTCTTGTCTGTGAGGACAGAACTTTTCATCCGCCGCTGGCATCGAGACATTCTCACCTGTGAGCCATACGTTGTTCGATCCTGCAGACGTTATAGCAAGAGTAAGTCCGCGTTTAGGTGTCTAGCGAGCGGTCGATGTTTTGAGCTTGTCTTCCCACTTTGTCGTGTGCTCTCTGCTAGTGTGTGGGGGTATTGTCCTGGTTTAATTTTGTTGCTTGTGGGGGATTACTTCTCAGAATGGAGGAAAACCGCCTTTGAGTTATCAGTCATTTCTGAAGCTTGCTGGAAAACCCTCATGGGAAGCGTCGCGACTTTCAACTGTGCTTTCTTCTGTCCCTCCGGTTGGGGATGTTGGAAGATGTGAGATTTTTGAAGTTCCTACACTGATTGAACTTGGTTACAATGAGACTGAGCAGGTCAGAAGCTACGGATGCCTGCAAATTTTCATTATCTTAAGACTGTCATCAAGATTCAAGAAGGATGTTTTTGCAGGATGAAGTGGCCCCTTTTCAAGGTGGAGAGACTGCAGCATTGATGAGAATGAAAGAGGCACTCAGTAACAAGGTATGGTACTTTACTCAGCCCATTCTATGGTGCTTTCCGTTGTTTTGTTTCTACTAATCTTTTTGAAAAGTACAATTTCTGTTCAAGTAGCTGGAGTGGATGTCTTGTTAGGAAGCCAAACATTGGACAGTGTTATGGTACTTTTGTGGTTCCAGAATAGTTAATTATGTCCCTGACTAGTTTAAAACAATTCGACACTCAAGCTATTGTTGAATTCATATGCTTGATGGCTAGGAAGCAGTTGCTAACTAGTAGGTTCCATAAGGTATTGAATCTAAATTGCTGTCAACCTGTACTATGGAACTTACATTTCATCAAATGTCGCTTTAGCCAATAATCCAGGGTTCTTTGGTGCTTCGCTGAGTCGAAGGTTTAATATTGGCTAATGTTCCTTCATTTGGAAGTTTATAAGCTCACCTAATGGGAGACTTAACTCCGCCTTCAATTTTTGCTGCCGATATTGTATACGGAGTTTGATTGTTAGTCTGATAGTGCTATTGCAACTAATGTAAGAGTAAAATAATCTAGTATGTCTGATTGATGAGATGCTCTAAGCCAAGATATGAACCTATGAATCTAAATCTTGATTAGATAATGCCAATTGTCTGTGGGAAGTAAATGCTATCTTTTTGTCTGCTCAATCAGGATGATCTTAGTATTCTGTGGCTATGTTATTTTTCCCTCCAAATTCACTGAATGAAAGGTGAATGCTACATGTTTAGTGCGATTGGTGTGTCATTCTTGTTGCTGTTGGGAATTTCTTGTAAAATGTCAATTCTTTCCATTGTCCTGAGCATTCTTCCCTCTTGTGGTAATATAGGCTTGGGTAGCAGATTTTGAGAAACCAAAGGGCGATCCTTCTGCTTTTTACAAGCCAGCCACAACAGTTTTATCACCCTACTTGAAAGTGAGTTCAAACAGAGACAGTCGTTTGACATCTTCTTTTATTTATTCTACGTTCCAATTGGTTTTGCTTCCATAATATCAAATTCCATAGATTAGTTTCCTTCCGTAGTTTGCTCTAACCATTCTATTCTGAATTTTGGGGCAGTTTGGTTGTCTCTCATCCAGATACTTCTACCAAAGCCTACAAGACATTTATAAGGATGTCAAGAAGCATACTTTGCCTCCTGTTTCTCTTCTGGGCCAGGTCAGTTTCTAATGACTATCATCTTACATGTTCTTGTTCCATCTGTAAAAACTTCTAAATAATTATCTCTAATCATTTTGCCTTTTTCATTTTGAAGTTGTTGTGGCGAGATTTCTTCTACACAGCAGCTTTTGGTACTCCTAATTTTGATAAGATGAAGGGTAACAGGATTTGTAAGCAGGTGATTAGAACCATTGGCTTGTGGTAAACTGATATCAATAGAAACCTCTTCTATCCTTAGAGCAATTTGAATCCTTGCTGGACACTAATGTGATGTGGAGATATTTTCCTGAAGTACCATTTAGTACTTACTATGTGCTTTGGCTGTTCAGATACCTTGGAGTGATGATGAGCAACTGCTTGCTGCTTGGAGGGAAGCTAAGACTGGATACCCTTGGATTGATGCTATCATGGTGCAGGTTAGATGGGGAAAAGTTGCTCGATTGTTTGCGCAACCTATTTCTTCACAGTAGTTATCTGATAATTAAACCACAAATGCATTTATCTAATCTTCTCGTCTTGCCCTTCATAATCTAATCTACAATGCTGATGTAGCTCCACAAGTGGGGTTGGATGCACCACCTAGCTCGTCATTGTGTGGCATGTTTCTTAACACGTGGAGATCTGGTATAGGACATTTATTCTGTCAGCATTTGTGTTTATGAGAGCTTCCAATTTCTTTTCTTTATACAAACAGCATCTGCATGCAGTTTGTTCACTGGGAAAAAGGACGGGATGTTTTTGAGAGACTACTTATCGACTCTGACTGGGCAGTCAATAATGGAAACTGGCTGTGGTTGTCGTGTTCTTCATTTTTTTACCAGGTACATACCATCTCTTAGTTCCATTGCAATCATGAGACAGTTTAGTTCTTAGTTCTAAAATTTCAATGTGCGCAAGGGAAATGACTTTCTTTCACCTTTGTATCCTGTATTCTTTCAATAAGATTTCCAGCATCATCACATACTTGTCAACTGCTTTATCCATGCTGGTTTTTCTGGGACACAATACATGCTTTCTTATTCTATGTCAGTGATGTGCTACAAGTAACCTATGATTTGGACTTGTCAACTTACATTTCCTAAATGAATTCTTTATCTGGCAGTCTACTAAGTTCATATTAAGTTTAGTCAGTCTAATCTGGACTGGACCATTGCGCATATCAGAGGCTTATATTCTTGGAGCAGCATCATCTTTGGGGAAATCTGGATGTGCTGTTTCAGAATAATTCTTTTCAACTAGATGAAGATTTACTTGAGTTTCTGAAGTTCTACTCATTGTTGTCCTGTGCAGTATAACCGCATCTATTCTCCAATAACCTTTGGAAAAAAATATGACCCCAATGGCAATTACATACGCCATTTCTTACCTGTGTTGAAGGGTACGTGTATACATTAGGACCATTTCTGTCACCTTTTCTTGGTTGAGGGCTAGCTTCTCATTTCAAACTTATGACTGGATGAAAAATAATCAGATATGCCAAAGGAGTATATTTATGAACCATGGAAAGCTCCCATGAGCATTCAAACTAAAGCAAAATGCATAATTGGAAGAGATTATCCAAATCCAGGTTTGTTATCTGAACTCTGTTTTACTCTTAACAGAATTTTTGCAGTTTCCTAAAGAATGCGATGGTGTGCATGCATATAGTTGAAATCATTCATAGATCATTCAGTCAGAGAGCAATGCTTAACCATATAGAACATGATTTACATAGATACAATTGGGATGTGCTTCTGTCCTCGAGTCTTGACCAAAGATCTAGAGTATGGTTATTCAGTTGGTGTTGATCCAGCAACCCACTCATGCATAAACACTAGCTTTTATAATTTAGGATGTTGAGCTGGGTGGGAGGCTTGAGATAAGACAACTTTTTTTTCTTTACATAATTGGAGAGGTGGGTGGGGGATGGGTGGATGCAATTCTTGTGAATATGAGGTCCTAAGTCCAGGAGGAAATATTCTTGGATAGAAGAAAGCTCTTGCTTCCTAGTACAAGTTCCGTCACAATAAAAAGAGACGTGATAAAAATGGCATTCTGCAATTATCTTCTTATTACTCTGCTTGATTGGGCATATACCTGATTGGCTCATTATCAATAATTGTCGAAATAATATCAAGAGGATGCCATAGGCCCTCTACAATTTCTGCTCACTTTTTCTTTCATCAGTGGTCTCTCACGATTCAGCCAGCAAAGACTGTAGACGGAAGTTGGCTGAAGCATATGCTGTTAACCAAAGACTGAATGGCATGGTGAATGATGAAGATCTGAAGAGCCTGAGGAGAAAGCTGGAAGAAGATCAAGAAAAGGAGCTGAGAAATACAAAGCAAAGGCGATAGAACAGTGGCTGATTTCAAAATCAATGTGATTCTTCCTACTGGCAAGTGACAAATCTGTCGTGGATAGCATTGTCATGCATCTTAATTTATGCTGAATACGGAAGTTATGGTCACACAGATCGACTGGACTACTTTTGATTGTAACCGGAATAGCATCTGACTTGGTTGATGACTGTTGAGCTCTTCGATTTGGTAAGCTGCTTGTAAATATGTCTAGTGAGCAGAAGTAGTTTCATGCCATAACTCTCTGCAGCAGGAGGATCTTTCATCTTCTATGTGAAATTCATTAGATGAGCTTCAAGTTAGCCTATTTGGCAGATCTCTTGGAATCGTGACGTTTTTACAAAAGAAAAAAAATATGCAGAAAATTGTATAGAAATAAGTATTCGCACTGATTTAATTTTCTACTAGAGTTTACTTTGAATTTTCTTTAAAGTGAATCTGAAATATTCCGAGCACTTAAATTAATATGAATGACAAAGAAACATAAAATATGAATCCTCCGTCCATCGGAATCTTTGACCTACGAGTCATTGACTTTTTTTTTTTGGGGGGGGGACTCTATCATGCTAATTTGGGTGGTGTCCTGTTTAGAGTATGAATGATTTCTTTTCTTTCCTCATTTGCTCCTATCTATTGAAGTATATATAGAGAGTTTGAGTAATTTCTTAAAGATTTATTTTCTAATTCCATATATTTAAGATTACTTATTTTTATGCAAATTCCCTCCCTTCCCCACCCCCTTTTTATTCTCTTTCTGCAACCGTGTGATGTTTATCCTTTTATTTAGCAAGAATAAATTGATGTCTGTTTATTCATGACAATGTATAACAAAGTGATCTATTAAAATGACCACATAAAGTAAATTGTTGGGAAAAGCCTCCACGCGCATAAGCGTGTTAATAGACCTATAAGTGTAAGTGGCTCAAGTGAATTATATATGTAATTCTCTAGATGATCTCATTTGCATTTCGATCTTGAGACTAATCGAATAATGGACCTATTAAAATAGATCATAAACCCATTTTTTAACCAAAATTTAATTGGCTGAGTTATCATGTAGGTAAGTTATATTAAGTAAATGGGTTGCAAATAATAAGCTTAGAATGGTAAAATCCAAAATAATATGTGTTAAATGCGTTTACAACTTATTTAAACCCAACTCACTTTTGTAACTCTTTTTTAACTCTTTCTCGTCTTTATTCGATCTCGTACTTGCACATTCCGTGCTCTTACCCTAATTTGGGAATGGGTTTTATTAAATTGGATTAAACTAGAAGAATTTTAACAATAAGGGCTATGATCAAGTGTAAATTGAATTGGATATAAGTCATTAGATTTGTATAGTATGAAATTGACCGAAATGGGTCACATAGATAAATTTGGATTGGAACTTTTTCAACCCGACCTAAATCCGATGTAATGGTCGACATGTCCAGTGCTGTCAAGCCGATCGATTCACTCGCTTAAACCTGTCAAACCGTCCATCTAGTCCGGTTCCGAAAACATACCCTACGCGGGAAAAAAGGCCGGCTCGGTTGGACCGCGGGTCACAGGTGGGCCGTGCTGACGTGGAGAGCCGCGAAGTCAGGTCCAAAACACAAGTGCAGTGCTGTGCTCCCCGATTTCAGGTCGCCATCCTCCCATCCCGCGACAAAGTCCACCAACACAGAGCCGAAGCGAACTCTCCTAATTCTCCGTTCAGATCCATCAGCCGAACTCCCGCGTCAAGCCGCGACGAATCGACAACCATGTGGAGGAGACTCGTCTCTTCGCATTTCCCAGCCCTAGCCGCCGCCGTGGCGTCCACTTCCGGCCGATCCGCCCTGTCCTCCTCTGCCGCCAGCGCCTCTCCGTTCGTTGGCGGCCGATCTCTCGTTTCTCCTGCTTCTGTTTTCGTTCGCCGCTTCAGCGTCGATTCCGGTAGGTGCTCTTTATCCTCCGTGCTGCGATCACTGCTGAATGATTGCGCGTAGGCTGGCTGGTCGCATTGTGGATATCAATGTCGATTTTTGGCTTCGATGCCTGTTTGAGGAGGAGGCTCTGTTGGCTTCTTTTTACGTGTGCTGGTAGATGCTGGTGATCGATTAGGGAAGAATGTCAGGAACAATGTATATGCACGATTGGATTAGTTTGTTTCTCTAGATGTCGTTGTTGGTAGTGGTTTGATAATGTAGATTGTACCGTGAGTGCGGGAAGAGGTTCCCGAGCAAAATGATAACAAAATATGAAAGAAAAAAAACGAGGGATGAGGTGTTGACCTCTTCGTTAGGCGGAGGCATGTGAAATTTATGTGGATTCATTTGGTTGCTTAGTGCAAAATGCTGTGAAGAAGAAGGTTGAAGATGTGATGCTGATTGCTACTGGACATGAGCGCGAGGAGATTGAGGCTGAGCTTCAGGTGCTCTTTCTCTCTTTCCTTTATCAATCGTTTCTGTAGCTGAATGGCTTTGGTAAAGCATTGATGTTTGTTTGTTTTCCTAAATTTATTTCTTCGTGCAGGGAAGGAAACTTCTTGAGATAAACTATCCTGTTGGTCCTTTTGGTATGAAGGTTAGTCTCATAGAGGGGATTGCGAATCTAAATGTGCATTTTATCTCTTCAACATGTCTTCTTATTATAAGTTGTGATTGTTAGTGTCTATAGACTGATCTGTTTAACACTTGGAGTACATCATCGGTCTCATGCTGCTTTTGATAGTTATATTTTACTTATGATCTAATAATTGTTCGTTTAATGCACTAGAGTGACATCTCCCGTTTGATGTTTAAATATGGATCTTCATGCTGATGAGTTTTTTTCTATATTATGGAGACATTCAAATCAGAAAACTGCAGTTATAGGCACTTCTAAATGTTTGAATGGGAGAGTTTTGTGCAAACCGATGTTGGATTAGTTAATCGGTATATGTTCAAATGGTTCAGATGTTTTCTCTTTTATGTTTCTGTAGGAGCATTTGCTGAAACTCATGCTGCTACTTTACATTCAGTTTTGTCAATCCACTGAAATAAAGCGACACATACAATTGACTATTTTCTTTCTATTTGCTAAGTGCTTCTCACAAAGTGAAATAATTGACTCGATGAGACCAGTAAAGCTACACTGACCAATAATTTTAGTCAGACCAATATAGAATTTTGGTCAATTATGCATTGTGACAGTGTAATTTGGAGGCTTAACATTCATTATTATGATATAGTTTAGTAAACAGAAAAAGCATCTTGGTACTGGGAGTTTACAAAGTTGTAAGGCATGTCGCTTGGAGGCTAATGGTTCATTTGTGAGTAAAATGTTGATAAGCAATGTTGTTTACCAATAATTATTGAGTTCAGGTATGAACCTGGATTTTCTGGAGAAAATAGTTCCTTAATTACTACAGATATCTAGAGTTAGTTAGTTTGCCTCTTGAGTTTCTTTGGCTTACACAATATGAGATGGTTTTTGGAAATTGAAATGTTTGAAGTTGTTTATTGGCAGAGATATTGTGAATCTCTGTCCAATCCTTTCGTCTTTGCTATTTAGGGGTGTAGAATGTTCTTTTTTTATTGTTTGATTGGCAAAGCACTGTGAACTTTCTAACTGCATTACTTACTTTATTTTGTGATAATAGAGTTTATCGTTTGTATGTATGCAGGAAGCTCCAGCTGTCATTAAGTCCTATTATGACAAGAGAATAGTTGGATGCCCTGGTGGTGAAGATGGCAAGTCCTTTTGCTTTCATTATCCTCTTCCATTCACTCCCATTCAGCCATGAGATACTCGTATTCATGCACAGGCACTTTTTTACTGAAGCTTCTGTCAGGTTATAGACTTTTCTTTTTCGCTTGCAGAGGATGAGCATGACGTTGTGTGGTTTTGGCTGGAGAAAGGCAAGCCGCACGAATGCCCAGTGTGCACACAGTATTTTGTTGTAAGTGGGAGAGCAGATTTCAGTATTTTCCTTTACCTTGGCTCTATCTTCTTATGACTAGAGAAGACTGAGTGCATAATTTGAAATCCCGATCCTACTATACTAAAATGATGTGTGTATACAGGTAGCATGAGTCTTCAAGGAAATATTATTGCAGATGTATTTATGTCGTATATGTTATGAAAGAACTCCTTGCTAAGTGCCTCACATGGGCTTCTGTCTTTTAGATTGTTGAATGGATGAAAATTTCCTTTTCAATGTCAGCTGCTTCTACCCTGGAAATGGATTGATCACTTTCTTCATTTTTTTTTCTGTTTTTTGGGGACTTCTTTGTTGTCCTTTGTATAACATAGGTTACTCAGCTTAAATGTATGAGACGTGCCTTAGTTGGGAAAACTTTCTGTGGATGAAATACATTTTTTTGTAGTGTGATTTGAAGTAACTTTAGGAGGAAGTTTGCGTGATTATGTTCTTTCTTGGTGGAATTAATGGACACTTGGCAAAGACATCAATTAATTTGATTTTTCAACTCTATACCTTGTTCAAGTATATGTAAATCCTTGGATCAGTGTTGGGGTTCATATGTACATTTAAGTGTCAAGTGAGAGCTCTTCAATTTTCTTATTGTGTCCTGATTTTATTCTTAGTAGGGACTTCTTCAAACTGGACTTGCAAAACTAAACAGGTATTTCAATCGCATAACTTTCTTATATTACCATTTTGATTTACAGTTGGAGGTTGTGGGCCCTGGAGGACCACCGGATGGGCATGGCGATGATGGGGACCATCACTGATTCATCTTTCAATTTCCTAGTGGAATAAAGCTTTTCCATACATGCTGCAGAGTAAGAATTGGCAGCTCTCAGTTATGTCAGTTTCTAATTGATCTGGTTTTTTTGTGGCTGTTGCTTGGCAACATTTTGGTCAGTCTTTTTCTTTTTCATGGTTTTCAAGACATGAGGCGGTCACTATTAGAAATGAGAATCTTGTTAGATTTTCTTTTTTCCCCCCCTCAAAAGTATTGCAATAATCCATCGATGCATATTGATTCTTTCGTGAAAATTCATCAGTATCCATGAGGGAATTACAGAACATTTGTTGTTTGTTTCATCTTTTTGTGCATATTTATGCTATCTCGGAGTTGTGACACCTATTAGATACCTGCTTCACCAAATTCCAAGGGTTAAACAACAAATACAACTGGGAAGAACTGGTGAAGTGGATGTGGAACAGATGCAAAGAACTCGCAATGGAGCGCAGGCATGCCAGGTGTGGATTTGTAATGCTAAATTATTTATTAACCATTTCAATTAGAAGAGGCCCTTCTCAAAGTTACTTGCCTTTATTCTACTGTCTCATCCACGGAGTTTCTTTTGTTTGTTTAAAGTTGTTTAGCTTCATCAGCTCACAAGCTTTTCAAGAACAAACTGGTGTCTTTTCTTGAATCAAAAGAAAAACACCCGCCGTTTACGTCGTTTTCTTGTGCGACAGAGTGGTGGGGGCGAGTAGGTGAGGGAAATGGGGGATGATTAGATATATTCTCATAAAGGCTGTTGAGCAGTCCGTCCGTTCATCATCTTGGCTCACCAAAATGTGCATCAACGTGACGAGAATCAAAAGGGAATAGATTCAAAGTGTCCTGTCAAAATCTTGCATATCATTAGGAGAACAAAATCAGCTTTTTTTTCCTAAAAAGAAGTAATGCATGGAGTTCTGTGGGTACACAATAAATCTGTCGAAATTTTGTAATCGCACTTGCATTTGGATGAAATTGTCAATATCACTGTGCATGTTGCGTGCACTCTCGAAGAGCCATCAAAGCCTTCGATTCGACTGTGCGAATCCCTTCTTTGCTATCAGCCAATGAAACCTTAGTCTTTTAATGCATTGCTTGGCTGGGTCATACGTCTGTTTTGAGTTTGGGGCATATTTTCGATGTGCCTCACTGAACTAAGAGAATGCTACGTCTTATTCTTTTCCATAGTCTCTCTTGAAGCTGAAGATATGACTGTCCTTGAGCGACGAAAACTGAGCCATCATTATGCCATTATGGTGAGCAGATGTGGGGACTCTTTTGGACTTTGCAAGTGTCCATATGTAAATTTCCTAAATACGAGTCTCTAAACAAGAGTTTCCCATTCAGTACCTCACATAGGTGCCTGCCAATTCTGGAGTTAGAACGTGCTAATGGGTGCCTGGTAATCAGATTCCAGTTCCATACTTCCATCCTTTTCTTTGAACAAAAGATGGCAAACATTGCCTATTTGCCTACTTATGTTGATGCGGATTTATTAATATAGCACACATTGGAGTCTAGTGCCAACAGCATATGTTGTCTAATCTTTAATTAATCTGAAACTTTGTGCCGAAAACATTCTTTTGTGGAAAGAAAATTTCACAGATTCTTCTCAAGGAACGTGTTATTTAAAAAAGGAGTTGACGAACGAAAAGAGTTGCCCTTTTGACTTCTTGCACATGAAGGATAAATTCCCCCTTTGCATCTTCGACGTTGTAGCTAATATTGTCCATATTCACACTTAGATTAACCAATTACGTCATTCTGGAGCATAAGCTTTGTCATCCCCTCCGCAATTTATATTGCTTAAGAGGGCGATGTGATACCGCTGAGTTTAATTAAGAAACAAAGGTAGTTTATTCTTCTTTCATAACTCTCCTGCTAAAAGTTATTCGCATTTCACGGAAGTCAATTTAGTTAACTGAAAAGGGGCCAAAAGGGGAAAGTGTTGGTGTTCTTGGCAAGGCTTGATGTATACGATAAAGCAATTTTGCCCGACGACACGAATTATTATTAAAAATGCAGTGTAACAAGAGGGAAAAATTCGCGACATCGCTGAGGCATTCCCTAGTACTCTTGCTGTTACAAGTGGCTGTGAGCAGTGACTACATTCGATTCGTTCATCTTCCGACCAAAACTAGTTTAAGCTGCAAACATGCTTTTACGACATTAACATCACAATCAAATACTCCTGGGATGCGAGATAAATAGAACGAGCGTCCAAGGATTTTATTTCATAAATTGGATTCATCAATAATTCATTTGGCGGCCGTAATTATAGTCAGTGAACTGAATTGCACGGAGATAAGATGAACTTTCTCATCAGAAGAAGGCAAAAAAAGAATTGAGGGAAAACAGAAGCATTTTTAGTTTGGAAAAAGCTTGGTAAAAGAGGAGTCATCATATGTGGTTCTGAGATTTGACCTTTGAGCCACCTTCGATTAATGGCAAATTACCTCTTCCAAGCACATTATGGGCGAGATGGATCGGTTGAGGTAAAGAGTTCTATGCAGCACACAGAGACAAAAGCACAGCAGATCAGTTAGATTTAAGTAGAAAATTAGATGAAGTCATCATTTTGTCAGGAGACCAATTGTTACATTGTGTTTTGTGCAGTCTGGGGATTTTGTCGCGGGCTCAGTTCAGTGGAAATACGAACAAGGGTCGGGACTCCACTAATGGCAATAACCCCAAAAAACAGAGTAAGAAGGCAAGGAGCAGGAGAGGGGGAAGGAGAGGGGGAAAGTTCAGGTCCCCTGTGTCTTCTGTCTAATCTCCCAACAGGTTGGTGATTCATGAACAATGACTAGAAGCTTCAAAACTTCAATGGGAACTCTCTCTCTCAAAGTCTCCATTTTTCCTCCCTTCTTTTTCCATTTTGGGTCCCTGAAAAATGTAATTTGGAGGGATGGAACTTCACTTTCCGACTAATGGGTATCCATCAGTCACCAGGAAATCCATAAACTAAAAATGACAGTCGAAAAGAAAGATTTTTTTTTTCCTTTTTCTTTTTACCAATTTGGGTTATTCCTTCTTGCATTCAGAAATATTCCTCACTTGCTGTGGGGCATGCTTTTGGGTTTGTTTTTCCCTCTGCCACTGCTTGCAAAGGCATTTATTCCTCCCTAACATTGTAAATCGGTAAGCTGGGCTGGCTTGAGTGTGGACGATGGTGCTTTGCCCTGCTTTGATTCTCTGAGCCCCAAAAAGATATCTTGCTTTTTTTTTAAACGTTTTCCTTTTGGCTTTTTGTTGTCTTTGCCCATCTTTTTCAATGGATACCTCTCTCTCTCTCTCTCTCTCTCTCTCTCTCTCTCTCTCGTGAGTTTCTAGGCGTTTTCTTTGGAGCAATGTGAGCTGGTGCGGTGGCTACGCATTTTTAGTGATGCATATTCATAATGTTCTATTCCTTTCCCACGTCGCCTTCGGTTCATTTGATTATAAATACACACAGTCGCCCTTTGTTTCCTCATTGCAGCTCCTCATTTGCAGTCATCGCAGCTTGAGTGCTATATTCCCGTGTGCTTTTCTAGAGCTAGGGGAATGAGCTATCAGCAGCATTCATCAAGCTCTGGTTTGTCCATCTTTAGTCCGACTAATGCTTCGTCTTTCATGTCCTGTCATTCTTAAAGAAGCATGAGAACAGGAGCTAGATTTTTCTATTTTTTTAGTGCATAGCATAAGAAGCATATTGATACTGGTTACTACTTTCACCAGCATAGAACTGCGGCATTATCACGAGAGGAGTTATCTTTTCAGTCCTAAGCGGCCTCTTTTTCCACATTGTTGCCCCCTTATAACGACCTTGTTTTTGCAACTAATTTCAGGTAGCAGAATGGCCCGAAGAACATTTGAGTTTGGGCGAACGCATGTGGTGCGGCCAAGAGGGAAACACCAGGCCACTATTGTTTGGCTGCATGGCCTTGGTGATAATGGCTCGAGGTAGTC
The DNA here is from genome assembly GCA_014182895.1 of Angophora floribunda. Classification (NCBI taxonomy): domain Eukaryota; kingdom Viridiplantae; phylum Streptophyta; class Magnoliopsida; order Myrtales; family Myrtaceae; genus Angophora; species Angophora floribunda. The sequence continues at coordinate 24,605,049 of CM024714.1, forward strand.
TTGCCCATCATCACTCTGCTTTAATTCTTGTAGTGAGGTTTCTTTCTATGCCAAATTGTGTGAAAAAAATAAAAAGAAACTTTTGTTGAGGAAGAAGCCCTTTCTTCTTAGACAGAGCTCCCTTCTTTTAAAATTTGCTTGAATTAATTTTTGAATGTATTGTTCTTCATTCTTCATTATGCCATCATTGCGGCAGCAGAGAGAAGAACACATTCTAGTCTAAGACATTCATGTCTCTCATTTATGCCTGGTTTCATTTCCAAGATTGTTCAAGTATGTTCCCTAGTTTTTTTCCCAAAAAAGCCATGCTGTACTTTGTACATGGTCACTTTTTATTTTCATGCTCGAGAAAGAACGAGCATGTATTAAAGAATATCAATGTCTTGGCATGTTCAGCAATTCACGGGATACTGTGGTCCAGATGATGCAACTTTGTTTTGAAGATTCTAACTCGTGCTTATTCCAATATATCATAGACATATATAGGTGCATGTATGTATGTTCTCATCTTGTCTTATCTGAAGCTAAGCTAAGGCTACAGCTTAGGCTGAACGAGAGGGTGTTTGTGGTAGTTTTTAATGATAAGGGACCACTAATCCACTGAGTTTCACTGCAGCTGAACAATGGCTTGCTAATTTTGCATAAGAATATTCCTAACTTAAACAAATACTGTGATCTCGGAGAGACTTTTATGAATGCTCAGTCTCAGATGATGTTATGGAGATAATTCTCACTACGGTATAGCTATTTAAATGATCACAACGGACAGGAATGTCCAAATCGGGAGCTTTTCGGTGGTGTCCATTGTTGATTCTCAAGTTCTTGAGATGAAATTTTCCCACTGTGTTGGTCCTAAGGCTATGCATATTTCAATGTCCTCCATCTGCATGAAAATATCAAGATGAAGTAAACTCTAAATCTGCTTTCTTTGGCTGCCTCAGCTTGTCCCAGCACTTGGAATCCCTCGCTCTCCCTAATGTAAGTGCATTCCTCCTTAATCTTGCTGCTCAAAATAAGAATTAGTTTGATATCAAGAGGCTGATACATCTAGGCAAAATTTTCCTCAAGCAGATTAAGTGGATCTGTCCAACTGCTCCCACCCGTCCCGTGGCTTTGTTAGGCGGGTTTCCTTGTCCTGCATGTAAGATGATTTATCTATTCCTATGTTTTCTTTTTTCCAATATGATCAATTTATGCATATTGTAATTTAAAAGTATGTTTTGATGCATGTTCCCAGGGTTTGATGTTCGAGAGATTTCAGAAGATAGTCCAGATGACTGGGAAGGCTTAGATGCTTCAGCAGCACATATTGCCAATCTTCTGTCGACAGAACCAGCTGATGGTAATTAAGACCAGGAGAAAATTTTGTAGAAGAAGCATTTCTTTAATATGTGCAATCTTTTACTTTTTCTACCCGGGATTACCTTCTGGAACTAATTTCCAGATTGTGATTGTCAATTAAGCAGAAAGTTGGGATAAGAACTTCACATTTTTGCAATTTTTGAAGTGGGAAAGATTACTGATAAAAAAAAAAAGTAGATAAGATTACTGATAGATAGTCCATATAACCATAACGCCACTCTGTCTTTTTGGCTGATAGTATGCTTAATTGTATGTGCCATGTGCTCCTCTGATATTTACTAGTAAAAAATTGCTGATCAATCAACAATTCCATCTCAAATAATATTCTGTGATTTAGTAACTGCTTGTCATGTTTTTGCAGTGAAAGTTGGTGTTGGAGGCTTCAGTATGGGTGCTGCCACAGCTCTTTACTCGGCAACCTGTTTCGCTCTGGGTAAATATGCTAATGGAAGTCCATACCCGATCAACTTAAGGGCAGTTATCGGTTTGAGTGGTTGGCTTCCAGGCTCAAGGTAATCATTCACAGCTTTTAATATTTTCCACGTAAACAGTCAGTCCATACTCTTTTTCTCCATTAGTTCTGCTTAGACAAAATAAAAATAAAAAGTGGGGAGCAATTGCATCAAGTGGTCTCTTTTGGTTTACGAGACTCCGTGTCTATTGTTGTCAAAAGGATATCATGAAGTCTCTAGTAGCCAGAGTTCTGCATAGTTCATACCAAACCATCTTCTTTTCAGGAGAGAAAGGACCTGATTCAGTTATTTCTTCAGCATATCTGACTTACTTCTCAATTTTAGCATAGTACTACTAACAATATGAACCCTCCTAAAGTCATGTTGTCCAAAGGAAGCCTTAAGTTGATTAAGTTGGAAGGGTTATCCACACATGTTCTTTCAGACAAGTTAATTCTCGCTTTCTATCCCAGGAGCTTGAGAAACAAAATGGAGGTATCAAGTGATGCTGCGAGGCGTGCCTCATCCTTGCCCATTTTTCTTTGCCACGGCACAAGTTAGTATTTCTTGTACATCTTGCTCTTTCAGTCTCTCTCACAAGTCATTCAATTCTAGTGATTTTTGGCCCCTCAAGATGGGAAATAAAGGCATTCTCGGTTCTGCCACAGGTGATGATGTAGTCGCTTTCAATTTTGGAGAGAGGTCGTCCCGCTACTTGAGCTCAGCAGGATTCCGATATGTTTCATTCAAGTCTTATGATGGGTATTGAGCTGATTACCTTATATTTGGAAAAAGTATACACTGGACTATCAGACTTATTCCTTCATGAATGCTTCTGCATGAATGTGCAGGCTTGGTCATTACACAGTTCCTAAAGAGATGGACGACGTTTGCCAGTGGCTAACTGCTAGGCTGGGGCTCGAGGGTTATGGCTCATAATTGATTCAATGCTGAAGCTTCAGTTTCCACGGGCATTGGTGGAAAAAGAATGGATGACCAACATATTACCAGGAGAGGAGAGAATAAGTGAAAAGTAGGATGGATGCCAATACAAGGAAAAGTGGATGAGAGGGGGTATACGCTATAGTTCAATTCACCTTCGCTTTTTTCTTCTTGCCTATCCTAATAAAGTTTTGGAAGTGCTGCTTACACATATGTAGCATGTAATGGGTAGTAGAGATCTACTTTTTTCTGGAATTTAGAATTCTTTACGAAATAAGAGTTATGTTTCATCTTCATCTTTCATGTGGCATTCCCACCCCCCCCCCCCCCCCCCCCTTCTTCTCTCTCTCCATAGAAGCGCGCATGAGTAGCCTAGAGAAACCATAGCAGAGACTTTTTCGTTCATCCGACACTTAGGTTGATGGATAGGCAATGAGTTTGATTCCATAAAGAATGAGGTCTTATTTAATGCAAGTAGCCCCCCTGCAAGATCGATGGACAAAAACTCCATGCCACTCGTGAGCTTCAAATAGATTCTACTCTTCTTTTGAGCGAGCTCAGGAATGGACAAATCTCAATCTTCAAGTGTGTCATGGAAGTCTGGAAAATTTGGAGAGTTCAACAGCTGAAGAGGTCCTTTCAAGTTCATTTGCAAGAAAGGTAAATGAACAAAATGAAAGGGAAAATCTTACAGTTGAATGAGTCCTCCAGGATAGTAAAGGTTCGACTTTGCCGGGTGGAAGATGACTCCTGCAAAATTCAGTTACATATTCCTGAATGCAGACACGACTACAGGACTGGTGCTTCCTTTCCTGAGCAAGGAATGAGGACACTGGCCAAAGTAGGGAAATGCAAATCCACCTTTGAACCTGCTCAAACTCTCTTTCTCTAGGAAATGGCAGAAACAGAGAATACAAGTAGGAAAAACTATGTAAAATGAAAGGCGCCAATTAGGGTAATTTATCAAAGCTTCTTTCCTGGACTATGTTCCGGTTGAGAAAACATGTCAGTTCATAAGACGGGAAAAGCAGGGGGCAAATCAGCTCCTGAAAATCGTTCTGCATAGCGCGACGCCTTAGATGAAGTTGGGAGAGAAACATTGCAAAAGTAACTGAAGATGGGGGAATTCTTAGAACGGCAAAACAGTTCAAAAAATTCTCATAGATCGGTCAGGAACCGAGAAGAGTCACATGAAGCGCAATGGAAATGCATTGAACCGATCGAACCAAGCAAACTGAAGACAGATTAGAATACTCGAAATCAATTCATCAAGGGCTAGCGAGAATCTGGCGAGCCTGGACTTCTTTGGGAAGGAGGAGCATCTGATGACTCGGCTGGATCGCCCTTGCAAGCGTCCATGTTAAGCGCTAGAACAAGCCAACATACGAGTACCAAACATTAGATTAATGTATGTTCTAATGTCTGCCCAAAACAAATGTATCGTGCAGACCTAGGCCCACTGCGGAATTGGTACAAATCTTTCATTTGAAATAGTGGGTCAAATCCAAGTTGGGAAAGAATATATGAGACATATAGCCATGAACTTTAACCCAATATATAATGTGGTCTTTGAAATCTTTAATTTGTTCAATGTGGTCATTGGACTTTTAGTAAAGATTTAAATTAGTCCTTAAATTATTTGATAATGTTCAATGTTGTCGTTCTATTAATTCAAGTTCACGAATAATATTAAACATTTTCTATATGATCTAGGAACTGGATTAAAAACGCATCGAAATTTTAGGAATCATATTGAGTAAATTGAAAGTTTAGAAACAATGTTGCACATTGGATTAAAATTTAGGGACCATGTTGCATATTAGATCAAAGTGCAGGGACTATCTGTAAAATTCATCTGAGCTACTGTTAGCGAGAGAGAGAGAGAGAGAGAGAGAGAGAGAGAGAGAGAGAGAGAGAGAGAGAGAGAGAAGCCTCTTTATGGGCCTCAGTCTTTGCATCTCTTTTTCCTCTGGGCCCATAGATTATGGGCCATAACTAGCTGCAAACTACACCTCGTTGAGAGATCTTCTGCTAAACCCTCCCCAAAACCCCTAAATGTTCCCAACGCCTTCCCGGCGGAAATCAGAAGTCGAAATTTTTCCTCCATTTTCCATCACTTTCTCGCCGGCCCGACATGAACTTCAGGTTCCAAAACCTCCTCGGCGCCCCCTACCGCGGCGGCGATGCTGTCGTCGCCAAGAACACCCACCTCATCTCCCCCGTCGGCAACCGGATCGCCGTCACCGACCTCCTCAAGTCCCAGAGCGTCACCCTCCCCATCCAGTGCTCCTCCAACGTCTCCCGCCTCGCCGCCTCCCCCGACGGCGTATTCCTCCTCGCCGTCGACGAGAACCGCCGCTGCCTCTTCATCAACCTCCCCCGCCGCGCCGTGCTCCACCGGATCACCTTCAAGCACCCCGTGAACGCCCTCGAGTTCTCCCCCGACGGCAAGTTCATCGCGGTCGGCGCCGGTAAGTTGGTCCAGATATGGCGGTCCCCCGGGTTTAGGAAGGAGTTCTTCCCGTTTGAGTTGGTCAGGACTTTCGCTGATTGCAATGATAAAGTGACGTCGTTGAAGTGGAGCCCCGATTCGGAGTATTTGCTGGTCGGGTCCAAAGATTTGACGGCGAGGTTGTTTTGTGTGAGGAAATTGAAGGGTAGTTATAATAAGCCCTTCTTGTTTTTGGGTCATAGAGATTCCGTTGTTGGCTGTTTCTTTGGTGTGGAGAAAGGAACGAACAGGGTCAATAGGGTTTACACGTTAACTCGTGATAGTTATATATTCAGCTGGAATTACAGCGGGGATGTGGAAAATATAGGTGGCGAGGAGCCGCCTGCTCCGGGAACTCCAGAGCAAAGCAATGAGAGTACTTTGGAAGTTAATGTGAAGAAGAGGAAGGAGCTTGATGATGATGAAGATGGTGTGGAGGATGGTGAGTGTTTGTTGCATAGAGGTAAATGGGAGTTGCTAAGGAAAGACAGTTTTATGCAAGCACCGGCCAGATTGACATCTTGCGACTATCATCGTGGACTTGACCTCCTGGTAGTAGGTTTCTCTAATGGGGTGTTTGGCTTGTACCAAATGCCTGATTTTGTTTGCATCCACTTGTTGTCAATCTCTAAGGAGAAGATCACGACTGCAGTATTCAATGAGCTTGGTAATTGGTTGACATTTGGGTGTGCGAAGCTGGGGCAGTTGCTTGTATGGGAGTGGAAATCTGAGAGTTACATACTGAAGCAACAAGGACATTATTTCGACGTGAACTGCCTTGCATATTCACCTGATTCGCAGCTCTTGGCCACTGGAGCAGATGACAACAAAGTGAAGGTAATTTCAATTTTCTCTATGAAAAATTCGTTTTCTTTGCATGGTTGAAGTCCCTTGGAATTGTCTTGTGATTTGGGTAGATATGTGTGCTATAAGATGTGTGTGCTTAAACCTAGACAAGAGTTTCTATTTGTTCATTTAAAAATTCTGTTCATATTTTGCCAACTGAGCTGCACCTTATGCTTCCTTTCATGCGTCTGAGTACTTGCATTACTTATAGGTTCTCTTTTCAAAGCATGGAATCAAACTTGACCTCCTAAGTAGTGCCGGACTATTGCCGCCCCAATTTTGGATGGAACCACTTATTTATTTAAAGTGACAAAAATGCCATAATGCCATTGATACTCAGTTAAGTAATAATAGCATTATTAAAATTTACTTACTTTCCATTCAAAATTAAGGGTGGAAATTACTTAATGAGTATTGATGATATGAGGATGTTTGTGTCACTTTAAACAAAAGGTATGGTTCCACTGAAAATGCAGGTGGAAGTAGTCTTACCCCGTAAGAATTGATAGAAGGGAATTTTGGCAAATTGACTTTGCCAGCATCATGGTTCTGATTTCTTTCTCATGTCTTTTCTTTATACTGCGAATACTTTGTGTTGATGGACACCTTGACCTGATGTGGAAGCTTCTTTTGCACATTCCAGGTCTGGACTGTTTCCTCAGGCTTCTGCTTTGTGACATTTTCAGAGCACACCAATGCAATTACTGCTCTCCATTTTATGGCTAATAACCACTGCCTCCTTAGTGCATCCCTTGATGGGACTGTTCGTGCTTGGGATTTATTCCGCTATCGAAATTTCAGGACATTTACAACCCCTTCTTCTAGGCAGTTTGTTTCTTTGACTGCAGACCAGAGCAGTGAAGTAATATGTGCAGGAACCCTTGATTCATTTGAGGTAATTTTTTTTTTCTTGGCGAAGGAATTACTGCACTTAGTTATTTATAATCCTAATAAATTTTTCACTTGTACCAGATATTCGTGTGGTCAATGAAGACAGGCCGCTTGTTGGACATTCTTAGTGGTCATGAAGGCCCTGTTCATGGTTTGATGTTCTCTCCCACCAGTGTAAGTAGATTGTGCTTTTTGTCCATTTTCCCTATAACTATTGTTCATGATCTTAATTTTTACCTATCATTTGAGTCTGCATTAACTCCGGTGTGCTTATTTCTAAGTCACTGCTTTGTTGGTGCTGTTATAATCTTAAAGCGTGTTCGGTGATTGTTTATCTGGATTCGTGAATGTTCAAGTGTAGTTTTGACTTTTAACAATTGGTTTTTGTTACATCTTTTTTGGCTGATGAATTTTTCGCGTCCATCTTAGGCAATCCTAGCTTCATCCTCATGGGACAAGACTGTCAGACTGTGGGATGTCTTTGAGGCAAAAGGTGCTGTTGAAACATTTCCTCACACACATGATGTTCTTACGGTTGTTTATCGTCCAGATGGAAAGCAGTTGGCTTGCAGTACATTAGATGGGCAGATTCATTTCTGGGATCCAATTGATGGCTTGTTGATGTACACGATTGAGGGCCGTAGAGACATTGCTGGGGGTCGACTTGCAACAGATCGTAGATCAGCTGCTAACTCAAGTTCTGGAAAATACTTTACAACTCTATGTTATTCGGCTGATGGGAGTTACATTATAGCTGGAGGAAGTAGCAAATTCATTTGTTTGTATGATGTTGCCGAACAGGTGGGTTTTAGCAGTTCTATTATGTTCCGCTTTGTCAATGCTCTAACGTTGCTATGCTCTGAAGAAACTCTAGTCTTGGTCATATGTTTCTATTTGTTTTTTTGTATTCATGCATCTGTGGTACTTTTTGTGATCGGAAGGTAATATTTCAGAAACTTGGATTGATTAACAATATTATACGTGCACCTGTCCTTAATTGAGTGTTCTTAACTCTTTAATGGAATTGCTTGTTTGCTGGAATATTTATAATCTGATCAGAAGATTTAGAGATTGAATCTGGCAAATTTCAGGGAGAATAAATGACTTTTCGCATGGTTCTTACAATATGCTGCAAGTTAAGATCCGCTTTGTACTTGAGGCAGAATGTCTCTTGTTGTCTTTTTCTTTCCCCATGTTGCCATAGTTTCATGTGCGAGTGAAATTGTGCAATAATTTCTCTCATTTTTTAAAGCAGGTCGAATTTGTCAATGATACATGTCATTAATTTTATTTCTTGGAGCTCCAACTTAGTGTGCATTTGATGCAACAAGGTTTCTTCTTTTGTTACTTGAGAAGTGTAATGGCCAAGAAATCTAGTGCTCAGGCAGTCTTCTGCATTGTAAAGGCTGCACTTCTCCAGATATTCGACTCCGTTGATATATAGTAGTAACTAGTCTCATTTTCTTTGAGGAACCTTTTTCAGGAAGGGTAAAAATAGTACAGACCTTTTCTTCCCCCATTTCTTAGGCCAATGTAGACAAAACTTGAAACTGCTTGTGGCTTGACAGTTTAATTGGTTGGCAGTTGATTGCCTTACAGATTATTTTCAAATTGTACACGGAGAAATACCTGTCTGTATTGCCCGTCTTGACGCATGCTTAGGTTTCTCCATCTTTTCTCTATGTTGAGTGGTGCATTTGTGTTCTACCACGTATTGGCTATCTACTAATGCATTTTATCTACGATTCGCAGGTTTTACTACGTAGGTTTCAGATAACCCATAATCTGTCTCTAGATGGAGTACTTGATTTCTTGAATTCAAAGAAAATGACAGACGCTGGACCTCTAGATTTGATTGATGATGACGATACTGACACAGAAGAAGGAGTTGACAGGCAAACCCGGGGAAAGTTAGGCTATGACTTACCGGGATCCATGCCTAACCATGGACGCCCCATTATTCGAACAAAATGCCTGAGAATTGCCCCAACTGGTAGGAGTTTTGCAGCTGCAACAACTGAGGGGGTTCTAGTTTACTCCACTGACGATACTTTCATCTTTGATCCAACTGATCTAGACATCGATGTGACACCAGAGGTAAAGCAGTTGGATGGTAACATCTGGTCTTAGCTATGGGGAAGGAATGTCACACGGTTAAATTTAGTTTTGTAAGACATCTTAGGCAAAGTGGTGATTGCAAAAATTGCGTGTTGTGCTTATACTGGAATTTTGAAGCAGCAAACTTATTCATTAATAATTGTTTTGACCTTTGTTTCCCAGGCAATTGATGCAGCTCTAAGTGAAGGTTCAATAAAGAGGGCTTTGATTCTCAGTCTTCGTTTGAATGAAGATTCACTGATCAAGAAATGTGTTTTTGCTGCAAGTCCGGCAGATATTCCAGCTCTTGCTTCATCTATTCCTTTTAGATATTTGCAGAGGCTAATAGAGGCTTTCGCTGGTCTTTTAGAAAATTGCCCACATCTGGAGTTTATTCTTCGGTGGAGCCAGGTATTATGTGAGGTCTTGAATGTTTAAACATATCTAGATGCAATGGCTTGTTCATACGTTCAATAATAATATCGCTCGGCTTGATTGGCAGGAAATCTGCAAAGCTCATGGTCAGTCTATCCAACAAAATTCACGGACTCTGCTTCCTGCCTTGAAATCCCTGCAAAAGGCAATCACAAGAATCCATCAAGACTTGGCAGATACATGTGCTTCAAATGAATATATGCTTCGCTATCTGTGTTCTGCAGGCACCAGACAGAAGGGCTCACCATGAGATGAGAGCCACTTTACCGACTATTTGTTTGATGGGAAGGCTCATAGTTGTCTGTCTTATTGACAACATTAGCAGACAATGCTGTCCTTACCATATCTCGCTGAGAGCCCCGTTGTGCGTAGAGCGCTCCCAGCATCTAAGAGCTGGAGTGCTATCTTCAAAAGCATCTTTTCAGTCTTCGGCAGCCCAAAACAGAACAGGGGCGTTCCTTGAAGTTCTTCACTTCACATTCTTTGATTGTATATATGCTCAATGGTCCTCTGACTTCTCGGGTTTCAATTGTTCGTAACTGCAATTCAGGCCTCTTGAGCATGTATTTTTGTAGATGGGTTATTGTGTTTCTTCTTTGGATGTTTTAATGGACAGTTTTGTATTCGGGAAGAGTTTTGTCAGTTCTTCCCATTGCAACTGAGAAATCGTCATTATGAATTTAAACAATGGACGCTACGGGTTTAACTGCACTTCCCTTATATGTGATTATCCGCTTTTTGGTCGATTGGAACCAGATTGCCTTAGAAGGTGGGGAGCAGGCTGAACGAATTTGAATTGCATTGAGAAACGAATAATCGTTGACTAATCGATCTCCACCATTGGATCATGTTTAGGCCGAAAGTACCAGGCGAATTGTTCAGTCGGTTTTCATAATATTATTATAATTAGTCACTGGCAATGGAAAGTCGATTTATCGAAGATTGTATATTTAAACCACGTAGAAACTTCAGCACTAATGAATGGGGTTACCACTAATTGACATATGAAAGTTAGCGCCATTAAGACGATCGTAGATTGGTACAAGAAGACTGAACATCACTGTGTACTAAGTGAGCATTTGAAAGATACCCAGTAAGCTAGCCATACAATGATTAGAAGAGAGAATAAGAACATAGCATTCAATGGCTCGAAGACAAGCAAGAAGAGAGAACAAAAAACATGCAGGACAATGTATATTGATTTTACGTTCCCAGAGAATAATGTACGACAATTTCACATCTAATTAAAAGACTATGTTCTAGTTCTCACTGCCTATCGCTAGATGCTGACCATCTGTGATCCCGCCACCGAAGCCTCTGGGCATTGCGCCTACCTGCAGAGAAGTCGTTGGCCCTCCGCATGTTACTGTTGGACCCATATGCATATCTTCCCCGCGGAGTCCTCCGCACGGGCATCCGGCTTCGCATCTGTCTACGGCCTTGGTCAAAGCTCTGCAATAGGAGCTCATTCACAATCTCTGCCAGAGACAGGGCCCAGGAAAGATTAGACGACCAATCGAACGCAAACGGGGGTATTTGATCCAGATTTTCATTTTCTGCCATAGCCAATTGGCCAGCAGCCGTTTCATCTTCAAGAAAAGCTGACTCTATGGTGCTCCGGAAGTCTTCAAGCTCTGTTTCCTGTTCCAACCTCGTCCAATCATGCCGCCGTGACGGATCCACTTCCGATGGCCTGAAATACGGGTGCTCAGATCTAGCATGCTTCCTTAATTCTGAGTAAGTCCCAGCAAACGTACATGTCTCCAAGGAACAGCTCCTCGGTTTGGAATTCATGTACTGGCGAGCAGCTTCACTGACAACCCAGCCCAATATCTTCCCTCTACAAAAGGGGCAGACGAGCTTTGAGTCCACACTACTCCCACAAAGACCACCATTACTAGATACCATCTGTCCCTCTACTGTGCTGGATGGAGGGACTTGTTGAGGTAATGCTGTTGAGGGGGATGGAACTGGTGATTTATAGAACTGATCGAGACAATTAGAATGGCGGTGGCTTGTGTTGCACATGTATGGCCGGCATCCCTTCTCTTGGGATGAACATATCAAGAGGACAGCATTGTGAGGATGCTCCATGCAAATGGGGCACCTAGCTTCCTCCCATTCTCTAATGTTTTTAGCTGAATCAACTGGGTCGTTGTTGGATTCGCACAACTTGATATGTTGGGAGCAGCAGGGATAAGGAGCTGCTGAAGACCGATGGTCAACAATGGAACGGACTGTTCTATCCTTTGGCATTCTAGACTGTCGATACTTTCCCACTAAGCACTTTCAAAATCTCTGCAACACACAAGTGACAGAATCAGTCGAATAAAACCTAGCAAAAGACACGTCCTCAAAAAGTAAGATGCAACATAAACTCCTGCCACCGGAGTTGAGGTCTTATTCAGATGTAAGCCAAGCATGTAACAATCGGGATTGCCTAATGCCGTCTCTTTGGGTTTTGCCTTTCGATTTAACACACGAAATCTTGACCTATACCGAATATTGAACGCTTCCTAATTAATTAAAAGCTATAAGAACCGACATCTGAAGTCATTGAGGAAATGCCCAAAGATACAATTTTTCAAGCTGCCCCGAACACTACCGGGTTCTATAGAAGAACAGGGCAATCGTGCTCCCAGATTGATGCTGAGAAACAAAGAAGGTCATGGACCCTCGATGGATCCTATACTTGGCCAACGATCCCATCTGTAGTAAGTCTAAGTTTTCAATGCAAGCATTCACAAACAAACTAAGCTATCCAAAACCATAAACGAACAGAGCCAGATAACAAGGAAAAGCAAAGAAGCACCCGAGAACGCGATTACAAACCCTATCTTCCATAACAATCTCCTAAATACTCCATCATCCTAAAGAATTTCAGAAACCCAAACGGCACACAACACGAAATTGAGGCAGGAAAGCTGCACCGGACATAAAGAAAGAACACGACCCAGAATTCCAGAAACCACGCAGAACTCTCCTCCTGGCTCTCATAAAAAAACCGGTTCTTTCACCACCAACCAAAAACCTACGACACTAAGCACACGGGTCCTCACCTTGCCGCGACGATGGACGGGCAGGAAAAGCACAGACAACGAGCGCGACCAGCTTAGCCGCGATTCGACATCGATCCGAACCAGGTAAAAAGCAAAATCCAGAGAGATCCGACCAACCGCCGAGGGACCGAACCAGCCAAGGCCAAGAAAATCAAAGACGCGCCTTTTGACAGAACCCAAGAAAGGTAAAAATAAAAAACCCAAAAGGAGAGACCAGCAAGGAAGGATCGAGAAGAGGATCGACGACGGAGGAGGAGGGAGACGAAGCAGGTGAAATCGCAGAGGAATTACTCACCGGATCCTGACGAAGACTTGCAGCGAAGCGAACTGCTCAGGCGGGCATTTTATAGGCGCGAGCAGAGGAGTGGAGACCGACGATCCTCAATAAAATCGAAAACGTTAAATTAATCGAAAATCGAATTATCATAAGGATATCTTAATTATTTCCTAAAACGCATTCATCTCGAATTTTACCCCCTTCTTTGACGAAATTCGAGATGAGGAAGTTTCCTAGCCTTAACCCGCTCTAGTACCTTCCTTTTTCGATTTAATAATAATTGATTAAGATAAGCCGCAAATGGAAGATGGTTCTTTACAAAAGAGATCTTGCAATTACCAACCCCCCAACAAAAGAGATATTGCAAAAATTATTTTTGGGGGTCGAATTGCAAAAATTAATTCATTAGGGTTTTATCCGGATCAAGAATTTATTAAAAACTGTATTATTCGCGAAATTAACACACATATATAGAGATGAATTATTGTGATACTTGAGTTTTAAGATCATTAGGAGATGAAAAAAAGATTCAAGAATTTTGAAATTGTATAATAAAACTAACAATCACTACTTCATCTATTGTTTAAATATTTATGAATGATTGAATTGGGATATCTTAGAAAAAGCAAAAGAAAATTACAATCTTTAAATACAAATGGTCCTGCAAACAAAAACAATGTTGGTTTCACTGAGTTAAATTTTATCTTTAATAATAAAGATTTGGTGGATGGTAAAGATGAGCAATCCGTGTCGTTTTAAGTCCGATTCAGTCTTATCTAAAAGAGAGATTGTTGGATCCGGTTTTTGAGAAGATAATACCCCTAATAATATATTTCTGCATTTCTTTCCACCTTCTGTCTTGTTCAATCTTTTTTACATTATTTTTTGGGGGCAAACTCTTGTTGCATCTTTCTCCAATTTTTTCTTTTATATAAATAAAGAGCAAGGCCCGAAAATTACTTTCTTCCCCCTCTTCCAATCCCACACAACAAAAAGGGAAAAGAATTCTTATTGCATTCGAAAACAGAGCTGTCTTACATTAAAGTGCAACGTTCGCCACCGCTGGACAAACCCGCACGCTTCTGAAACTGGAGAGACATAGGAAAGCAACGACATAGGACCTACAAAAACACGTCCTAATCCGAAATCGCAATGGAAAAACACATAAACTGCGGCGGCGACAAGGCCGGCTCCCTTCCCCGTAGGAGGAGGAGGAGGAGCTAGGTGTAGCGGGGCGGGTCGTCCTTATACAGGGTCGGGTCGTCCCTGTCGCGGTCCTCGCCGCCGGCCATCCCGAAGGTCTGCTTCACGGTTTCCTTGGCGCCCTGGGCCATGCTCTTCACTTGCTCCGCGGCCTGCGACGCCTTGTCCCTGGCGGACTCAGCGGTCTCGGAGGCCTTCTGCTTGGCGGCCCCAGCCTTGTCGGAGATGTAGCTGCCGGACTGGTCCTTGCTCTCGAGGGTCCTGTCCCTGGCCGCCTGACCCGTCTCGCGGGTCTTGTCCTTGGCCGCCTGAGCAGTCTCGTAGGTCTTGTCCTTGGCCGCCTGAGCCGTCTCGTAGGACTTGTCCTTGGCCGCCCCGGCCTTGTCTCTCGCGGTCCCCATCGCGCGGTCCGTCTTCTCCTGTGTGGAACACACGGGATTCGAGTTCAGTCACTTTCAAACAACGCTTCAAATCCATCTTCTTTAGCTTGTGCACAGAAGTCACATCGCTTCAAGAACAGACATAAACAAATGTAAATACCTCAGTACGGCCCTTGGCTTCGCCAGCTCGGAAGCTCTTGTCGTGAGACGCCATTGTTGGAAGGTGCTGAATGCTGATGCGAACGACTGTTGTAGTTTTCAGAGATTGGGAAAGGAGGAGGATGATGAAGGTGATCCATTAGAACGACGATCTTGGCCTCCAATTATAGAGTTCTGCACTGCATGAAGAGGCTATCGAGGCACTTCCCTGCCGTGACACGTTGCGATACAGGTGCATCGCATGCAGCTGCTGGGCGGTCCGCTTTGTAATCTTTCGCAACGACAGTCAGGAAAGTTTTATCCAGTTGCTGGATATTTTGAAACGACTAAACTACAGGGGCCCCCATGTGGCTCCTCATGATATTGATAGTTAGAAAAGAAGGAAGTTTTCATTTTTTATCTGGAATACGACTGCTGAGAGCACAGTGAAATCGTAGCTCTATACGTATCTGTACGTAGTTACTTAACTCGAGCTTAAGTGGGATTTAGTGAAAATGGTGTAGTTCAGCTCAGCAATTAGAGCTGTGCTTGTCGTTTGTTTACAGGACCAAGTGATTACAACTAGATGTTCTGAGAAAGATGCATGACAGACAACTAGAGAAATTACATATCAGCAATTGGAAACGACTGACAGCTACAAAAATTCTACATATCAAGCCTACAAATTGGAAAACAAGTAACAGAAGATATGATAAGAACAAACTGTAAGCCCAAGATACTATAATACTCCACCTCGATGATTGTCCTTCAAAAGTGGAAACCGACAAGAAGATAGGCGCTTCATAAAAATGTCAACAGATTGATGTCAGAATATGTTTCATTCTAATATCACCAGATGCAATCTTTTCTCGAATCAAATGGAAATGAATCTCGATATACTTGGTGCGACCATGGAAAACTGGATTAGCATCTAAATAAGTGGTGCTGACATTATTACAAAAGACTTCAACGAGTATAGGTAAAAGTACATGAAAATTGCGTAAAATCTGTCGGATCCAGTAGGGTTAATGAATTGATCTCCACCATCATATGATGTTAGGTCAAAGCACCGGGCGACTCGTTCAGTTGGTTTTCATGTATAATTTATGCTAATCAGTCACTTGCCATGGAAAGTTGATTTATTAACAACTGTATATTTTAACAACGCAGAAACTTGAGCAGTAACTAATGGGGCTACACCTTCTTAAAATATGAAATTTAGCCATTACGAAGTTCGTAAATTGGTACAAGAAGATTTGAACATCAACATGTATACTGGGGGAACATTTGAAATTTCCCCGGTAAGCCAGCCATATGATTGGAAGAGAGAATGAAAATATGTATGGTAATGTAATGATTCTATGTTGTGTGAGGACAATGAACAACAATTACAAATCTAATTACAGGGCGCTGTCATGTTCCAATCGCCAAATTCCACATCCTCAAAAGACCTTGTTGTTCGAGTAATCACCGCCTATTGCTAGATGCCGACCATCTGTAATCCTGCTGCCGAAGCCTCGGGCCATTACACCTCATGGCCGACAAGTTTGCTCTTCGCACACCACCATTGGACTCGTATCCATATCTTCCCCGTGGCGTCCTCTGCGCTGGCATTCGACTTCGCATCTGTCTATGGCCTCGGTCATGGCTCTGTGAGAGGAACTCATCCCCAATCTCTGCCATAGACAAGGGCCTGGATAAATTAAGCGACCAAACGGCCTCAAGCAGGAGCATTGGATCCACACTTCCATATTCTGCCATAAACAAATGGCCGGCGCTCCATTCATCTTCAAGAAAAACTGACCTTAGGGGGCGCCTGCTCCAGAAACCTTCAAGCCTTTCATCTTCAAGAAAAGCTGACCTTAGGGTGCGCCTGCTCCAGAAAGCTTCAAACTCTGTTTCCCGTTCCAACCACGGCCGATAACGCTGCGGTGACGGATCCACTCCCCATGGACTGAAATATGGGTTGGCCCTTTGCACACTATCAATGGACTCATATCCAAATATTCCCAGCAGCGTCCTCTGCCTTGTCATTTGGCTTTGCATTTGTCTATAGTCTCGGTCAAGGTCCAGCAAGGATGACCAATTGTCCTCAAACAGGGACGTTTGATCCTGACTTTCAATTTCTGCCAAAAACAAATGGCGAGCGTACGCTTCATCTCCAAAAATATCTGACTCTAGGGAGCTCCGGGCATCTTCAATAGCCGTTTCCTCTACCAGCCTTGTCCAATCATGCCGCCGTGACGGATCCACCTCTGATGGCCTGAGATGTGGGTGCTCAGATTGAGCATGCTTCCTTAATTCTGAGTAAGTCCCAGTGAACTCACACGTCTCCAGGGAACAACTCCTGGGTTTGGAATCCATGTACTGGCGAGCAGCCTCACGGAAATCCCAACCCAGTATCTTCCCTCTACAGAAAGGGCAGACAAGCTTCGAGTCCACACCACTCCCAAACAGAACAACACTACTAGATATCATCTGTCCCTCTATGGTGCCTGATGGAGGTACTTCTTGAGGTAATGCTATTGAGGGAGACGGAACTGGTGATCCATTATTGAACTGATCGAGACAATTAGAAAGGAAGTGGTCAGTGTTGCACATGTATGGCCGGCATCCCTTTTCTTGAGATGAACATATCAAGATGACAGCGTTGTGAGGATGCTCCATACAAATGGGGCACCTAGCTTCCTCCCATTCCCTGATGTTTTCAGCTGAATCAACTGGGTTGTTGGACTCGCACGACTTATTATGCTGGGAGGAGCAGGGATAAGCAGCTGGTGAAGACCCAGCATGGTCAGCAATGGGCTGGACTGTTCCATCCTCCGACATTATAGACTGTTGATACTTTCCCACCAAGCACTTTTTAAATCTCTGCAACATACAAGGGACGGGATCAGTCGAATGAACCTAGCAAAAGATATGTTCTCAAAACTAAGATGCAACATGAACTCCTGCCCCGGGAGTTGATTTCTTATTCAGATGTAAACCAAGCATGTATGATTGCGAATCTGTAATGTCGTCTCTCTTGGTTTTGCCTTTTGCTTTAACACATGAAATTTTGACCTCTATTTAGTATCAAACACTTTTAATCACTTAAAAGCCGTAAGAAACTGACATCTGAAGTTATCAAGGAATTTCAAAAGATGGAAGGCCAAAAGATACAATTTTCAAGCTGCTCCGAACACTACGGGATTCTATTGAAGAACAAGGCAATCGCCGTGTCCACAGATTGATGCTTAGAAACAAAGAACTTCAAGGACCCTCGATGGATCTTACAATTGGCCCGATTATTACATCTGTAGTAGGCCAAGTTGTCAACGCAAGCATTCACTAACAACTAAGATGGAAAGCAGAAAAAACACAAGAAATGAACACGACTAGCCGCGATTCCTCGCATCGATTCAAACCCAGTAAAAGAAAAATCCTGAGATCCAAGCGACCGGAAGGAAGATCGAATCAGCAAAGGCCAAGAAATCAAGACGCACCATCAAACAGAACCGCGAGAAAGGAAGCCAAAAGAACAGATTGGAAAGAAGGAGCGAACGATCGAGAAAAAGACGACGAGGAGACGAAGCAGACGAACTTACCGAGAGAGCTCACGCACGCCTGGCTCCGACAAAGACTTTGCCAGTTAACCTTCTCCTCAGTTGCTTGCCGTAGTAGGCGTGAGGATCGACTTTACCTGAACCAAAAAGTCAAGCCCAAATTAAAAGAATTCGACTTATGACTTTAATCTTCGTTATTTCCTCAAATATAGGGGATAATATATTTAACGAAGCTTGAAGACGATGAATTTTCCCAACCTCTACCCTCTCATGAGAAAATATTATATGGTATTGGGGTTCTGACGTGTTCAAATTTTGATCCATCCATATCACCCGAGCTTAACATTGGGGGTAAGCATGGTAGATCCTGTACCGGTGGGAAATTGTAGATTTTATGTTTCTAAATATGCATGGTAGGTTTTAGGTTCTAAAATTTGAGGAACCTGTTTCGATGAGTAAGTTATAGGTTTTAAGTTGATAAAACTTAATATCTGAAACATGTAATTTAAAATTTAAAACCTAAAATAAATTTTTATGTTACGCATATGGCGTTTGATGATGAGTGTATAATTTGGAAATATTAGTCTAAACTTTTATTTTATAATTGAGAATTTAATTTTTGTAGATCATATAAAACAATGCAAGTTGTAATTGCTTTTTTTATACATTTATGTTCAGGTAATTATTTTTTTCAAGATAATAATTATATATACTACAAAAGTAATCGATACATTGAAAATTGTAAAATTTTCTTAATACTATTTAACAGGTGTATATAAACACTCGTTCTTAGGCAATCGATAATAAAATTCATGTTGATTATTATTGTTCTATTTATTTTCTTTTTGTTTAATTAAAGATGAAAGAAAAAAGAAATTGTTTGACTGTATCTTTACCTTGCAGGCCAAACCTGAGGCAGGAAAGCTGGTTATTGGCACCATTGCCCTACTGATAGCATCAACTTCGTGTGTGAAGGCTCAGAATGAAATGGCCGTCGAGTTCAATTGCACTTGGATTTATTTATTTTTTCATTTTTCTTCAAGGGGGAACATTCATGGATATTGGAAAATCACATTCTCACATTCGGACTTAAAGAGACTACAGCATAAACGTAGAGTTGACAATGAAGAGAAAAGATCCAGTGAGAAAGGAAAAGGTAATCAATCAAACTGAGAAAATCAAACCCTAAAATAAAGGCGTGAAAGGAGGCCCAGTCGACAGGAAACGAAAAGAACCGACCCAAAAAATAAAAAAAATCTAGATGAGCGAGATTTTTGAATCTCCTATTTTCGATGGAATGGCACAATCCATTCAAAGTGGGGGACACTTGCATCCGCATAAAGAAACCCTTCGTATCCAAACCAGCAATTAATACTCAACCGATGGCTGCGGAGCATTTTATTTTTTTTCTCCATATGTTCCTCCAGGTAATCCCTTCCCCATATGTCGCCTGTGTCTAAACGTTGAATACAGTTTTCGCTCCATGCGGAATGACAGACCAAGCTGACCTCTGAAAATATGGACTTTATATCTGCCTTGAACTCTTCTTGAATGGTCCGAAACCTACCCTAGAACTAATATGTTCCAAGGTTCCAAATTTCAACGAGCAAGTTTGAAGTTCTAAAAAATAGGATGTTGTACCCGAGGTTAGATTTCAGGTTTTAAAGAAATTAGAATCACTCACTCCTATAGCCTTCTCCCTCTCTTAATTTCCATTTCAAGCAGACACACTCTCTTTTCTATTCGTGCTTCTTTCTTCAAAAGATTCCTCTTTTGATAGAACACACCGTCGCCTTCACATCTGACTTGTTTCTGACCCAACAATGAAGCATGGATCACATGATCGTCATCTTACCTATGAAAGAAGATAACATAGTTATGAAAAAGAGTATCACTTGTATTTTCATCTCTTTGTTTCTATTGTAGCTGATCAACACAATTCTACTAGTTTCGATGATGCTAATGGAAGTACAGGTTGAATGAGTTGGTATTGCCTAGAAATTGGGAATTGGCGATGTTCATGACTTGGTATTACCTTCTTCGTCCCTTCCTCTTTTCTCAATTTAATTTTTCTCCTTTGACTTCTACATTACTGCCCCATACTATTGCGGAACTATGCCAACTTGGGAAAAAGAAAAACTCTCTAAACTGGTACGTTAGGTAGAACAATTGAAACGATAATATTTATGGCATTGAACTCATCAAAAAATGAAGAAGTAATTGTTGGAATAGCTTGCCGATCCATAATTTACTTGACACTGAAGAATCACTTGGTTATATAATGAAAAGCTTAGCATGGTATACATGGGAAGAAGTGTCAATGAAAAGCTTGGCATAGTATATATGGGAAGAATGCTAGCTTCAAATGTAATTTTACGTTTTGATCAATGGCATCTATTAGACTTGAATAATTTTATCCTCTCTCTTATAAATGTAGATTTTTCTAAAAGTTCATGATACGATAGGGGGAATTTGGCATTAGATAGTGTGAATTATATTTCAAGAAATTCTGAGGATGATATTTGTGAATCACTCTCCCTTCAATGTGTCGTGACTGTAAAAGCTGAGTGCTCTCGCCATCAGTTTCTTTCTCAACATTCAGTGTATTCACCGTCATTTTTCAGTCCTCTTTCCATATGGTATTCCCATTTACGTGTCTAGTGTATGGGTCAATTCTATACTGTATTGAAGGAGAGTTGAACAAGACCAAATCTTGAACACCAACACAAAGTTGGGGTGAAACGATGATACCATAAATTGAGTTATTTTTTGGTCTATGATCCATTGATTTTTGCTGCAGGGAATGGCTCTTTTACAAAAATGCAGTTAGGTTTGAGGATCCGAGTAATCTTTGGACACAGCAAGGAAATTTCTTTCGGAGACCGGAGGTTTGAGGATCTGAGTAATCTTTGGACAGAGCAAGGCAATTTCTTTCAGAGACCGGACAAACTTTGTCTTCCCAATGAAATTTTGTCATTGCCTGTATAATACACCATCGTCTGGAGTCATGCAAGCAGAAGCGCCTGCATCTGGATATTATACAACGTCAGAGGATTCAGCAACTGACATAGCAACAAAGGACTCTGGTAACTTGTCAGAAGCATATACGTGATTGAATCTGTTTTGACATTGAAGAGCAGTTTGGCATACCATTGAGCATCTGTGACAGATCGATTTTGCCATCAGAAGGAGCACGACCCAGAATATCATCAAAAGTCCACGATTGAGAGAACGACTAGTTTCGACTTGAATCATGTGATCTAGTAAACTCCCGTGAAGAAGTGACAGATACTGGTCCGAGCGCTGGGCTTAAAGTTGGGAGTTACGAGAATCACGTGATATGTGACCCAGACCACGTTCATGACCTCGACTGCGAGAAGAACCACGATTCCTAATATTACCCTCGCACGAGTGGTGGAAGGAGAGCCATGGATTGGTTGTACTTCAGACAATAATTTTGTACTTAAAGCATCAAAATTCATGATCTTATCATTACTTGCGACTGCAGTGAAAAAAAATTCATACTCTGTTGGAAGACCAGCCGGTGCATAGATAACCGGTTCTATCAACGTAATAGCAGAATCAATTGCAGCCAGTAAATCCGCGATAGATTTCAAATTATGAAGACATGAATCCATATGCTGATTACCACTTTTTGAGAGATTGGAGCTGCAGTTTGAGTTGCAGCTCTTTAGCTGTGGACTCATCAACGAACTACCTTTCAAGTGATTCGAACATCACGAGAAGCAGGAAGCTGATAAACCTCTTGCAAAATTTCTTCTGCAATGTTGCACCGATCCATGAGTGTAGACTCCGATCTGTGCGTACCCATGCAAAATATGTTGCATTTAGAGTAAGCCGTTCATTCGCATTGGCAATGAACTGTGGTGGAGACAAGAAAGAACCGCCCAGGTAGCCTAAAGGATCGTGACTGATTAGGACAGAGAGAAACTTGCAGAATCCGGTTTAAGAGTAAAAAGACGGGTTATATTCGGAGTGACTAACACGTGAGGGGATGATTGAGCTGAGATAAGGTCAGTGTGAGAGGAGAATGGGGTTGCAGATGCGTGGGATGAAAGAGGAACAGAGGCTAATGCCCATGAAATGGAGGTAATGGGCTGGTGAATGAAAGGATGAGTAGCAGAACCAATTGGAATGGACATTGGATGAGAGGAAAGAGCAGGAGCTATGAAACCAACAGAGGACATAGGGTAATCGATGCTTGGACAGCATCAATGGAAGTTGTGAGAGGCATCAATGGATGCCTCTGCCGATGCAGAAGGAAAGGTGGTAGAAGGAATGGTGGGCAGAAGTTTTACCGCGAGGAGAAGCCATGGTGATGAGAGGAGACTGTACTCGATCTGTTGTAGTTCTGATACCATGAAAATGGTGTTATTCAGCTCAGCAAATAGATCCGTGCTTGTCATTTATTTGGAGCACAAGTAGTTATAGCCAGAATTTTTAAAGAAGACGTAACAACTAGGAAAAGTTATTTCAGAAATATGCAAATAATTTACAAGCCAAAAGATTTACACATCAAAAACTTTGCAAATCGAAAAATAACTATTAAAAGATAATGATAAGAGCAAAATGTGCACTTCTTATATTTAGAGCTTGGAGCTCTTAAGGATGAAAAGAAGCAAAACCAAATATGAAGAATTTTGCAATTAGCTTGAGTCTCTTCCCCCCTAATTTTAATGGTGCTTTTGTTTTACTGAAAATTTCATAATAAAAGAATAATATTTTTCATAAAAAGCTTTTTTGGGAAACATTTGATAGTTTTATTTGTTTGATGGTCTAGGAAAAATGATTTTTTTCCTTGCTAGAATAGGAAGTCATTTTCTCTCAATCTAAACTATTTGTCTTTGGTTCATGAAAAAGTAGATCGATGACTTTTCCATCATCCAAATATCGAAAAGTAGAAAAATAATTTTCCTAAACAAGTTTGTCTTTAAAATAAACAGACCTTAAAGCTCCTCTTCTTTTATCAAGCATCAAACACAATTCGAATAGCTAAATCAAAATAAAACTTCACCTTGGTATTGCTTAAAGGAGACCATTTGAAATGTTGAATTCCTCTTAGATTGCTCGGAATTCCTAGCTAAAAACATATTTAGAACAATCAAAATAATTATGATTTACAATATAAGCTAATAAAAAATATTTTCATTATCACTAATAATTCATATTTAAACAATTTCTTGAATAATAAAAAAAATTGTTGATTTGAAAGAGAGAAATTCTATGCATTTGCGAGAGCCCATGATAGCTAAACTACACCGGCACGCAGGGAAGCAGACCTGGCCCGACCGAAGCTTGAAGAAAGAGCCTCCTTACTTCTGTAGCTTCGAAACCTCGAGCAAAATTTCTCCTTTTTCTTTCCCCTTTTTTTTCTCTCTGATCTCCTCTCTACCAGTAGCTGGTTTTTGTCGGGCTTTCGCACAGAGAGAGAGAGAGAGAGAGAGAGAGAGAGAGAGACGGCATGTCTCTAACGAGCGTGAAAATGTCGGAGGAGGTCTGGTTGACATGCCTCACGCACGCATTGTCCACGGAGACCGAAGAGATCATGGGCCTCCTCCTCGGCGATGTCGAGGTGACTTCCGGGACTCAACCGCTCTGCGTCTTCGAGCTTCTGCGTTTTACTGTCTCCCAATCTTCTCTCTCTCATCCTTTCTCTCCATCCAAGATCGATTCTTGCAGCGGAAATGAATCGATGACGCGGGGCTGGTTTCTGGGTGATGACGAACGAAAGCGGAAATAGGATTGGAAGCGATTTCTTCTTTGATAAAAAAGAGACATTTTTTTCTATCCCTCGGACTCCATTTTAGACGAGCTTGATCGAAATGTTTTCTAGTCCCGATTACTGGCTCCGATTACGCCTCAAGCGTTGAATCGACTAGCAAAGTTCGTGAATTTATTTTTTGATTTAATTGTTCGGGTGTCGTATCAGAGGAGGTTGGTTTGCTGTGAATACGCCACCTTGTTTGAGCTAGGTCGATATCGTTCGGATTTTGGGGTTGTATCTTTTGCTATTTCCTGGCCGTTAGTGAGTATCTCTGTGCCGCGTTTCGAGTGATAACTCTGTCTATGGAAGCAGGGCAGTAAGCGATTATCTGCCGAAACGCGTTTTTTCTCCCCATTTTTTCTCTCCCATCGAGTTCCTCCTTTGGAAGAATTCCTAGCTTGCAAGATCATGTGTCAGTTGGTGTGCTTACTTCAGTGTTAGTTCATATTCGGATGAACCTGAACACGGACAAATTAGGCCATATTCTGCTTCAACCGCCTCAATTTCCTTTTGAACTAATCTTCATCTAGAATATTGGGGCTTTCTTTTCTTTGTCAGTAGTTGCATGGTATTACTTGCATTACTGGAGGCTGGAGTTAAGGTGTTCATACTTAAACTCGTGTGTGATGGCAAAAGCAAAAAGAAAAACTCAAACTTGTGTATGCCGTAGATGTCTTGATGTTGTCAAGAATATCTCTGTTTAGAAGAAGTTGATGAGACCTTGTGTGTCGTTCTGAGAAGTGCTTGGCATCAAGTGCATGAGGGACGATACACCGACTCTTTGGCTGTGGGAAATGCTATCGAATAGTATATCATGGATTTGATGTCAGTTAAATGATGAGAGTAGTGAACTTGATAATTTGACCTCTTACAGGAAGCAGGCCTGTGCAAACTGGTTCCTTTTTGGGCTCGGGATGCATTTTGATAAAGATGCTCATATTACACTTTATAAGAAAGAAAGATTGGAAGACATAATTTCAGATGACTCATATCGTGCATCAGGGCATTGTCCTCTAACTTTTGTAGTTCTCCATTGTATTAGTTTGTAGATGACATGCAAAATTGGCACTTAGTTGGGTCTAAATAACAGATTGATCTGTTCATTTCTGGAGCCTGGATGGTTAGGATGGGGCTTAGTTGCTCGAAGGTGTCGAGTCCATACTTTTTGACTCATTGTTTAGCCTCATCTATTCTTTGTTTTCTTTGGTTGGTTTCTGTGGTCAAATTGACATTCGGTTGACCTGGAAAAACACTTGATAATTATCTGTTATTTGGAGATCCTTATCATTTTCATTTTTGGCCCTGGGATTCGAAGCTGACAACATGTGGTCAGCCATGTTCAGCTAACTGTAGTTAAGTGATGTCTCTTATGTGGGTCGGGTTGCCATGGATTCATCGGGGGACGGATGGGGTTCTTGATTTTATTCATTTTTTGATTTTTCAAAACTTGTGAAGCAGCTTTTATTGAGTGTTGCACTAAAATTAAGATATATGCAAGAGAACTGGTCATTTATAACCTTGCTTGGTAAAAGAATAAACCATTTTTAGCTGATCTATAGCTTAGAATGAAATTCCATGTGCATTCTTCTTACCTTTCCATACTCTTTTGGTTTTCTAGGATTTTCTATGATAGTTTGTTTCTTATGTTGCAGCGCTCAAAAAATGGAACTATCACTGCACTAATTTGGGGCGCATCGCCTCAAAAACGATCTGACCGGCAAAAAGATCGTGTTGAGACAAATCCCGAACAGTTGGCTGCTGCATCAGCGCTGGCTGAAATATCCTTTCTGATTCCTTACTCGTTTATCAACCCCCTTTAAAGCCTTCTTATTCTGTAGTGAACAAAAATTGCTTGAGTTTCTTCATCAGTCTTCTTGTTTTAGCAGGTCATAAGATGTATCATAATTTTTTGTGGTTGTTTTGGGCAACATTTTTGTGAAATTTATGGCTAGATTGTAAGAAGTTTTGATTAAGGTATATGTTTTTGATGGTTGAATTTGTTGATTTGATTCATTCTAGGGGAGCTTTTGCTTTCAACTTACTAGACATCTCAATACCATATATAAATCATACAAATGTAAGAGTGGAGATGAATGCGAGTCTACCAAAGGAGGAAGTGTAACGAGGCAATTTTTTTATCAACTTAGTTTGCTTTTGACACATGCCTGGGTGAGCCTACCGTAGTTGATTCTGATTAAAAGGACTAAAAACTGTTTCTTGCCCATTATGCCTATGGTACTTAAAAATATGCAAATGTAATTATTGCTTGCTATCTCACATTGCTAGTTGTTTGTTTGAATCTTGCCAATCATGTTCTTGGTTAACTAGACTAGATAGCACGAGATGACTATGTCCACGGGAAGAACAACCAGAGTAATTGGATGGTACCATTCACACCCTCATATAACGGTTCTCCCGTCTCATGTTGGTAAGCACTGCGAATCGCTACTTTTTGCAGAGTTAATTAATAATCATATCCACATCAAGCATGAGATTATTTCTACGAGGACAAAGCATTGACACCTCTCTTTATTGCTGCACCAGGGCCTCACCATGATATTGTTTCACTAGCTTATAATTTACTTTACTTGATTCCAGAATTGAACAAGGCCTTTTTCATTCAAACTTGATAGCATTTTATCAGTTTTTTCTATAGATGGTTTTTGAGCGCTACTGTCTGCAGATGTGCGGACACAGGCAATGTATCAACTCCTAGATTCTGGATTCATCGGGTTGATATTTTCCTGCTTCAGCGAGGATATTAACAAGGTATGTGGACTCTTAAGTCCCCCTCTAACATGTTTTGCATCTTTCATATTGGTTAAGCAGTTCATTTGATAAATAGGTTGTGGATAATTTGAAGTAATTTGAGTGCGATTTATGGGTTTTCAGGTTGGGAGAATTCAAGTTATAGCTTTCCAATCTTCAGATGGGAAGCAAAACCAGATATTGAGACCTATCCCTCAATCTCCAGTTAATAGAAGTTCAGTCATAGACTTGGAATCATCTTTGAGTTCCTCAGAGAATTTGTTGGCACGATCTAGTTCTGGGAGGGGGGAGAACCCTGAAGAGGACACTGGCGATTCCAGAAACTCTGCTGGAGACAATAAGGTGGGTTAGTATTTAATGTAAAGCCAGCAGGATTGGAGTCAAGGAACTGTAAGGCAGTCACCTCACCATATTGTGGTCTATCAATTATTTGATCTAATGATAGTTTATGGTAATGTGGTTTGATGTGGGAAATTTCGTCTGAACCTCTAGGGGCGGGGAAGGTCATCAGACTTGGGGGGTTTCTTTGCTAACGCTGATACCAATTATCTGGGAAGAGAGATAGTTGGGGAAAATTATCGCAATGGAAATCCAAGCAGCAGTGCGATTATTGCTATAGATCCCATGGATATGACAGAAAGCATGCAAGAGGCTATGCATAGGTCAAACTTGGACATGAGGTATGCATGAGTATGTACTCGGCACTTGATTTATCCTTTTCCTTCTTCGTTCATTCTTTACCTTTTTGGGTCATTTCTGCTGCATTTCGATTCCACCTGTCTTGGGCATGCTTACTGATCAATCATTATGCATTGTTTCTCCAGTAAGGCTGTCATGACCTCTCAATCCTAAATTTAGTATTTCCATTGTTGGCTGGCAGTGGCGCTGAGTATGTGAGGAAAGAAGTACCCCTCTATGTGTTACCCAGCTCCTCTCTCCTTAATCTTGTTTCTCCTCTAACTTCATTTATGGACCTGCAACGTGTTATATATGAAGAGGAAAGGGCAGCATATGTTGAAGCCATCAGACAAAATATGAGGTAGGACTTGAGCACCGCTACTTTCAAGCATTGTGTTTCTGTTCTGTTCTCCTTGCCACATGTATTTTGACTTTCTGTGCTTAATATCCATCTAGGGATGGGAAAGCACATCCGCTTACTTTTATTCATCACACCTCAACGTATCAGGCTTCCATGTGCAAGCTAATGGAATACTGGTCAGAATCTATTACATTTTCTGCCCGTTGATTTTCTGTGTCAGTGTTGATTTGTACTGAATGCACTTCTCTTTCTCTTTGGTTCTTTTTTCAGTTTAAGCCCTGCCATTCAAGTACTTCAGGATCGCGTGAAAGAGAACGAGATTCGGGTAAATAATTCCTAAATTCAGTCATTATGGGACGGCAAGGATCAATTAACAATCTTGCTGGAAAAACCTCAAGTCTGTTGACAAATTTTATTTATCTTTCAATATTCACAATTAAAAAAGAACTCTTTGAAGTCAATTTTCAGTTGCTTGCTATCGAGTGATCCAACCCCTCATTGCTCTGAAAATGTCATCTAATGTCGTTAGAGACTTGCCTTTGAAACAGATGCTGAAGCTGGCAGATGAAGCAAAGAGTTTGGAGATGGAGGCCCAGAGAGGAAGTGATTCAAGTTCAGGTCACCGGGCAAGTGTATATGGTCAGAGAAGCGTGCCTAGTCCACTAGAGTCTGGCAATTCAAGGAGCATCGGTAGCCCCCGCAGCCGAAGCAAGAAATGGCCCCAGTGAACAGCGACGCTAGCCCATCTTTAGTGCATTCTGCAAGATGTCGTATGCGGGTGATATATTTGCTTGCCCCCGATTTGGTTTTGCATTTTTTGAACTGTCCGTGCGAAGTGTAAGATGCGAGGTTTGTTCACGGTCCCTGTTCTTCAGCTGTAAATCGCTTGGTCCATTTTGGTCGGCCATCATACAAACACAGCGTCAAAAGGCGGACTTTCCGCAGCCACATTGTAATTGTCTATCCGGCATCATTTTTACATGCTAGACATGCAGACATTTCATCCCGCAGCAGCTGCGGATGAACAGCTTGAATCGGAAATGGGTATAGTAGAATCTCTTCTGATCCTCATCATGTACAGTGACATATACCTTGAGCTAGCTGTGTGATGAATCTGTCGTTTGAGCTTTGTGGCACATCCACGCAATTCACCAAACTGTTTGTACTGGGAAAACTGCATATGGGCCTCTAAGATGACGGCTCTTAACCGGAGATGCCATCATGCGTATGGACTCCCAAGATAGGTCCATCATGAGTAACCCTTACGTAGGGAGCTCATGCCCAAAAGGCGTGAGGCCTGGAGCTCGAGGGCTTCCTTTTCTGTATCGTGCAGGTTCAAGACACTTGAGGTCCTATACCGACAAGTCGAAGTCCGGACGAGTTTGCATATCGACATGCCTGGTTCTTGGCAGCTTAAGCCCTGCCATCACTTGGGGTTCGAGAGCAAGAGAGAGGGAATTGGCTGACTTGATGACGTTATTTAGTGGGTCGGGTCACTGCTACGGCGTGATTCTAGCCCGGCATGAGACGTGCGATCGTCACTCATGTCTTTCGAAAGTAGGCAAAGCTGATTAGAACCTCCGTGATGACAGTGACACTAGCATCGCTTTCTAGAGAGACCTTGGAGTGTCTCCCTGTAGTTACTGTGCAAAGACGATCATCATGATTCAGTGGAATGGAATGTGAACTGATATTTTCTCTTCCGCCATCGCTCGCTCCCCTGACGAACTCCCTCAGCTGACAAAAGTTACCAATGAGTAAGCTCGTGGCCATGGACACTTGAGCTTCAAGCTCATGTCCGCATGACCTTGAGCTCAACTAGAGATGCCGCCACCCTTGCCCACGGACAGGCCAGTTTGGGCGAGCTCCAGAAAAAATAAAAGTAAAGAAAAAAAGGAAAACAATAATAAATTTAAAAAATTAATACAAATTTCGAAAATAAAACATTAAAATATCAGTAAAAATTGTCAACGTCAACACGTTGAACGGCTGGTGTCCATGTTAGTGAATTTTGAATAAAATTGGTCAAATAGACTCAATTAACATGACTAAAATTGGCCAAATAAACTTAATTAACATAACATGAAAAATGTTTGAGACTCAACTGGCAAAATTATAATAACTTTAAGACTTTTGGACAATTTTCTCGAACAATAAGGATCGATTAGCAAAATACATCAACATAATTCATTAGCTCCTCAGGGCGAATTGATCGAGTTGAAAAGGAAAACTAGATTTCTATACCCATCCACCTACCTGTTGTATGGTCTGTCATCTACGATCATTATTCAGCCACCCTCTTCCTGCGCCCACTAACTACGCGCTACGGTGTGACGCGAAGCAGTGCGGGCTACGCTGGCAAATCTACCCACCCCCGGCCCCTCTTCAAAGTTCGTATCGATCACAAGAAGCAGGATTGATTTCGAAGTCCTAGACATGCTATGAGTTTTAGGCATTACTTACGGCTGGGGTTTGAGTAAGGACAGTTTCGAATCTGGAGACCATGCAGAATATGGAATTGCAGGGAGAGGAAGACGAGTTTGGTGTGATAATCATTTATCATGGAACGCACCAACGTTAGCCCCCACCGATTGATCAATTTCTGTTTGGCCTACTTTCGGCGTAAAACGAAAATGACTTTGCTCTGCGACTAGATAATTGCTTTTGGACCCAAATAGGTCCTTAACTGCTCCTTTAGGCCATGTGAGGATTTTGGCATCTAATACACACAGAGAGTGGGAGCTAGGGATGACGAGGCTTGATAAAGATAGGGAGAATTGCCAAAAAAGTCCCAAACTTATTAAAGTTGTGCTAATTCAGTCTTAAACCTTTTGCGATTGTGCCAATTTAATCTATCCGGCCAAATTTGGCCGGCCGGAGCTAACGTGGACGCCGGCCGGTGCCGGCAACAATATTTTAATTATTTTCCGAATTTATTATTATTATTATTATGATTATTATCATTATTTTTCTTTTCTTTTTCCTTCCCCCCTGGTGGCTAGTGAGGGTCGCGGCCCTCGTCAGACCAGCTACCCTCACCCAAACCAAGGCGAGACGGCTTCGCATAGATCTGGGTGAGGTTGCTGGTAAGGGTCGCGGCCCCCGGCGGCCTCGTCGTGGCCCCCAGGCCTCCCCTAGGTCTGGGCAAGGCCCCTAAGTTTGGGCGAGGTCACCGGTGAGGGCTTCGCGGCCCTCATGTAGTGGCCGGTAGCCTCATCGGAGCTGGCTGGCCACTGCCACCGGTGAGGGGGAGGGGCAAGGGAGGAAGAGACAAAAAATAGAAAATAAAAAAAAAAGAAAAATTAAAAAATAATAAAAATTCGAAAAATAATAAAAATTCGAAAAATAATAAAAATATTATTAAAATATTGTCGGCAATACCAACCAGCCAAATTTGGGCGGATAGACTAAATTGGCACAATCGCAAAAAGTTTAGGACTGAAGCGGTAAAAAAACAATTTAGGATTGAATTGGCACAATTACAATAGGTTTAGGACTTTTTTGGCAATTCTCCCGATAAAAATACCGTATTAATTGCTTTCGAACCTAAATAGGTCCTTAACTGCTCCTTTAGGCCTTGTGAGGATCTCGGCATCTCTAGACATAATACACACAGAGGGTGGGAGTCGGGGACAACAAGGCTTGATAAAAATACTGCACCAATTGCTTTCAGACCCGAATAGGTCCTTAACTGCTCCTTTAGGCATTGTGAGGATCTTGGCATCTCTGGACGTAAAACACACAAAGGGTGGGAGCTGGGGACAACGATGCTTGATAAAAATACCGTACCAATTGCTTTCCGACTTGAATAGGTCCTTAACTGCTCCTTTAGGCCTTGTGAGGCTCTCAACATCTCTGGACATAAAACACTCAAAGGGTGGGAGCCGAGGATGATGAGGTGTGATAAAAATACTGTACCAATTGCTTTCGGACTCAAATAGGTCCTTAATTGCTCCTTTAGGCCTTGTGAGGATCTTGGCATCTCTGGATGCAAAACACTCAGAGGGTGGGAGCTAGGGATGACGAGGCTTGATAAAAGTACTGTATCAATTAGGGGAGCTGAGGCATATGGGCAACATCATGTTAAAATAAGGAGTGCGGTCCTAACAAGCCTGCTGACAATATGTCCATCGGAAAGGTAGTGGCCCTCAGTTGGTGTTGCAAGACACCTAATTCTTGGTAAGGAACCGTGAAACCTTCAAGGATCAAAGGGGTACCATTGATTACGCGGTAAGGAAACACTGCCCTTAAAAAGAAAAATAATGAAAGGAAGAAAAAAACAAAGGAAATTAGAAGGTTTTTTTATCCATTATTTTCTAATGACTTAGGGTGCATTTGGTATAGCTTTCCCAAGGGACTTTCGAGCATATTATTGAAATTACAAGGTTTTTTATCCATTATTTTTTACAAACTTAGGGTGCGTTTGGTACGACTTTCCCAAGGGATGCTGGACCGTTTGACAATCATTTTAAAGTAGCTTTCGATCAAATACTGGTCTTGGGAAAGCTAAAAACCCAATACTAGTAAGGACTAGCATTTGGCTAAATGTTGAAATTTATTTTTTTCTTTCAAAACTACCTTCACCAATTCTTCAAATTTTCAATTTTGTCCCTCATTTTTTTTTATTATTAAAAAAGGACCCAAAACCTTCATTGGACCGGCAAAGGGCTTTGGTCGTTGATGAGCTAGATCTAGTGTCGGTGGCACAAGGTCACGCTGAAGGGTTTGGGTCCTTTTTTAATTAAAAAGATATAAAATAATATATCCAAAGGCCATTGCAAAAATTTTTTTTTTTGCCAAACATAACATGAATTCAAAGTTTATTTGTAAATAGTTTTTGCCAAACACAATTTGTATTTCTCCAAATGCTTTGATTTTCAGCATTTACTCAAAGTTCATTTGTAACGTTGAATCAAATGCACTCTTAATACTATTTAGGTACTAAAAAAAAATCAGAATTACGAGTTGTCTTTTTTCTAAAGCCTGAGAAGCCAAAAAGCTCATGAAAAGCCACTAGAGAGAGGTAAAAAAACATTTGATCGAGTTGTAGAAGTTTAGAACTAAAACGATCACGATGAAAGACAAGGTCCAACGAGACCTTTTGATGGGATCTTTTGGTACTCGAAAGATTATCAATTATTACATTTGATTACAGGATTTCTTTTTAAACCAAAAGCTTAGCTAGCGAGCACCGCGGGCACCGGTTTCTACTATGATTGTGAAGATTCAAGGTGCTACTATATGATAAATAATAAGTCTAGTAATCTAATTTGCAGTCCTAGTTAGAAAAAAAGGTGAAAGGCGAAAGTCACAGCCACCCTAGAACAAAACCTAACACTATATCAGAGACACATCCATCGATCATCGTCTTCATTCTCGGTTACTTGATGGAGGGAGGAGATGTCCAGATAGCGAGCAAGAGCCGGCGCGGGAGCAGCTCCTGGACGTGGGGGAACCGCGGGATGGACGAGGCGTTCTCGAGGTCCCTGTCGCGCCGAGGCGACGAGGACGATGAAGAAGCTCTCAGATGGGCTGCCCTTGAGCGGCTCCCCACGTTTGACCGCCTGAGGAAGGGCATCCTGACTGCCTCGCGCGGCGGAGCGGACGAGATCGACGTCTCGAACCTTGGCTTCCAGGAGAAGAAGAAGTTGCTAGAGAGGTTGGTGAGGGTGGCCGACGAGGACAACGAGAGATTCTTGCTGAAGCTAAAGAACCGCACTGAGAGGTAAAAGATTTTTGAGTAATGCCATACTAAGTGTGATTCATGAAAATCGTTTTCAAAAAAAATTATATAGTTTTTCGTTCGTTTGGCAGTTCATGGAAAGTGATTTCGCTCTTATCAAAGGAAAAAATCATTTTCTCTCAATATAAATTTATTGTTTTCAGTCCATGAAAAATATTTTTCATAAATCAATTAGTTTTCTGTTATCCAAATAACAAAAAGTCAGATTGTTTTTTTCTGAAAACAGTTTTCCATCAAACTAACACTATACAAATATTCTGATCCCTTTGGGATTAGTCACTCATTAAAGCAATGATGATAACTTCTTTATTATTAAAAAAAACGAAGTAGCAAATGGTTAGTAAGTATTAAAATAAGTGAATCATAGCGATAAATCTGTCATACCATTATATTCTTATAAATCTAATAACTTACAGAGTTCCTCGGCAAATTACTAGTCTTTGATCGACGAAAGAGGAAATGGTTTGGACCTTGTGGAAAAGCAAACTCATCTGGAACAAGATTATTACCGCATAGAAAATCACATCATAAACTTGCTTGGTATTTATAGAAATCCATTATTTTATTAGTTCAAAAAACTGTAAGTTGAAAAACAACAGGTGACTTTTAGTTTCTAGATAACTTGAAGGTGATTTACTATCAATTTTCTGAAATTACTGACTTTTCTTTGGTTATTTGCACACTAGCAATTTATCTACTAACTTATTGATTGGTATTTTCTTATATCACCAATGCTTCCGATGTAGTAGCTCTTATATAAAATTGCCAGACTTAATTAGAGTGATTTGGCAATCTTTGTCAAACTAAGTTACCAATTACTTTTGAGTTATTAATGTTTAATTGCTTCTTCTTCTTCTTCTTCTTTTTTGTAATTTACCTACTTTTCTATTGAGTTACTAATTAATATTTGCTTTGGCTAGCAATCCTTTAAATTTATTAATTCTTTGCAGAGATTATGAATCTAATTTAGCATGATTAGACAACTTTTTTTTCCATTAAGTTACTACATAGTATTGGGTTATTAAATCTTTTTAAGTTATTTATTTATTGTTTTCGAATTTTCGAATTTTTCTTATGTTTATAAACTTTTACGTGCATTTCTTAGCAGCAACTAAAATTCACCTATTTAACATCAATGGCTAACTAAAAAAGATTTGAGAACTTAATCGGAAAAAAGTTGATAATCCCTCTAGTTGATAAATTCAATAAGTTGGCAAGTAAGACAAAGAAAAGAGGTACCTTAATTGGAAAATATTGCAATTTTTAAAAAAAATAAACATCGATAAGGGACTTCAAATGAAAGTCTATAACCCAAAGATAATTAATAAGTTAATAAAAGAAAAGCGATAACTCACTCAAAAAAATGTTGTAATGCCATATAATAGTTGGTAAATTTAAGGCGTTGATAAGAAATGCAAATGAAAGTTTGTCAAAGATAAGAGAAGCTGGTAATTTAAATATATAAATAAACTTTGGTAACTAGCAAAGAAAAGAAAAATAATTGGTAGCAGAAAATTTATTGATAACTTGATCGAATGCAAGATGGTAATCCTTCCAATTAAGATTGGTAGCTTATAAAAATATTTGTTAAATTTGATGGATTAGTAAACAAGACAAATAAAAGTCAGTAACTCTGAAGAAAAGTTGGTACCTTAAAAGAAACAAAAGAACATCGGCAGGCTACACAATTAAGATTTCCTATATAGAAACTAGTTGGACACATAATTGGAGAAAGTCCGGTAACTCGCATAAATAAAATTTGATAAATCATACTGAAGTTGATATATCAAAGTGCTTGTAATAGAAAAACATAAAAGCTGGTAAATTATAATGAAAGTTGATAAATTACAAAGTACCAAATAAACATTGGTAAATAGTTCAAATGAGAGTGTGTATTCCAATACTAATTGATAGTTTAATTAGAAAAAAAGTCAGCTAGTCACTTGAATAAAGACGGATAAATTCAAAAAAATAAATAGGTGAATTTAAGGCATAAGTAAGAAATACAAATAAAAGTTACTAAAAGATTATAAAAGTTGATCGTCTGTAAACTGATTTAGTAGTGTATTTGTATGTTAGCAACAAATTATCGAGAAATTAGGTGACCTCCTCACTTCTTTTAGCAATAGTGTTTTGTACCGACTCTCTCAGAAAAAGATTATTTTGGAAATGGGATGATAGAAATGTCCTAGACATTTATCAGCACTAACAATTGGATTGCCAAGACATTGAATGAAGTTGCTTAACTGATGCGATAGAAGTCGCCAATGCACTACCTTACCAATCATTATGAAATTGCAAAAGTAACATTCTCCTTCGTCTACCACAGTAAATATTCATACAAGTGACTATATGTTGTAATTAAGCATTATAAGTTGGAAATATTAAGATAGCCTGTCAGTGACGTTTTGTCCAATTTTGGTTCTTGTGAATGTGGTTTTCATTGCAGAGTGGGAATTGATCTTCCTAGAATTGAAGTGAGATACGAGCATTTGAATGTGGAGACAGAGGTTTTTGAAGGAAGCAGAGCTTTGCCCAGTTTCATTAATTTCAATATCGATTTCGTAGAGGTAAGCACGAGCACCAGCTAGTGCAGTAAACATAACAGGCACATTTTTTTTATTTTGTATTTAGCAGAGACAAGAAGACTGACCATTAATCTTATACAAATGCTCCAATGTTCTAAATATGTTTCTGTATAATATTTCCTTTTTCTTATTCTTTATCTTTTTCCTTTTGTTGTTGAAGGGCATCTTGAATTTCCTGCACATCCTTCCCAGTAGAAAGAAACACTTGACCATCCTGCAAGATGTCAGTGGGATCATCAAACCTGGCAGGTGGGAAAATCAAACCAAATTAGAAACAACTTTAGACCACATATAGGAATCGCATTTCTAAGTTCAGTTTTTATTTTTTACTTTTAATTGTCTTGGCTTGGACCAAACGATGAAGATTTTCTCTTGTTTCCTTTCTTCTTTCTTGCAACCTGCTTCTGATTTGCGTTCCGTTTTTGCAGGATGACATTGCTTTTAGGTCCTCCTACTTCAGGGAAGACCACACTCCTTTTAGCTTTGGCTGGCAAGCTTGACCCCAAACTGAAGGTAAATTCAACTATTTCATTTAATTTCACAACCTTTTTTTTCCCCATTTTCAACGTTTAGCTGCTGAAATTAAATCTGAGTTTCATAGTTCACTAAAATACGAATGCTGTTACTTAGACGACAGGAAAGGTTACGTACAATGGACATAGTTTCAATGAGTTTGTGCCCCAAAGAACTGCTGCCTATATTAGTCAACATGATCTTCACATTGGAGAAATGACAGTAAGAGAAACTCTAGCCTTCTCTGCGAGATGTCAGGGGGTTGGAAGTCGATATGGTATTTAGAAATCTTTCTTCTTTTATCATTTACATAATCGGGTTTGAATTTGAGAGATCTGTAGAATGAGAAAAAGGTGGATCCTTTTGTGGCACTCTGTAGATATGTTGGCAGAGCTATCAAGAAGAGAGAAAGCTGCAAATATAAAACCAGATCCTGATATTGATGTCTACATGAAGGTAATGCTAATAGTTGCTTTTCTCCCCTTTTCCAAATCGAACAAGGCTATGAAACACATTATGCATAAGAAAACTTGACAAGGAACAAATGGTTTTTGAGTACAACTCTGGTATGGTTCTTTTCTTTGCCATGGGCAGAAAACCCTGTTGACTTTGCTTATGGGGTCTTTTGTGGTGTAAAATCGCTCAGGCTGCAGCAATACCAGGTCAGGAGGCTAGTGTTGTGACAGATTATGTTCTTAAGGTAATCTTTGACAAGAATCACAAAAAATAAGTCATACAAGCAAATTTGGAAGGATAAACTTTTAATGAACATGTCCATTCTCCACAGATTTTGGGGCTAGAAGCTTGTGCAGATACCATGGTTGGAGATGAAATGATCAGGGGTATTTCTGGAGGACAAAGGAAGCGTGTGACGACAGGTTAGAAGCAACTTCGATTGTTGTTGATACCACGAAATTAATAATCAATGTTCCTTCTCTAGTCTAATCAGCAAACTTGATCACTGACCTGCATTTTCCAGGTGAGATGCTGGTCGGGCCCGCGACAGCATTCTTCATGGATGAGATATCTACTGGGCTGGATAGCTCGACCACGTACCAAATAGTGAAGTCCCTCCGGCAATTCAATCACATTTTCAATGGGACAACCGTTATTTCCCTTCTCCAGCCAGCTCCGGAGACTTATAATATGTTTGATGACATTATTCTGCTATCTGATGGCCAGATCGTGTACCAGGGTCCTCGTGAGCTCATCCTAGATTTCTTTGAATCCATGGGATTCAAATGCCCTGAGAGGAAGGGTGTTGCCGACTTCTTGCAAGAAGTAAGTCGAAACATAACAATTTTCCAACCTGCAGCTTTTGGGAGATCAAAAGTATTCTCAAAGCGTCTTGCAATAACACATTTTCCTTTTCTATTGATAGGTGACGTCACAGAAAGATCAGCAGCAATATTGGGCACGTAAAGATGAGCCTTACACTTTTGTCACGGTTCGGGAATTCGCAGAGGCATTCCATTCGTTTCACGTGGGAAGGAAACTCAGGGACGAGCTTTCCACTCCTTTCGATCAAAGCAAGAACCACCCGGCTGCTTTGACTACCCAAAAATATGGTGCAGGAGTAAAGGATTTGCTGCGAGCTTGTGCTTCAAGAGAATACTTGCTTATGAAGAGAAACTCCTTCGTTTACATTTTCAAGATCTCTCAGGTAAATGCTGACTTTAATTCTCATTTCAAACTTGAACTACCTATAACACAATGCTACTCATTTATCAGCTCACGTTTATCGCGTTGGTTACGATGACCGTCTTCTTTCGGACAAAGATGCCTCGGGATACCATAACCGACGGAGGGATTTATTTTGGCGCATTGTTCTTCGTTCTCACTATGATCATGTTCAATGGAATGGTGGAGATTACCATGACAATTGTCAAGCTCCCAGTTTTCTACAGGCAGAGAGATCATCTCTTTTACCCAGCATGGGTCTATGCTCTTCCAAATTGGATTATAAAGATCCCTGTGAGCTTTGTGGAGGTTGCCGTCTGGGTGTTTATTACCTACTATGTCATCGGATTTGATCCATATGTTGGGAGGTAAGAAAGAAAGGGGATAATTCCATTGTTGAAGGATGGCCAATCTGGCAACGCCTTTGTAAAACTGTTTCGATGTGTGGAATGTCTGTGTCGCGTTTGCAGGTTGTTCAAGCAGTACCTTTTGCTTCTGCTCACCCAGCAGATGGCGTCGGCGTTATTTCGGACAATTGGGGCAGTGGGTAGAAACATGATTGTTGCCAACACGTTAGGGACATTTTTTCTGCTCCTTCTCTTTGCATTAAGTGGTGTTGTTCTTGCGAGAGGTATAGTATATAGTAGAATTCAAAATCTTATTTTTCCCTTGGCTTCTTTAGTCAGAAGGAGTGCTAATTTCCAATCCTCATACCAATTGCAGAGGATATAAAGAAATGGTGGATTTGGGGTTATTGGGTATCGCCCTTAATGTACGGGCAGAATGCGCTGGTTGCTAATGAGTTTTTGTCGTCAAACTGGAACAAGGTGAAGCCTTGTAATTGCCCGATGCCAGAATTTCGTATTTCTCCATGAATTTCGTATTCTGACCAACTGATTTTGTTATGTATGCCATGTGATAGGTTCCCTTCAATTCAAGTTCAAATGAAACACTAGGAGTTCAATCTTTGAAGTCACGTGGAGCTTTTGCCCATGCCTACTGGTATTGGATCGGAGTCGGGGCTCAGTTCGGATACACTTTGCTCTTCAACCTCACGTTCCCAATGGCTCTCACTTTCCTTAACCGTAAGTGGATTCCAGCTTCTTCGTCTTTAGGCTTCCGTCCATCAGAGCTAGCCTAAGTTCTGTAAGCAATTTTGCAGCCTTTGGCCAATCTCAGTCACTAAAATCAGAAGATAATCAAAGCAGTGAAAATGCTAATGGAGAAGGAGGATCGATTCAGTTGCCGTCACGGGATTCCAGTCATCAACAAGTACCAGGTAATGGTCTCATTGTTTCTTTCAGATGTTATTGTCTTATCTTTAGCGGGTGGGTGATGACCAAAAGGCTAACAGTGGAGACTGAAAAGAGCAGCTCCTTTTGTCAAGGACTCGCATTATGTCTTAACCAATGTTTTCCTTTTCCGAATTGCAGTGAGGTCATCCCGATCCTCATCTACAGGTGCCCAGATGGCCGGCGTGACTAATAGGAAAAGAGGGATGGTCCTGCCATTTGAGCAACACTCTATCACTTTTGATGAAATCCAGTATTCAGTTGACATGCCACAGGTAAGAGGTTCAAGTTGAACGATGAGAATTCTGAAGATAGTACTGTTGGAAATTTTCTATAATAGGCTTACATTAATTAATCAATTTTCTATTTTAAATAATCGGGTTAATAAATGCTACAAGTACCTCTTCCCGATAAAAGCATATATGTTTGCACCCAAGTATCACCATTTCAAATGTAGTTAAATATCTTGTTTTGTCTATATTGGCAGGAAATGAAGAGTCAAGGTGTTCTCGAGGATAAATTGGTGCTCTTAAGGGGTGTGAGTGGTGCTTTTAGGCCTGGTGTTCTCACAGCTTTGATGGGCGTCAGCGGTGCCGGTAAAACTACTTTGATGGATGTGTTGGCCGGTAGAAAAACTGGAGGATACATCGAAGGGAACATAACCATATCTGGGTATCCAAAGAAGCAAGAGACATTCGCTCGGATTTCCGGCTACTGTGAACAAAATGACATCCATTCACCTCATGTGACGGTCTATGAGTCATTGGTTTACTCTGCATGGCTGCGTTTACCAGCCGATACCGACAGTGAAACCAGAAAGGTTGGCTTCTATTCCCAATATCTGTTTTTTAGCACGGTTCTCTTTTTTCCCTTGAAATAACCTATTCAAAGTCTTGCTTCTTTAAAAATCCCAAGTGACGGCTCTTTTTGGTGATTTAAGTTGGTCATCCTCACTGCTATTTGGTTCATTTTTTCTCGCTAAATGTGAAGCCGTCATCAAGAGTCAGCCTTATTCATCATATCATTTGTATTTCAAAAAACCTTTACAGATGTTCGTTGAGGAAGTCATGGAGCTCGTGGAACTAAATCCACTGCGACAAGCCTTGGTCGGTTTGCCTACTGTCAACGGTCTCTCTACGGAGCAACGCAAAAGGCTAACCATAGCGGTTGAACTGGTAGCGAACCCGTCTATTATTTTCATGGACGAGCCAACCTCTGGGCTCGATGCAAGAGCTGCTGCTATTGTCA
Organism: Angophora floribunda; assembly: GCA_014182895.1. NCBI lineage: Eukaryota > Viridiplantae > Streptophyta > Magnoliopsida > Myrtales > Myrtaceae > Angophora > Angophora floribunda. Next base: position 24,645,824 of record CM024714.1, read on the forward strand.
TGAGAACGGTAAGGAATACGGTGGATACAGGCAGAACTGTTGTGTGCACAATCCACCAGCCGAGCATCGACATATTCGAATCTTTTGATGAGGTAAGTAATGTCTACACATCCAAAGTACAAGTAACTTATTCATAATGCTATTCGATACATGAGCCACGTACTTTTACTTGTGCCGTAGCTCCTCTTATTGAAACGAGGTGGGCAAGAGATTTATGTCGGTCCATTGGGTCGCTATTCTTGTCATCTAATCAAGTACTTTGAGGTACTTATTTCGGCCAATGCAGTTTCAATTCCCCTTTTTTGCTAAGCTAACTGAATCACCAAAAAGAGATATCTTCATGTGAAAGGGAATCCAAGGAGTAAGCAAAATCAAAGATGGTTATAATCCAGCAACTTGGATGCTCGAAGTCACAGAGCCGGCACAAGAACTTGCTCTGGGGATTGATTTTACCACTTTATACAGAAGTTCGGAGTTGTATAGGTGGGTTCAGTTCATTCTGAAAGGACCAAATTTTAGCCTTGTTAGTAACCATAATGGCAGATTCACATAGATTGCAGAGAGTTAGATTGACACATCCTGCAATTTTCCAGGAGAAACAAGGCTTTGATCAAAGAATTGAGCATACCGCCTCCTAATTCCAAGGATCTCTACTTCCCCACCAAGTATTCACAGTCAACTTTCACCCAATTCATCGCTTGCTTATGGAAACAACATTGGTCTTACTGGCGCAACACGAACTATACAGCTGTTCGGCAACTCTTCACAATCCTAGTGGCCTTAACTTTCGGCAGTATGTACTGGGATATTGGATCTAAAACGTAAGTCCTGCCTGGATGAGTAAAAGTTTTAGCCCGTGCACCATCAAACCGGATGCTATGTTCATCAACCTTCGAATCTTGCAGGAATCGAACACTAGACGTGCTTAATGCGATGGGCTCAATGTATGCTACCACTATATTCCTCGGGGTCCAAAATGCATCTCCCGTGCAACCAGTTGTGTCAGTGGAAAGAACAGTTTTTTACAGAGAGCGAGCTGCCGGGATGTATTCAGCCCTGGCATATGCTCTAGCGCAAGTAAAATTTTGCTTCACAGTGATGCCGATCTTCTTTTATGAATCAGTACTCTAATTAAATGCTCCTTATGTGGTTGGAATTTTGATATTGTAGGTTCTGATTGAAGTCCCCTACATCACTGTACAAGTCATAACGTACACCCTCATAGTTTATCCGATGATTGGATTCAAATGGACAGCTGAGAAATTTTTCTGGTTTCTGTTCTTCGAGTTCTTCAGCATGATGCTATTCACTTTCTTTGGCATAATGACAGTAGGCCTGACCCCGAACCATCATATCGCTGGCATCGTTGGCTTTGCATTCTACCTTTTTTGGAACCTCTTCTCCGGGTTCCTAGTGCCACGAACCGTAAGTTCTATCTGTCAACCATTTTGATGATTTTGCAGATTGTCTTTTTTCTTTTTCTGACATTATAGTGGTGCCTGAAAATGAGAGACTACCCTCGGTGTATCTTTAACAGAGGATCCCTGTTTGGTGGAGATGGTACTATTGGGCATGCCCCGTCGCTTGGTCTTTATACGGGTTGGTGGCCTCGCAGTACGGCGATGTGGAGGACATTCTTGAGGACTATGATGGCTCATTGAAACAATACATAAAAGATTACTTGGGTTTCAGACACGACTTCATAGGGGTGGCTGCCGGCGTGATCATGGTGTTCCCTGTGCTCTTCGCTTTCGTTTTCGCAGTTTCAATCAAGGTGCTCAATTTCCAGACACGATAAAAGTCTTCTAGCATTCGTATTGACATATGGCACGGCTAATAGCATTCCCATCATCGATCGAAGAAGCTCGAGTTCAGCACTGATGTCATGAACAGGAGCCTTGCAGAGATCATTTCCAGCTTGAACTACTGATTCTAATGGAGGCCAACTGATCCCAGAGTCAGTCGGTCCTATAGCAATTTCTCAACCGGATCAGTTTGTGCAAAAGTTGGATGTCAAGTAAGATTGCGGATGTTCATGTCATGCGGATGAAATATTTTAGGGGAATAAAAAACTAGACAAGACCAGGATCATGTAATCCGTCATTTCTGACGGCATAAACGCCATTTTCTTAAGCCACAACGCAATTTGGCTAAGTATTTTAGCTTGTATTGGAGCAATAGCAAGATGAAGGTATAAGGCGTGTGTTAATTAGACATGGTTCCGTCATCGCTAGTCCTATCAGCTATTGTTTTCCCCTTAACATCATCCCTTTTATTACAATTAAAGCAATTTCGAATATTAAATAAAAACACTTAACTCAATCTAAAAGCAAATGTATAATTATGGTATGATTCTTTATAAGGGTAATGAAATAGACTATGTATATTCATCTAACAGTTTCATTCTTTAAAATAGTTTGTAGTGATTTCATAAAATTTTACTGCAATTAACTATGTAATTGAGAGAAGCCTTTAAATTTTACCAAGAAAATTTTAAGTGAAGAATGTTTTGGAATATCAATGATCTTAGATATAATATGTGTATATGTCTAATCACATTCAACATGATGAGTAGTATAATCAACTTCATGAGAATGAGAAGATATCTCTGATCATAAGTTTAAGTAGAATTCACTATATTAGGCACGACATGTCATATGGTACTGAGAAAAAATGGGCAATTATAGAGGCACAAAGAGAGAAATTGATCTTATCATTTGAAATGGGAATTTTAGCATAATAAACCGACTCTATAAAACAACCATATATAACGGAAATTGCAAAAAGAAAAAAAAATTAAACCTTCAATTACTTCAACACTTTTTTCTAATTTAATTCACGTACTTTTAGTTTGTCTCTAATTAAGTCCTTTACTCACTCAAATTTTCTACTTGGATCCCTCCAACCTTAATATCGGCTGGCGGATAAAGTGTACCCAAGTTTGACGGCCACGAGGACATCATTGTCAATAAATTTCACCAATGTGAACAATATTAAAGTATGATGTAGATAAAATTAAGCTAATGTAGATGTCTATATGGTCATCCATGTTGGTAAAAATTATCCACATCTGAGCATGAGGCCATGTCAACTAGATTTACCAGCTGGTGTGGGATCGATTTGATTTGCAAACTTGTGAAAACTGGACATGATTAAATAAATCAAAAGTACAAAGACTTCATTAGAAAAGAAGTGAAAATGTAAAAGCAAAAAGTAGAGTTCATCCTAGAAATGTATAACGGTATATTTTGCAATCTTTATACATTATAGTATGCAATAGAGGAAATATAAGTAAATAATTAACATTAATCAAACTTATAAGATAGAGCGTAAAATTATTTCGGTTCAATCCAATACAAAATTTCGTGGAACACAATAGTATAGTCAAATTTTTATTGATTAAATAATGATGATTCCTTAGAATATGACAAATAATTGTGTCATATTAAAAAGAGAAATATACTGTGATAAATTCAGTTTCGGTAAAACAGGACATATAAGATGTGTGATAAGTGAAAAGTGAGCTTTTATGTTAGACAAACGAACCTACATGAATCAATCATTTAATCAATGGTACATATCGATTTTGAGTGATATTTACTTCAATTGATTAAATTCCACACTTATTGTTATTGCTATAACTCTAATAAGTTATTAAACATATCTGTTCAATGTGAAAGGCTAGAGAAGGAGTTTCAGTAAACATAATTATACAGCAAGTTTTGGAAATATTTGAGATATTGCTGTTTTTATTTTACAGAAAATAAATGATTTGGAAATTAATTTTCTAAAAATAATCATTTGTATCATGTACAAAAATGAACAAACGAAAAATATTTTCACTGTCCACAAAAATTTGAGACACAAATTATCGTCGATAATGAAAATATTTTTCGCTAACTAAGTATTTCAACCGATACATGTTATCATTTTTAAGAAAATATTTTTCAAATTACTTATTTTTTGTGAAACATGTTGAGCTTTAATGTAAATGTAACCACCTGACTCTCTTAAATAACATATTTTACACACACAACACATACATTTAGGGGTAATCAATTCCTGGTTCCTAATTTTGGGAATCGAGGATAAGACCGAACCATCAATTCAATTCCAATCCAATCTAATGAAATCAGTCATTTTTTTCCACTAAAGAATGGTCGTACATAACGAGAGAGAACAACAAATTTTTATATATTCACGAAAGCGACGATAAATGAAGAGTTATTATGCCATAACTTGTAGTATTATTGCACGTTTTACTAATTTTTTTAAGAAATAAAAAAAATGTAAATGTAGTCACTCTGATTCGGTTTTCTCTTAGAATCCAAAACTCAATCGCCCAAACACAAGTTCCACTTTTAGGAATCGAAAATCAGACTGACACTTTTAAGAATCGGACTGAGCTGGTTGGTGTGATCCCGTTCAGACGATTCTCGATTTGGGTGGTCTATTTTGAACACTCCTAGATACATATATGTACGCATGTGTTTACTAAAATGAATGGAATGTGAGTATTTATTATGACAATTCATCTTTTGTGGTTTTTTAAATTTATGTTTTGAATCCGACATGAGCTTTAAAAAGAAATGGAAGTCCAACGTGGAAAATTCTTCGTCTGACGCGGTAAGAGCTAACAAAGCGCCGACGTGTCTTGGAAAGACAGGATCTTTCTCTATAACTCCTTTCTCTCTGAAAATTGTTGACTTCAGAAAGAAATCTTACGAATCCCAAGATCCTTACGTGGAGGAAATAAAAAAGGCGATGGCAACTCCTAGGAGAGCATGTGTGAGAATCTCGTTTTGAGTTAGGGTTCTTTGACAATGGATGGCACGAACCACTTTCCCTCTCGCTCGCTTGCTCTTGTAACCCTAATTTTGGTTGTGATGGAATTTATCCCCAAATTTCAAAGATAGGGTTCTTCACAAACTTTTTCAAATTTGACCAAATTTTGCTCCAATTCTCTAAATTGGGTTAGGGTTCTTCAAATACATCTCTAATCAACGTCATTTTGATTTCTCATTCATTGATTATCTTGCTGATGAGCCTTGTTGAATCTTATATAATAAATCAATTGTGCATTGATTTTCCGACATGACAAATAATTGATGACACTTAAGAGAGCAAAAAAGTTTATGGCAATCAATTAAGTGTTGTGCAAAAATTATAAGACTTGTGTTCTTATTCTTTAAAGAAAAGTGTCAAAAAAGTTATAAACTTATTACACTAGCGTCAATTTAATCATAAACATTTTAATAGTATCAATTTAGTCATAAATATTTTAATAGTGTTAATTTAGTCTTAAATATCTAGAATTGTACTAATTTAATCATAAACATTATAACTTTGTGCCAATTTAGTCATTTTGGCCAATTTTGATCGGATTTTACTAATGTGGATGCCAGCTAGCTGGCTTATGCAGCACTGCCAACACTAACATGAAAAATTTGAATAACATTTTAATAATTTTTTTTTTTTTTTTTCTCTCATTCCTTTAGAAGGTGGCTAGCCTAGGCAATCCAGCGAGGGCAACCTCGCTCTCAAACTTTAATTTTTAGCCCCTAAACTTTTAGTTTTTTCAATTGAGTCCCTTAGTTTTCTATAACAAAGTCAAAAGTTTTCCAAAATCAACAAAATATATGGCTATCTTTCTATTTCTTTTTGTCATCTTTTTGGTCTATATAAGTATTACAAAAGTTAACATGATATACATACATATATATGTGGAGAGAGAGAGAGAAGCAACAAACTATCAACAACGTAATTGGGAAATAAACAAATCTTGCCCAAAAAATTGTCCCAAAAATAATTAACTTTATTTTCAGTGTTTGTAGTTCAAAAAATAGAAAAAGTTTGATATAGAAAAAGAAAATAAGTGGACGGGAGTACGTTATTTGCATATACCCAATTTGTTGGAACTATAGATGAAAGGACTCGATTAGATAAATTGTACAAATACAAGGACTCGGTTCCCAAAATTTTAAGCTTGAGAATCACATTGAAAGAATAATTTAAGTCTCAAACAAGCATATATTCTTCTCCCCGTGGATTATCCAATTTACTCATTTCCATACAATCCGTGGGTTATAGAGCCTCGCAAATTCTAAATATGATTTTGAGCAGACCAAACTTTTATCGACGAATTAGGCATGAATTATCCAATTTACGATATACACGTAAGGAGTGAGCATCGTTTAGGTGAGCGATTCCTACTTTAGAATCATAAATTGCCCACTAAGAACCAGTTCCGAAAAATCGAAACCGAAACTCACCCATTGGTTAAATGGATCTACTCGGTAACCAAATCGACAGTCCGATCCGGTTCTCGGGTGGGTCCATAGAACCGGTCCCCAATCCCTATAAAACTGCATTAATTCATTAATATAATTGTCTCCAACCAAAAATAATATAATGGTGAACCTAGTTTCTATTTGGAGCACCAAAGCTTGTTTGACTTTATATTTGGGTTGAATTATGAGCCATTTATTTTGATTAAGTATTGAAAACTATAGGGTGGAATGAATAGACAATAGTCGTTAGCTAAAAAATTAATTTCTTCGAAAGTTATGGTATGGTCCTCTTAGGGTTTCCCGACACCAAAAACATGTGGAGAATTAGACTCCATCTTAAAAGTCCTAACCTCCACAGAGGTTAAAACATTAATGGCTTTATACATCTTTTTTCAATGTCAACTTAATTAAATCGTGGGAATGGGTTAGGAGAAACCTAATTATACTATTAAAAATGAGTTGTTGGCTTTGAATTTTATATCATAATGACAAAGCGCTGCAACATTTATAGACATCTCTAATTGATTCTCTCATTTCTCTTTGTTTGTTTATTTTGTTTTGGTTGAGAAAACAAGTAAATGGATTATTAAGAAGAAGAAAAAAAGTATGGGGGTTAATCCTATAACACACCCAAGAGACAAAATTAGTCAATAATGTCCAATAACTACAAATATACATATATGTACATATATATTTGGTTGAAAAACTATAAAATAATTAAGTAATTGAGGTGAAATTTATATATATATATATACTGATCTAGTTCGGGTGAGTGGGAAGCTCCATGCCTAGAATTAGGAATCAAACTGACTCTCATGGGAACCGTTGGTTCTAAGCAATTCGAACGGTTTTCGGTTCTTTTGCACACCCCTAATACACATCAGTGTCGATGGCCCCACCCAATATCACCTCTACCCAAAAAGGAAGATGCCACAATTATCGCCACTTTTTTTTTTTTAATATTTGTACTACTCTAATGGTTAACTTAGGGTGTGTTTGTTTCAATAAAAGTAGTTCCCGAAAAGTGTTTTCCAGACTTTCCGCTGTTTGTTTTTCCAAAAACGATTTGGTCAATGGAAAATACTTTCCGATCAACACAAATATTATATATTGTTTTAGGAAAATAAATTCATGCGCATGATAAGGGGAAAACACTTTCCCTCTTTATCAGATTTTTAGGTTATTCCTTTTTTTATTAGGTCATCTATGTCCTTTTCTTTTACTCTCCAAAATCTTTTTTTTTTTACACTAGTGTAACTTGTTAGTTTAAATGTTATTTAATAATTTTTCAAATGTGATCCAAACGCCCAAAAACATTTTCAATCGCATATCATCAAACATAAGAAAACTAATCATTTTCCATGAAAATGATTTCCTGGAAAACATTTTCCAAAAATGGAACGATTTCCATGAAACAAATGCACCCTTAGTCTAAGATTTTTGTCCCCTTTTTTTACAGGATGTGGGAGTCGAAACTCAACATCAAAAGCTAAACGTCCTTACTCTAACCCCCCGAAAAGATGAGGATTTGAACCCCTAACTTCCCCATTCTTATGTAGAAAGAGTGGTCATTAGGACAAATCTTAATAGTTAACAAACTGCCACTTCACAGTAAGTAAAAATGGGCATTTTTTTCCCTTAAAGGAAAATTGCCGATTTGCCTTGAATCATAACGATATTGGTCTCTTGCATCAAAGAAGAAATGCATATAAGAAGCTAGAGAACAATGTTGGTGTTGACGGATCGACTAGCAAAGCGCCTTGACATAGCACGGAAAGGTGAATTGTTTTTTTTTTTTTTTTTGTCAAAAAAAGGGTGTCTTGTTTACAAGCCGTTTTTACCACATGTTGTGGTGTGGTCTATCTCTATCATCTGTCTCCTATGCTTAACCACCCTCTTCTTCCTCCCACTAATGACATACTAAAGTGGCTCGAAGTGGTGGTGGTGGCTGCCGCCCGCAAACTAGCCACCCCTCTTCTTTTGTCCGTTCGTTGATGTTAAAATTTACATTCTCTTCTCAGTCGCTATTTGAACAACTTTCGCAGTCCTATTCCTCGTGTTAGTTGACGAGGACAATTTAAAATTATAACCAAATATATTGTTGACTCAATTTTAAATTTTAAAATTTTACCAATTTAATTATACTTCTTTATGCCAAATTTCAATGTAGTTGTTATGTTCAATTTCTGTTGGAAGTAGCTAACATGGTGATCCATTCATTGCCGGCTATCCTTTATGGCATATTGCCATATTGTCAATTTTCGGCAAAAATTAATTGGAATGACTACATCATAATTTTGGCGATTGAAATCAAGAGTAAATTAATAAAATTGGAAAGTTCATGGTTGAATCAATATCCGTATAATGGACTTAAGACCTATTTGACAATTTCCCCTGCAAACTTAGCCGCTATGGCTAGGTTTAAGCATGGAATGTTCTGAATCAAGAGGCTCTACTAAATATGTAATCGAAATATGTAATAGCAGGGAAACAAAAGCAAACTTGATGTTATCTTTTAAGTTGGATGTTTGCGAGGGCTCCCGAAGCTGTATCAATGCAAGAACTTAAAGCACCTGCTGAGAGATCAATTTCTCTTTGGCCTGCTTTCACTAAAAAAGAAAATGAATTTGTTGCTGATCATAAAATTGCTTTCCACGATCCACAAAAAGGAAGAATCGAAGATATTAATTATTAACGTTGATTGCTCATTTTCTTTTTTATTTATTTTCGAAGAGTTTATCGTGGGGTGCAACTTCCGCCTATGTTCATAAAGATTATTAGGCGCTACATGATAACTAGTAGGCTCAATCTAATCCGTAGGGCCTATTTCTAAGTAATTACACCAACCTTAAGACAGCGGTACCGCTCTAGGGTTCAGATGACATTTCTGTTCTTCTCGTGTTTACGATCATCGACTCTAGACAGCATCGAAGAACTAGTGCTGCAGCGCATGTTCGTTGACGATCCTGCGGATCAACTTTAATCGAGCTGATCGTGAGCCGTGCATTCATCGGAGATATGCAAATCCACCCGATCGGGAAACCTTTTCTCTTGAAACTTATCCATTCATACACAAATGTGGAATTCGACCAAAAAAAAAACAAAAACACAAATGTGTTAAAACACGTGGAACATTCCGGATTTGTTTATGAATAGGGTGGAAGGTGCCATTGCCTTTTTGACAAAAATCAGGGGATAAATAAATAAAAAAATTAAACATATTGCATTTCCACCAATTCAGTTGTAGATGTTTCAATTTGACCAACTTAGTATTAAGCATTTTGATAATTTGCTATTATAGTCCAATTGGCCAATTTTGGTAGGAAATTGTTGACATGGATGATAATCATATTACATGACTGGATTTGATTTATTTAATTTTGTTTTTCTTCTATTTTCCTTTTTTTCTTTTTTCTTTTTCCTTTCATTGTGGCCAATAAGCTCTGGGCAAGGCCAGCCTATTTCACAAAAGACAATGAAAGGCAGCCTCGCCCAGACCATCGCAACCATGGGCAAGACTGCTTTGCCTAGATCTAGGCGAGACCAACCCCACCGGGCGAAGCATGGCCTCGTCGGAGCTCTCTAGCCATAGTGGAAAAGGAAACAAAAGAAAAGAGGTAAGGAGAAGAAAAATAAATAAATTTATAATTTAAAAATGGGTAATATTATCTATGTTATTATCGGTCATGCTGTATAGGATTGCCAGCGTTCACATCAACAATTTTTAGCCAAAATTGATTTGATGTATTAAAATGTTTATCACTAAATTGACACAAATACAACATGTTTAGAACTTTTTTTGATAATTTTTCCGAGAAATAGTGTCATGTATAGCTAGACTAATACACGAAATATACAAGAGTAGGTGACATACTTCTCCTTGAAAAACGTTTGAAGAGCCATTTGAGACTGGCTACACCTATATAACAAATCAATTAGGTGAACGGATCCTAGCTTGCTCCCGCCAATTTCTTGTTTTTTTGGTTCCCCTTCATCTTCAACCTAGAATGCCAGATGCAAGCACATTCCATTGAGAGTCGAGTTGATACATCAAAAGCCGCCATTTTTGGGGGCCTAAAGCTGTAAAATCTCTCCCTAAAACTCCACTTCTTGCACCTCCCTGTGTGTTCTCGCAATCTCCAGAAACGATGCTCGATTCATGAAAGAAAGAATCTCGGGAACACATCCGTCGATCACCGCCTCCTTTTCAGTTCATTCATGGAGGGAGGAGATGCCTACAGAGCGAGCAGGAGCCTGCGCGCAAGCAGCCGCGGGATGTGGAGGAACGGCGGGATGGACGAGGTGTTCTCAAGGTCCCTGGCGCACCGAGGCGACGACGATGAGGACGACGATGAAGAAGCTCTCAAGTGGGCTGCCCTCGAGAGGCTCCCCACGTTCGACCGCCTGAGGAAGGGCATCCTGACCGCCTCGCGCGGTGGAGCAGACGAGGTCGACATCCTGAACCTCGACCTCCAGGAGAGGAAGAAGCTGATGGAGAGGTTGTTGGGGGAAGCGGAAGAGGACAACGAGAGCTTCTTGTTGAAGCTCAAGAACCGCGTTGACAGGTAAATTTTTTTTTTGAAAAATCTCATACTAAATGATTTGATAGATCATTAAAAAAGATCCACTTCTTTAAATATTCTATTTTTAAAACATTGTTGGGTTTATAACGATTTTTTTATAAAATAAAATGATGTAGCAAATTGTTAACGAGCTCTCAAATGAGTGACATATATCAGTAAATTGGTCATATTATTACGATACTATTATACTTTCAAGGACCTACGATTCCTTAGCAAATTACTAATCCTCGATCCACGGAAGTGGAAAGGGTATGGACCTTGTGGAAGAGTAAACTAATTGGAAAAAATAATTACCACATAGCAAATAGCTAACTCACTTAGAATTTTAGAATTCTATTATTTTGTGACCGAAAAGAGGGCTTCTTCTATGGTGATAATTTTCGATAAATGTTAGTGTAAAAAACTATTAGTTACGAAAAATAACAATTTGTGACCATTTCTTTTAGCTAACTTGTAGCTGATTTAGTGTCAATTCTATGAAATTACCAACTTTATATGGTAGTTTGCAAATTAATGATTGGGAAAATATCATTAAAAACTGCAAATTATGTCATTTGTGACAAATTTATCTTAAGTTTTTTTTGTGACACAAAAAACTCCAAACCATACCACTTGTGACGGATTTACCATGAATCTTTTATATGACATTAAAAACCTCAAATTATGTTTCTTGTGACATATTTACCCCAAAACTCTTTTTATGACATAAAAAATTTTGAAGTTGTATTCGTGTGAAACATTTATCCCCAAGCTCTTTAACTAAAGGGCATTTTTCGTCCTTTTTCTTTTTTCCTTTTCCTCTCTTCCCTTCACCATGGTTGGCAGAGGGAAGCTAGCGAGGGCCACCCGCGCCGACGTCAGATTTGGGTGAGGTCAGGCAGGGGTCGCCCTTGCCAGATCTAGTGAGGGTGAGGGCAAGGGCAAGGGCAAGGGTTGGCCTGCCCCAGTGAGGGCGACCCCCACTCAATGCAAGTGAGGGTTGCCCTCACTGGCTTCCTTCCATCGGCCATGGTGGAGGGGAGAACGAAGAAGGGGAAAAAAAAGAAGATGATGAAAATGTCCTTTGACCAAAGAACTCGGGAAATGTATCATACGAATACAATTTCAAGATTTTTTTGCCACAAGAGAAAGTTTAGGGTAAATGTATTACAATGGGTATAGTTCGAGGTTTTTAATGTCACAAAATAGTTCATAGTATATTTGTTATGACTTGTATAGTTTTGGGTTTTTTGTATCGCAAAAATAGTCCAAAGTAAATTTATCATAAGTGACATAGTTTGGGATTTTTTGTGGCATTATCCCTTAACAATTCTTGAACTAAATTATAGGCGTAGGTTTGTGGAACTTACCAATGCTTTGAGTTTATTAGCTCTTATGTGAAATTGCCAATCTAAATTAGAGTGATTTATCAAGTTTTGTCAAGCTAAACTACTGACTTGCTTTCGGTTATTAACGTTTGATTGTCTCTTTTTTGTAATTTACCAATTTTTCAATTGAGTTACTTATTTTTATTTGCTTTGATTAGTAACCCATTAAATATACTAACTTTTGTAGAGATTATCAACCTAAATTATCATGACTTACCTGGAAAATCAACTTTCATTTGAGGTACTTGTCAAAAGATTATTAATTTTTCTTTTTCTAATTTGCCAACTGTTCTTATCTTTTATAGATTTTTTTGTGTATTTCTTAGCTACACTTTAAATTTACTAAATCTTTCAAAAAGTACGGGCATTAATTAAAGTGACTTACCATCAATTCGTCCCTTAAGTTGCTAACTCGTGTTGGGTTACCAACTGTTCAATTGACTTACTAACCAAGTTTATATTTCTTTGAATTACCATTTTTTCCACCTTTTTACTCTTGCTTACCTTTTTGAATTACGTTTTTAATTTACTACCTCTTATAAGAAATTATTCGCTTGAGTTTAAGTGATTTGTCAATTTTTCTCCAATTAAATTATCTACTAGTTCTGAGCTACCAATTTTATTTGAGTTAGTTATCAATCTTCTTTTTTTTAACACTTGACAACCTTTTCAATTTGGTTACTTAATTGGGAATAAAGTGGATAAGTCGCCATATAGAGGTTGGTTATTTCCTATGGTAGTTAATAATATGAAGGTCTTGATAAATAAAAAATGGGTAAACTAACCAGAGAAGTTGGTTATTAAAAATAATTAAATGAATATTGGTTATTAATTTGAAAAGAAATTACTTATGTAAAAAATTGTCGATAATTTATTTATAGAAAATGATCTGTTAATGAAGTAACTCAATAGATAAGTTAGTAACTCAATGATTTAAAAAAAATGATGGAAATGTAACAATATTCTAAACTCCGGGCAATTATGTAATTATGAAAACTTGTAAATAATAATGGAGCACCAATTTGACTTTGATGGAAATTTGAGGAATTAAATTGAACAATATGAAAATTGGGGGATTACATGGAATATTCAGAAATAATTGAAGAACCATGTTGAACAAACTAACAATTCAAGAATGATATTACACATCGATCTAAAGTTTAAGAACTATTAATGTCATTTCCCCTATTTTGATACTTACCAACTCTTTTTAGAAATCTACCAGCATGTAAAATAAATTTGTTTATTATAGATCGAAATAATAGAATCGTCCCAGATATTTATTAGCTTTAGTTATTGGATTGAAAAGACATTGAAGGAGTTGTAAACCCACGGTGGGACAGAAGTTACCAATGCACTGCGTTACCAATCTTTATGTAATAGCAGAACTGATCGTTTTCTTCGTTTACTCAAGTAACTATTCATACAAGTGACTATATGTTGTAATTAAGCATTTCTCAGCTTTACATATTAGTTTAGCCTCTCTTAGCAATAGTTTGTGTTTTTTCCTTTTCTTTTAGAAAACATGTTCACCTGTTGGTAGATTTTTAGTGACATTTTGTCCAAATTTTGGTTCTCGTGAATCTGGGTTTTGTTGCAGAGTTGGAATTGATCTTCCTACAATCGAAGTGAGATATGAGCATTTGAATGTCGGGACAGAGAATCATGTCGGAAGCAGAGCTGTGCCCAATTTCATTAATGTCAGTATCGATATCGTAGAGGTAAGCACCAGCATCAGTTAGTACATCAAACCCCACATGCACACTTTTTGTTTTTGTTTTTTTATTTAGTAGAGATCATAAGACTGACAATTAATTATGTACAAATACTCAAATGAATATATTTTTGAATTTTAACTCTGAAACATAAAATTCAGCATATTATCTAGAAAGAAGGAAGAAATTTTTTTCTCTCCAATAAAGGATTGGAGTGTGCAGAGAATTTGGAACACAATCTTGTCCTTTGAATATATTTCTGTCTAATATCATTTTTTATTATTATTTTTTATCTTTTTCCTTTTGTTGTTGAAGGGCATCTTGAATTTCCTGCACGTCCTTCCCAGTAGAAAGAAACACTTGACCATCCTGCAAGATGTCAGTGGGATCATCAAACCTGGCAGGTGGGCAAATCAACCCAAATTAAGAGCAACTTTTAACCCAAATGAATTGGAATGGCATTTCTGAGTTCAGTTTGCTTGTTCGGTTTTTGGCTTGAACCAAGTGATGGAGATTTCCTTTTCTTTTCTTTTCTTTTTTCTTTTAGCAACCTGCTTCTGATTTGCGTCAGTTTTTGTAGGATGACTCTGCTTTTAGGTCCTCCAAGTTCAGGGAAGACCACACTCTTGTTAGCTTTGGCTGGCAGGCTTGACCCCAAACTAAAGGTTAATTCGCCTATACTTTCATTTAGTTTCACACCTTATTTTTGTTTTATTTCCCCGATTTCCAATGTTTAGCTGCTGAAACTATGTCATTAAAAGCACGAATATTGTTACTCAGATGACAGGAAAGGTTACTTATAATGGACATAGCTTCAATGAGTTTGTGCCCCAAAGAACTGCTGCTTACATAAGCCAACATGATCTTCACCTTGGAGAAATGACAGTAAGAGAAACTCTGGCCTTCTCTGCAAGATGTCAAGGGGTCGGAACTCGATATGGTAATTAAAAATATTTTTTCTTTAATCATTTTCATCGTCAGATTTGCATTTTAGAGACCTTTTGGAATGAGAAAAAAGTGGATCCTTTTGTGGCATTCTGTAGATATGTTGGCAGAGCTATCAAGAAGAGAGAAAGCAGCAAATATAAAACCAGACCCTGATATTGATATCTATATGAAGGTAATCAAAGAAGGGAAGATAATAGTTGCTTTTCTCCCCATTTCCAAATCAAACAAGTAAATGAGACAGATTATGCATAAGAAAACTCGACAAGGAAAAAAAGGTTTTCAGTCCAACTCTGTCATAGTTTTTTCTTTCCCATCGCCAAAAGACAGTTGACTTTGCTTTTGGGGTCTTCTTAAGCTAATCTTTTGTGGTGTAAAATCCCTCAGGCTGTAGCAATGCCAGGTCAGGAGGCTAATGTTGTGACAGATTATGTTCTTAAGGTAATCTTTGACAAGAATCACAGGAAAGATTTGTTCAACAAGCTTTTTTGGAATTATAAAACTTTATTGAACATGTCCTTCTTCCACAGATTTTAGGGTTAGAAGCTTGTGCAGATACCATGGTTGGAAATCAAATGATCAGGGGTATTTCCGGAGGACAAAGGAAGCGTGTTACCACAGGTCAGAAGCAACTTGGATAGTTGTTGATATCACGACATTAATGTTCAATGTTCCTTCTCTAGTCTAATCAAAAAATTGATCACTGACCTGTATTTTCCAGGTGAGATGCTGGTCGGGCCTGCGATGGCCTTCTTCATGGATGAGATATCTACCGGGCTTGATACCTCAACAACGTACCAGATAGTGAAGTCCCTGAAGCAATTAAATCACATTTTCAATGGGACGACCGTTATCTCCCTTCTCCAGCCAGCTCCGGAGACTTACAACCTGTTTGATGACATTATTCTGCTATCTGATGGCCAAATCGTGTACCAGGGTCCTCGTGAACTCATCCTAGATTTCTTCGAATCCATGGGATTCAAATGCCCTGAAAGGAAGGGTGTTGCGGACTTCTTGCAAGAAGTAAGTGGAAACATAACAATTTTCACCTGCAGCTTTTAGGAGACAAAAGGTATTCTCAAAGCAACTGTCTTTCAAGAACACATTTTCCATTTCTATTGATAGGTAACATCACGGAAAGATCAGCAGCAATATTGGGCATATAAAGATGAGCCCTACACTTTTGTGACGGTTCAGGAATTTGCAGAGGCATTCCATGCATTTCACTTGGGAAGGAAACTCGGGGACGAGCTCTCCACTCCTTTTGATCGAAGCAAGAACCACCCAGCTGCTTTGACTACCGAAAAATATGGTCTAGGAGTAAAGGATTTGCTGCGAGCTTGTGCTTCAAGAGAATACTTGCTTATGAGAAGGAACTCCTTTGTTTACATTTTTAAGACCTTTCAGGTAAATGCCGACTTCAATTCTAATTTCAAACTTGAACTAGTTAACGTACTAATACGTTGCAACTCGTTTATCAGCTCACAGTTCAAGCGTGTATTACAATGACCCTCTTCTTTCGGACTCATATGCCTCGAGATACCACAACTGATGGAGAGATTTATATTGGTGCATTGTTCTTCACTCTTGTGACGATCATGTTCAATGGAATGGTGGAGATTTCCATGACAATTGCCAAGCTCCCGGTTTTCTACAAGCAAAGAGATCTCCTCTTTTACCCGGCATGGGCTTATGCTCTTCCAATTTGGATTTCAAAGATCCCTATTACCATCGTGGAGGTTGCTGTTTGGGTGTTCCTCACCTACTATGTCATTGGGTTTGATCCACATGCTGATAGGTGAGAAAGAAGGGGGATGAGGGGATAAATTCCACTCTTGAAGGATGGCAAATCCAACAACGCGTTAGTAAAATTTTTATTGTTTCAAAGTAAAGTGTCTTTCTCGTGTTTGCAGGCTGTTCAAGCAGTACCTTTTGCTTGTGCTCACCCAGCAGATGGCATCGGCTTTGTTTCGGACAATGGGGGCAGTGGGTAGAAACATGATTCTTGCCAATACATTTGGGTCATTTACTCTGCTCCTTATCTTTTCATTAAGTGGAATTGTTCTTTCAAGAGGTACAGTGTACGTTAGAATTCAAAACTCTCTCCCTTGGCCTTCTGTCTTCAAAAGGAGCGCTAATTTCCCTTCTCTATATGAATGACAGAGGAAATAAAGCATTGGTGGATTTGGGGTTATTGGATATCGCCCTTAATGTACGGGCAGAATGCGCTAGCTGCTAATGAGTTGTTATCATCAAACTGGGACAAGGTGAAGCCTTGTAATTGCTTGATGCAAATATTTTATATCTCTCCATGAATGTCATTTTCTGACCAACTGATTCCTGTTGTTTATGCCATGTGATAGGTTCCCTTCAATTCAAGTTCAAACAAAACACTAGGAGTTCAATCTTTGGAGTCGCGTGGACTCTTTACCCATGAATACTGGTATTGGATAGGAGTGGGGGCAATGTTTGGATTCATTTTGCTCTTCAACCTCATGTTCTCAATGGCTCTCACTTTCCTTGACCGTGAGTGGATTCCAGTTTCTTCTTCTTTAGGCTTCCTTCCATCAAGCTAGCCTAAGTTCTGTAAGCCATTTTGCAGCTTATGGTAGATCTCAGACAGTAAAATCACAAGATCATCTAAGCAATGAAAATGGCAATAGAGAAGGAGGATCGATTCAGTTGCCATATCAGGGTTCTAGTCGCCATCAAGTATCAGGTACAGTGTTATTGTTTCTTTTAGCCTCCATTGTCTATCTTTAGCAGACGGTGATGAACAAAAGATTTAACAATCGACTGAAAAGAGCAACTCCTTTCATAAAGGACTTGCATAGTGTCTTTGCCGATGTTTTCTTTTTGGATTTGCAGTGAGTTCATCCAGATCCTCATTTACAAGGCCTGAGATGGCTGCCGTGAATAATAGGAAAAGAGGAATGGTCTTGCCATTTGAGCAACACTCCATCACTTTTGATGAAATGAAGTATTCAGTTGACATGCCACAGGTAACAGGGTTCAGGTTGAACCATGAGAAATTTGAAGATAGTGCCTCGTCATGACGGAAGCATAAACGTTTCTACACAAGTATCCCCATGTCAAATGTAGCTAAGTAATTCGTTGTTTTCATTTATGTTGGCAGGCAATGAAGAGTCAAGGTGTTCCCGAGGACAAATTGGTGCTCTTAAGTGGAGTAAGTGGTGCTTTTAGGCCCGGTGTTCTCACAGCTTTGATGGGCGTCAGTGGTGCCGGCAAAACTACTTTAATGGATGTGTTGGCCGGTAGAAAAACTGGAGGATACATTGAAGGGAACATAATGATATCTGGGTATCCAAAGAAGCAAGAGACATTTGCTCGGATTTGCGGCTATTGTGAACAAAACGACATCCATTCACCTCATGTGACGGTCTATGAGTCATTGGTTTACTCTGCATGGCTGCGTTTACCAGCCGACATCGACAGTGAAACCAGAAGGGTTGGCTTTCTATTCCCAATATCTATTTTTTAGCACAGTAGTCTTTTTTCCCTTGAAATAGTCAATTCAGAGTCTTGCTTCTTTAAAAATCCCAAGTGACGGCTCTTTTTGGTGATTTAAGTTGGTCATCTTCACTGCTATTTGGTTCATTTTCCTCGCTAAATGTGAAGCTGTCATCAAGAGTCAGTCTTATCCATCATATCATTTGTATTTCAAAAAACCTTTACAGATGTTCGTTGAGGAAGTCATGGAGCTTGTGGAACTAAATCCACTGCGACAAGCCTTGGTTGGTTTGCCTGGTGTCAACGGTCTCTCTACCGAGCAACGCAAAAGGCTAACCATAGCAGTTGAACTAGTATCGAACCCTTCTATTATTTTCATGGACGAGCCAACCTCTGGGCTTGATGCGAGAGCTGCTGCTATTGTCATGAGGACGGTAAGGAATACGGTGGATACAGGTAGAACTGTTGTGTGCACGATCCACCAGCCCAGCATCGATATATTCGAATCTTTTGATGAGGTAAGTCATGTCTACACATCCGAAGTACAAGAACATATTCATAATGCTATCGATGCAAGAGCCATGTACTTTTACTTGTGCTGTAGCTTCTCTCATTGAAACGAGGTGGGCAAGTGATATATGCCGGTCCATTGGGTCGCCATTCTTGTCATCTAATCAAGTACTTTGAGGTACTTATTTCGGCCGATACAGTTTCAAATTTCCCTATTTCACAAAGTTACTTGGATCACCAAAAAGAGATATCTTCATGTGAAAGGATATCCAAGGAGTCAGCAAAATCAAAGATGGTTATAACCCAGCAACTTGGATGCTCGAAGTCACATCGCCCGCACAAGAACTTGCTCTGGGCATCAATTTTGCCACTTTATACAGAAGTTCGGACTTGTATCGGTGGGTTTACTGCATTACCAAAGGACCGAATTTTAGCCTTGTTAGTGACCATAAGAGGAAGACTCACATAGGTCACTGAGAGTTACATTGACACGTCCTGCAATTTTGCAGGAGAAACAAGGCTTTGATCGAAGAATTGAGCGTACCACCTCCTAATTCCAAGGATCTCTACTTCCCCACTAAGTATTCACAGTCAAATTCCACCCAGTTCATCGCTTGCTTATGGAAGCAACATTGGTCTTACTGGCGCAACACAAACTATACAGCTGTTCGGCACCTCTTCACCATCTTTGTAGCTCTAGTGTTTGGGAGTATGTACTGGGATATCGGATCTGATCCGTAAGTCCTGTCCAGACGAGTAAAAATTTTTAGCCTGTGTACCGTTGAACTGATTTGTGCTTGTAAACCTTCAAATCCTGCAGGAACCAAAGAATAGACGTGCTTAATGCAATGGGCTCGATGTATGCTACTGCTATCTTCCTCGGGGTCCAAAATGCAACTCCTGTGCAACCGGTTATATCAATGGAAAGAATAGTTTTTTACAGAGAGCGAGCCGCCAGGATGTACTCAGCCTTGCCATATGCTCTAGCGCAAGTAAAAATTTTGCTTCACAATGATCTCCATCTTCTCTTACGAGGCAGTACTGTAATCAAATGTCTTGAATCCCGATATTGTAGGTTCTGATTGAAGTCCCCTACATCCTTGCGCAAGTCATAACTTACACCCTCATAGTTTATCCAATGATTGGGTTCGAATGGAAGGCTGAAAAGTTTTTCTGGTTTTTGTTCTTCATGTTCTTCGTCATTTTGAGTTACAACTACTTTGCCATGGGAGTGGTAGGCATGACCCCGAACCTACAAATTGCCGGTATCATCTCCTTTGCAGTCTTCCCTCAATGGAACCTCTTCTCAGGGTTTCTAGTGCCGCGAACTGTAAGTTCTATCAAGCAACCCTCTAGATGATTCTGCTGATCTTCTTTCTTTATCCAACATGATATCGACGCCTGACAATGAGAGACTGCCCTCCCTTGCTGTATCTTCAACAGAAGATGCCTGTTTGGTGGAGATGGTTCTACTGGGCATGCCCCACAGCTTGGACTTTATACGGGTTGGTGGCCTCGCAGTTCGGCGATGTGGAGGACCCGCTCGAGGACTTTGGCGGCTCAGTGAAACAATACATCAAAGACTACTTTGGTTATAGACACAACTTCCTGGGCGTGGCCGCCGTCGTGATGGTTGCATTCCCCATCTTCTTCGCTTGCATTTTCGCTGTTTCCCTCAAGGCTTTCAACTTCCAGAGGCGATAAAAAAGTTATCTATTAGCATATGTATCGTGTCATGAACAGGATGCTTGCAGAGATCATTTCCGGGTTTGAACTACTAATGACTTCAATTAAGGGTTGCTGATCACAGAGACATTCAGTCCTAATAATCCATTTCTCAACCTGATCAGTTCCTGCAAAATTTGGATATCAAGTGAGAATACGGATGTTCATGTCATGAAGATGAAAACATTTGAGGGGAAACAAATGTTCAGACAAGACCAGGATTCCCTAATCTGTCATTTCTGATGGTACTAACTTAATTTCTTTAGCCACAACTCAATTTGGACAAAAATCTTAGCTTGTACTAGAGCTATATCAAGATGAATGCAAAAGTTGTGTCAACAATACTAAAAAAACCGACTTTGGGCATTAAGTAGAAAAGTAAACATCTAAAGGAAAAACTCTTAAAATCTCACTCTGTTAGCAAATGGGTAAATTGTATTGTCATATATTAGAGGTGTAGTGAAATAGATTGCACAACCACTATGCGATTGAGAGAAGTCTTTAAATTTTATCGAGAAAAAAATTAAGAGAAGAATATGTCAAAATATCGATATTATCAAAATGTCATTATATTTGATCGTAATGAGTAGTACAATGAACTTTATGAGAATGAGAATATATTTGTGCTCGTAACTTTAAGAACAATTGACTATATTAGGCACTACATATTATGTGATAAAGAAAATATGCAATCACATATCTACTGAGAGAGAAATTGCCTTTGTTATTTGAAATAAAACTTTTAGCATAATAAATCAACGCCATATGAAACCATATATTGGAAATAAATGAAAAAAGAAGAAGGGAGAATTCAACTTTTTATCACTTTACTTTCATCATTTTTCTAATCAAGTCCCCTTTCTTTATATTATTTAATCATATTACTCTACTTTCACAAATATTTTAATTAAGTCCCTCTGAAACTAAATTTGGCTAAATCCAGTTGACGTGGCTGTCAAATTACATCGGTGTATGGTGTGGATGACTACGTGGACACTATTGTTGAAAAATTTAACAAATGTGGACAACGTCGAAATATAATTGGGACAAAACTAAGTCAATGTGGACACCTCCATGTTGAAATATGACTGGAAGTAGTTATGATATGAAAATAAATATTACATTTTTGTTGTAGGTACTTTGGTAATTTCCTAAGGTTTTGTTAATCTTATAAGTAATTACAATAAGAATAGATAAATTGATAAATCGAATGGATGATCCACCATGGTTGTTGGGAGGTGCTATGAAAGCTCGATACCTCCGGTCGAGAAAATAGCTAAAAGGCTCAAGTTTCTAGAGAAATGTTTGCTCTTACAACTATTGAATTCGGAAATCATTCTTGCACCAATTCAAATTCAAATTTGCGAAAAAATTGTGGTAGTTTAGAGTGACTCTCCATTTATTTTCAAACTTAATTTTGTTTATTCCAATTTTCGCATAATCTATAAAAATGTTTCGGTACATTTTCTCGTATCCCAAAACTCAATATTTCTATTTTTTTTAAGGTGAATCCTCTATTGAATTTTCTATCAAATATAAGTTAATAGAAAAATCGCTTACATTGCATAGATCATATTATATAATGTGGATTAAACTCATTCTCCTAGAAAAAAATTTTCCTAGACCAAAAAAGGAAAAAAGAAAAACAGAAAAGCCAAATAAAATTAAAAAAAAAAAAAAGCATCATGTAATCCCATACTCGTCACCTCCATTCAGTCATTTCTTCAATCTTCGGGCATGGCGGCGTGTTCGCATCGACTGCTGCACTTCCCATGGCTGTTGCTGAAGCCCTCGAACCCAAGAACCTCCGCTTTTGCAAACCCAGATGGGAACAGACGCATAGCAAGGCTCTTCTCCTGCTGCTCCGCCCAGACCCTGTCTTCTTCTTCGCCACCGTCGCCGTCGGCCTTCGAAACCTACGCCGCGCCGGAAAGGTCAGAGCAGCTGAAATGGCAAGCCTTTCGGAAGAAGAAGGTGGTGATGCGGGTCGGCTATGTGGGCACCAATTACAGAGGTGAGCTCGAGGAATGCCAATGATGCTATTTGCTGATAAAAGAGGCATTTTTATCCATTTGTTGATGGACTGACTTGTTGTATTTTTCTTTTCTTTTTTGTTTTTGCCTCAGGTCTTCAGATGCAACGAGATGAGCATTCGTTGTCCAGTAAGTTCATTTTTGTGTTGCTTTCTCTTCGTTTTTTTCGTTAATTCCTTTAGTTTTGCAGCTGAAATGTTTATTTTGACTAACTGCTCTGTTTATTTTCCCTGTATTGATTTGTAGTCAGCTGATTTTTCTGAGCTTTCGGTATTTGGCTGGATGTTTTTCACACATTGTACTAAGAATAAGCAGTCTGTCCAATGTGTAGGCAGTCTAGTTTAATTTGTGCAGGTTGCGCCTTATCATATACCGTCGACTGTGATTACAAATCAAGGAGCAAGCCTGTAAAATGGTTTCTTTGCCATTTTGTAATAACTACAACAAAATGTGAAATGCTATCATGGTTGGTTGCATCTGATGAGGACTTTTAGTCATTTGATCTTCATAATATGTCTCCTTTACTCTCTTGGTCCCTTCTTTAATTCTGCCCTGTCGAGATCCTTTCCCATGCTTCTGGTCTAAGATGCCAGAGGGCCCAACCAGTTGAACAAAATCTTCCTGGCCAGATCTCAATTGTTGAACTTTGGTCCACTACACCTTTACAAACAAAATGGAAATAACTTTTGTCCACTTCACAAGTCCATTCGAGACAAGACATCTTTCTACCTCTTTTGAATTGCTTACACCCTCATGTTGCTGCCATACTAGGGAGTTAGCTTCTTCAAAGTTCATGTCAATGAAGGTATTTGCAGATCTGTATTTTATGAACATGTATGCACAAGTTGCACTCTACTTACAGAAATCACTGTGGAAGGAGAATTTTTCAGTCACACTTCCATTTGTCTGATCTCAGTGGGATTCTGATGATGAAAGCATGTTGTGCACAAAATAGACAATGTTACTTCGAAGATAGCTGCTTTAATTTATTAATATAGTGATTCACATTTTTATTGAGTGGCAATTCATGTTGTTATTGAGTGGTTACTTATTTGCTTGTGTCTTAATTTATGTCAAAACATCCTCGCCATGGAGGTCATGTTCATGTTTACCCTAGATGAGACCTGGCTAAGCATGTAAACTCTTATGCAGCTGTAGAAGAAGAATTGGAAAATGCTATCTACAAGGCTGGTGGAATTCTAGAAAGTAACTTTGGGAATCTGAATAAAATTGCTTGGGCCAGAAGTAGCCGGACCGATAAAGGAGTGCGTACTCAGGAAACCCTTGACATTGATATGTACCTCATGTCTTTTCATGTCATCGCTTAGAATGAGAGTTTGGATATCTTTACCCTTATGGTGGTGGAAAACTTTCTAGGTTCACTCACTGGCAACTACCATATCGTTCAAGATGGAAATTCCTGACATTGCATGGAAGGGAGACCCTTATGGTATCCATCTCGCCAGTCATATTAATACATATCTTCCGGAAGATATCAGAGTTTTTAGCATTCTACCTTCAAAAAGGTGGAGAATGGAGTTTATGATATATTCATCACATTCATCTAAAAGGAATTACTTTTCTATGGGTTAGATGTAATACTAATTTCAGCTCTACACTCAGTTGCACTACTAAAAACAATATGTCACAAATGCTTTAGGTTTGTCTCCTCATAGTTTTGGCTAGACTTTTATGCTTTATTGTTTTTTTAGTACTTTCTTTCACATGAGAATTTAATTGGCCACTAAGCTAGCAGACTTGTTCTTTTCCAAGTGTACATTGTCAGGTGTTCCTTTCTGAATCAGAGCTGGCACAAATAATCATTAGGATTATCAGTTGGCGGAAAGCTGCTGAGGGTCTCAAACTTGTTTTTTCAAATTTCTGTCACTGGGAGTGATCTTAGCATATATCACTGTAGAGGATCTCTGGTTAGAATAGTATATAAACAATGATGCCAAATAAATTATAAGAATGTAAAGCATTTGAGGCATTCTTCAAATGCTGCCCGAAAACAAAATCACGAGATGGGATTTGGTGGGGGCAGCGTCTTTATTTCTGCACTTGAGTTATTCCAAGTGGGGATTTGTAAAATAATGCTGTGTTAATATTTTGTTGGTTGAGTGAGAAACCGTCTTTAGAGTTGATATATCATATTGATATCTTGTTTGTGGAGTTGATAAATTGATCTGATGACTCTAAAATGAATTGGCTAACAAAGAACCTTCTCTTTGGACATAGGGGAAGGGAGTTAGAGAGTTCTAATAATTAAATGAACTAAAAATACTATTTCCTGCAGGATCTATCCTCAGTATGTTTTTCCATCAGAAGCTTTGTGTATCATTTCATTAACACTAAATGTCCACATTTCAAGGTGTTGAAAATAGTGGAAATAATGTGCCGTTTGTGTTTGTTCAAAATTTTGTAATGTATGCACTTGATAGTGATCATTATGCTTCAGTAATCCTTAATGAGCATCCACATGTTATGACCTTTTCCAAAGATAGTGTAGAACTGCTCATTACTGCAGCATTTTCAGTGGCCATTTATGTGACATTGTGTCTATTTTGTCTCCCTATCAATCCTAACTTTTATTTCCGGAAAATCTCCAGGAGCTTTGATCCAAGACGGGAGTGCAATATCCGGAAGTATTCATACCTTCTTCCTGCTGAAATTATTGGGATGAATAGTAATTGTACCTCCAGTGAAGTTGATCATCACATATCAGATTTTAGTGATATATTGAGGATTTTTGAGGTTCTGTACTTGTTTCCCTCTTTTTTCCCACTTATCTTATCTTTGTTGTTCTTGATGCTGTGGTTGCGTCTGTATTACAAAAGGAATTTTAACAGGCATTCATAAGGTCCTTTTATGTTGTTTATGTCCTCTTTGCAGGGAGAGCATCCTTTTCATAACTACACTGTACGTGCCAAGTACAGAAGAAAGTTGCCCATAAAGAAGTCAAGGAGAGATGAGCATTCAACAATGGAAGAAAAACCATTTGATGCAGTTTCTGCATCTGAACTGGAAGAAAGTGATGAAGAGCTTATGGAGAATGAACTTGCAATTAATTGTAATGAAACAGATGAACCTGCTCTACAGGGAAGTGGCCTTGATGAAAATTTAGTTGACTTTTGCCAAAATCGGAATAATGATCTACGGAGCAGAAGTTCAGATAATGTCATTAGGGCAAGATGGTTACATGAACCTGATCCAAAAGACAGAATTAGTTCTTCCCATTTTAGAAAGATTATTCACTGCTCTTGTGGCAAATTGGAGAATCTTCTTGGGTCAAGTTATGTTGAGCTCTCCATCTGGGGAGAGTCTTTCATGTTGCATCAGGTAAGCCTTTTCATAGTAGTTTTTCTTAACTCCTCGCCATAAGCTATCTAGCTCATACAATTAATTGCGGGAGAAATTTTCTTGGTTCTAGCATAGGGCATATGATTTTTTCCATTACTGCACAGTTTCATTTGAAAAATACCTTCATATATATATGCATCTGGATTCCTATAATAAGGAGGTCTCACATTCGACAGATCCGCAAAATGGTGGGGACTGCTGTAGCTGTAAAGCGCAACTTACTTCCTAGAGATATTCTTACATTGTCACTGGCCAAATTTTCCCGTGTTGTGCTACCACTTGCTCCATCTGAGGTATTGATTCTTAGAGGGAACAATTATGTCATGAGAAAGGGGCCTACTGATGTTGTGAGGCCAGAAATGATGGCATTAGTGGAGTCAGAAGCTGTGTCGAGCACTGTCAACAAATTTTACAGATCAGTAATGTTGCCTCAAGTTGCTAGATTTCTGGACCCTTCAAGACCACCTTGGAAAGAATGGGTTGAGAAATTGGATGAGCACACTCCAATTCCAGACATGCAGTTGGACAAACTCAGGGCTGCTTGGGAATCCTGGAAGGAAGCTGCCGAGACTCGAAAAGGTGCTGTGTCTGATGTTAGTCGATGATCATTGGACATGCATCGCAGTGGGCATCTTGCAATATGTTGATTGGCTTCACCAACTTTCAGACAATTGTGATCACATCCATTTAACAAGAGCATAGCTTCTATTGCTGTGCCGAAGCATGTGCTGCGGCTTCTTGTAATGGCATCTCCATGTTTTCTGTTCGCTTTGGTTCAGCCCCCCAAGGAATCTGCAGTGCCTAATAAGCGGATCCTTGTGGACACGAACTCTCCTCTGCACATCTTGTTTCGTGGCCAATGTTTATTGGAGGAACTTCTCCGAGTATGGACCAACAAACCTCGCAAAAACCATACATTTTACAGGTTAAATTCGAAGTGACAGCCATTTGCTTCTGAAAGATATAAGATCAAGGTTCTGTATTTGCTGATTTTGTTTATGTTGTAGCTACTGCTTAAGAAGCATCTGACATGGTGCGTTAACAGAGTAGACCAGAAGCTTTTCGAGCATCCGAATAGCTATCATTTCGTATTCAAACATCGTTTCTGCTTCTACCTTAGTGTCAAGTGTAGACTGTTGAGAGCCATTGCTCGGAGTGGAAGAATGTGTAATGACTGACGTTTGTTTGGAGTACTTAGCCGCTTTTCTTTTTCACAATGATGCTGTGGTTATCTCCAACAACAACAAAAGAATGAATCCAGAATATGATTTAGGACTTTGATCATATGATATTGGTGGAATGAAAAAAGCATGCTTGTTAGTTGAGTAGGTGTTAGCACAGTCTATACTTATTCTTCCATCTTATGCGTGTATATATAACTTCGTGAAAAGTAAAAGTGGTCATAATTCACTTTGAAAATTTTCATTTAGATCAATTTAGTAATATTGATATTAATTCAATTTATTTTACCAATTCAAATGAACTTTTCAATTAGACCAATTTAGTAATATTAGTATTAATTCAATCCATTTGATCAATTCAAATGAAAAAAGTTGTGGACATGGACATTGATTGTCATGGTTGGTACAATGAATAATTTTTAAAAACTGAATTATTATTATTATTATTATTATTATTATTATTATTATTATTATTATTATTATTATTATTATTTTCAATTATTTCCTCTTCTTCTTTTTTTTTTCCCAATTGTGGGTTGGTGAGGTGGTCGGCCGATCAGTGAGGGCTAGACCTGTTAAACGGGTGGGTCGGGTCGGGTCGGGTTTGGGTCGGGTCATAAATGGTCCGACCCAAATTGACACATTAACCTGTTTATGACCCATTTAAGTATATTATAAAATTTTTGACCCATACCAAATTCAACCCATACCCGACCCGACCCATATTGTTAAAACATTTATCTATCTAACTAAACTTAGGAAAATTTATTCTTTTTAAAATTTTTTAAACTTATTCAAGTTCATTAACGACCCATGTATTTTAGTATTTTTAATTTTTAAACCCATTATGAATACACCTGTCAAAATGGGTGAAGTTTTCTTTAAATAGATCATAAATGGGTTATCCACCCATTTTGACAGGTGTACCTATACCCGACTCAACCGATATTCAAGTTCATTAACAATCCATGTATTTTAGTTTTTTTAATTTTTAAACCCATTATAGATACACTTGTCAAAATGGGTGTATAACCCATTTATAACCCATTTAATATTTAAATGGGTTAGGCTTTTTTTAAATGGGTCATAAATGGGTTATACTAAAAGAAAACCTGACCCATTTAATATTTAAATAGAAAACCTAACCCATTTTGATAGGTGTGTAGTGAGGGCCACAATGCCCTTGCTTGGTCTAGGGATGACAAGGCTCATGACGCCCTTGTCCAGATTAGGCGACAGTTGTCAACCCTCGCCCATGGCCAATTATGGTCAATTAATGAATCTCCAACCCAAAGTTTAAAAAAATAAAAAATAAAAAAATAACAATTAAAAATTATGAAGTTTGTCCACGTTAGTGCCGAGTGCCGATCATGACGAATAAAACGCCAAATATCCTCTTCAATAATGTCTAGCCTAAATTTGTTAGATAGGCTAAATTGATACAAATGTGAAAATTCTTAAGACTAAATTATTTAATTAGAAAATTTTGAACCGAATTGATACCAATACAAATAAGTTTATGATTCTTTTTGGTATTTTTCTGTTAGTAACACCTAATAAGGCAAAAAAGAAAAGAAAAAAAGCAAACACCAGCTGTGAAAAGAACGAATCTTTAGGACAAGTATTTTAATGTGGAAAAACAGATATTTATTTTGCCTGTGGAGATACGTATCAGACGGATATTATATATTTATACAAGAGAAGATGCTGGGCCCGACCAATCCAATCGGAACGACACACTTGGTAAGTGAAGTAGTGTTTCGTGCATCCCCTCGGTGCAATCTGGAAGGTCAATCCTCCAACACGCCCAACGAGTGTCTCTCTCTTTCTCTCTCTCTCTCTCTCAAACTCCACAGCAAAGCAAGGGGGGGAAATAGGAAAAAAGGTCGCGACTTTTTCACTGTTTATGCTTCAGATTCTCGCTCGCCACCGCCTCTCGCACGCCCAGTACTCCCCCACGCCTTCCCTCCTTCGTCTTTCCCAGGTTTATGCATTGCACGCCCGTCGCTGGTAATTCGTTCCTCTCCTTCAGCTCCACCGCCGCTATCAGTCGCCTCGAGTTCAAATGCTGTTCTCAATGGCTTCTTGTGAGTCTCTCTCTCTCTCTCGCTTTTCGGGCTCTCGCCCATGACTTTTATTGTCCTTTTCTTCCCAACGTGCGCTCTGTTCTTTCGGGTTGATGAAATCTTGGGTAAGTGGGAATTCAGTGTCTAGCGAATCCGGGTCTCTGTAATCTTCATGCTTTCGTGTCTTGATACCTTGAAGCGTCTTTGATTAACTAATTCGAGTTTCGTGGTTGTTTGTGTTCTTTCCATAGTGCTCTCTGGTAGTATTTGATCTTGCAAAGCGCCAAGAAAGCGAAAAGCCAAAGATTTGAGATTCTGCTGTATTTTCTCTATGTTGGGCTTTGTTTACTTTCGCACATTCTCTGAGTGCACGTCCACAGCGCTGCTGTTGCATGAAAGATGGCTCGAAAGAAGAGACAGCTACTTAAATTTCGAAAGGAAAAAAAGACAATTTATCATCTTTTGTTATTGGTTCTGGTCTGTGTAGATGAGAATACTGCACCTTCTTTCTCTTTTTAATGTGGAATCAGCGCATTGACACCAGCCAATCTATGTCAAATCCATGCAGTGCTGCCATTCCAATTGATTTCATGTTTGATGCTGGATGGTTAGTTGTAGGGATGCACGGTGGGAGATGATGGGTTATTAAACACATGGTTTGCGCTACTATAATGACTGCAGAAGAGGATTGTTTAATGAACATTTTAAATTTTGCCCTTTATGAAAGCTACTTGTTAAGGCGTCCTTAAGATTTGTCTTGGGATTTTTCATGGGCTATGGCTATGTCTTTGCTACTCATTACATTTGAAGAGACCACGACTTGGTTACTGTTCTTATCACCTTAAGGTATCATGAGAGACATGTAGCTGGCATGTAGAAGTTTAGGTTATCATAGCAAGTGAGTAGACCTCATGTTGGAATGCTTTAGTCTCTCTCTCTCTCCGTGGTGAACATGTAGATGTATGAAATCATGCAAGTTGTCAGTTTATAGCTTTATTTCCTGGTCAACACATCGAAACAATTGTGAGATGGCCTGTTGTTGTGCATTTTATCTCTGGTTTAGCTATGGATCTGTGCTAATTCCCATATTTGCTTTTTCAGGTAGCTTAGGAGCTTCCAATGTTAAAATAGCGAGACTGAACTCTGGTAGACTAAAAATTGGCGAATCACGTCCTTTGTACAGTAGTGGAAGTTGGATGGTGTTGAAAACACCAAAGTATGCAGGTTTGACCTTATTTCAGCGGTTGAATAAAATACACCCTGTTTGCTGTCATCCATCTTCTGCAAGCCCATGTAAGTAGCATTTGTCTATACTTACACTTCTTTTCTGCTGCAAGCATCTATATTGAGACTGCCGTTTTTCATTTGAAGTTTTCACCTTTGCTTATTCTGAAAGGTTCTCTTTAACCCTGCAACAGCCGCTACAAGTCTATTAGATGATTCTGAAGATTCAGAACCAACTAGTTTAACTAGCCAGCTCATACCAAATTCATCTGAGGTTAGCATTTGCAATTGTTTGTCAAAATAGGATAAATTTATGAATGTTTCAGTTAGCCGGTTTGTTTGCATTGTTTTCTCCTGTCATTTTCTTTTTGTCATGTACATGTACAAAATCATGTACTGCCTAGTGCAGAATTGATCACCATAGCTTGTTTTTAGATACAGTGTTCTAGTTTATGCATCAAAATCAGTGTTATGATGATGAGATCATACTATATCAATTTTAGAATCAAGTGGGAAGTTGATATGCCATTTTTGTACGCCTTTATTCATGCACATATGTGGTGTTGTTTGAGCATAAGGCCAAATGCTGTGAAAGTGTTCATCTTAATCACTTATGCTTCTCGAGCAATGTATCACCGAATATTTTTCCTGAAAGAGTACCCTTCATTCAATGTTTATGTATAGCTCCTGCAACAGCTAGCTTGAATGTTCTTTTTGGGCTGTAACACTCCCCACGTAGAGTGAAAAGAGCTTGCCCAAAGTGCCCTCCTTTTATGTTACACTTCACCCACTTGTATGGAACACGTTTGTTAGGCACAAAATTTTAACATTACTGCTGTGGTAGGTTTATAATGTCCCATATAGAAGGGAAAGGAACTTGACATGTGATACTCAGTTGAGAGTGCCAAATTGCACTCTTTTTACTTCTTTTGGAGGCTTGACCCATGTAGTATTGGGTTGGATCAACTACTTGTTGACTTTTACACTGCCCCTCATGTGAGGGGCAGCTTCATGAAATCAAACTTCCTATATTCTTGGCAAAATCTCATGGTTTTATGAGGTGGGTATGGATGAAATTTTTGCAACTTGTGCCTCCAAACTTGTCTTTCCTAGAAGAGGGATGCTTTCACTAGTGCATTCTTTCTATTATTGGAATTTACAATTGTCTCCACATTCTTAATTTGTAGGTGGAATCTCTGCTCACAGATATATGCAAGACATCAATCGCAGAATTTGAATTGAAGGTTAGCACTTGGCTGCCATTTCCTGTGCTAGTAACTCCACAAATTGGATTTTATAAATTTATTTCCTGTTTATTTTCCCCAGATACCTTCTAATACTCTCTTTTGATTTTCAATTTTTCAAAATTGTCAGCTTAATGGATTTCGGCTATATGTGGCAAGGGCCGTAACTGGAGGACATAAACCTCTTCCTCCACTTTCCCCGGCCCCAGCACCTGTCTATACAAATCTTGAGGCAACTGATACAAATGGTTCACTTTCAAAACCATCTTTGGCCATCTCCAAAGCACTTTCTTCAGATGGAGGGCCAACTTTGCTTGATAAAGCAGCTGATGCAGGCCTCGTGATACTCCAGTCTCCAAGGGTGAGCATTTCAAACCCTCCTGCCCTTCTCTCTCCCTCCAACACACACACACACACAAAGAAAAAAAAAATTGTTTGTGCTGTTTATCTGCACTAAAATTCAAATGATGTAGGTGGGATTTTTTCGGAGATCTAGAACCATCAAGGGGAAGCGTGCCCCACCTGCGTGCAAAGAGGTAGGTTTTTGCATGCTCATACAAGGAGATAGTTTCATGGAATGAACTGTTCGCTTCTCTGCTTTCTAAATCATTGAAATGTATATGCCTAGTTCTATTGGGGAGAAGGAAGTTTTTAAGGCGAAAAATTTAGATGCTTTCTTGTATATATCATATTAGGTGAATAGTAATTTTTTTTTGTTTTTGGGTTGGCAGTTAAGTCAATAGCTCCCAGAATGACTTCACTTAATTTGCTATTAGATATGACTTCTTTAAATGATATTTGACCTGAAGCTTTGAAGTTTGGTCTGAACTTTGGCATTGAGCAAGTCCATAGGATGTCCTATTTAGAATGCCCTTTTTTATTTGTTTCTCATTAAACTAAACGCTCTCAAAAGTAGCATGATGATTCATCCAAAAAAAAACAGTAGCATGATTGGCAAAACAATGTTGATATGATGCTATGGACTATCAACTTATAAGCTGCTTATAAAATTATTGCAAGTCCTTTTCTGTGTACATCTTTCAAGGCTTCTGATAATTCTCATGGATTGACAGAAGCAAATAGTGAAGGAGGGTCAAGTAGTTTGCTATATCGAACAACTTGGTGGAGAACTTCCACTTGAGGTCAGTCTTAGCTTTTGTTTTCTGTGCATTTGAATGAAGTCTTTTCTTGTCCTAATTCTGGTCACACAAATGGCTCATCCTGGCATCAAAGTAGTCTGGTTTCTAATCTATCTACCTGCATTGATCCTTTCCAGTCTGATGTATCGGGAGAGGTTGTCAAGATCTTGCAAGAGGATGGTGGTACGTACTATATGTACCCTTCTCTGGTGTAGTAGTCATTTTAAGTTGCTATTATACGCTTTACCCATATTTTCTGGCTCTGTTTGATTGACAGATCCAGTTGGATATGGTGATGCCCTCATCTCCATTCTTCCTTCTTTTCCTGGAATCAAGAAGCTGCAGTAGATGGTGTTATTTTCACCTTGCGTTGCATCTTCAGTAGCTTCAGCCCTGGATAGAGTGTACTTATGGCGGCTTATTTAGCTGTTTTAACTCTTAGATTCAACTTTATTCATGGTACAATGTTCACTACAGCCAGATAATTTTTTCCCCTTTTTCAAATGAAACAAGTAGATCAGAAATGTTGGACATAGCCTGATGTCTCGACAGTCATAGCACATTGCTGCTGAAAATACGAAGGCGAAGGCTACAAGCACGAACCTTTATGCCAACAATAGATCAATATTAGAATTATCCAGTCTATTGTTCTGAATTATTCAGAAAATACAAAGGCGAAGTTTGCAGGCACGAACCTTTTTTGGAACCTAACAGAAAACAGCCCCTTTTCACTGCTGTGCTTGGTCAATTCCTTGGTCTAGCAATAGGGACAACCATTTACACGAACCTAGTGAAATCAATGTTTTGGGCAATTCTATGTGCCAAGGACCGAAGACCGAGTAGACTATGAAAGCTTACTTACAACTCTGCACGTATCTGCGATTTAAAACTTTTAAGTCAACAAATATTTGCTTTCTTATAGGGTAATCTTGGGCTCAGCCATCCTAGCACTCCTTTTCACACGATATGTTCTCCCACAGAAGAGAAATTGTCTGATAAATAAATGAATTGGCTCGGGTTTTGTAGTCAGAGGGAGAGAGCACAACTTGCGAACTGGTCCTAGGTGAGTTCGTAACTAGTCCATCGAACAAAATTAGGAACAACAAATTCCAAGAACAAGAAATTGTATCCACATTTCAATATTGATGCAATCAGGGACCATGGGGGAATGAAAAGCAACCTAGTACGCGTAAAAAGAGACTTAGAGACTGTTTGAATCGCCCAAGACAGAAACCGACAACAGAGGGAGCTACCGATAGCTAACTCAAATGCAATCTGTTTATAAATGAATTACAGTGTTGAGTCTATGTAATTGACACAATCGCCAGAGGATGATGTAGTAACTAGTTCTCATCGCCAAAGTTCCCTGTACACGATATCAATCGATGAAATAAATAAACTATACAGCCTTTCAATTGAACACAAGCATCGAGCACGCATGAGTATTCAATTTTCTATCTATTCTTTAGAACGTCTTTCGACGGCTTTTGCCCACTTGATAGTTGACCTGGCCAATGCATCGACGGGGTCTATGCATTTCTTAAGAAGAGGATCATCTTGAGGCAAAATGTCTCGCAGATCATTGGATGCAAGGATGACAGTGTTCACCGCCCTTACTAGAAGAACCTGAAGGGCAATCCTCAAAAGATTTCTTGCCCCTTCCATGTCGTCTCTGTTTGAAGCTTCGATTGCAGGAACTATAGTGTGTTCCATTGTTGCTTTATCTGGCAACACGACCTCAAATCCCTGCATGAAAATGGCCACTCAGCCGATAGCGCAGATAGAATTTAGTCTCTCGGATTTACATCACAAGGAAATGATTTGATGAATATCCTGTAACCTGTCGTGCTCAAGGCAAGGATCTAAAACCCCCAAAATCTATAAAGGTTGCTGCCAAGGCTGTGCTAGAAAATCAGGAAGAAATGCTACTCCGTCCATGTGAAACCTCTCAAAGATCTCCCAAGGAACCTAAATGTGTCTTCAACTAGGGCAGTCAACACTTGTAATACCCACCCCATCATCTGGGTAGACTGCACAACTTCCTAAGAAAATAAGGGAGTTCAACAGAAATGACCAAAACTTAGTGCCCTCATCTACACCACCCACTCCCTCAACAAGCAACTTAAAGGCTCAAGCAGATGGGCGCGAAGATAAGGTTTCCTGCTAGTGCTATCATCAAATTCACACAATATATGTACCTACACTGAGCCCACAATGGGGGACGAGCAAATCTTCTGTGCATACGAAACAAAGTGGAATGGTGCTGTCAAAATCCATCAAAAGACATACATTTCTACAAAAAATTTTAAGCTTGATTCACATTTAAAGTCAAGGGAACAGAAATTTCATGAAACTGGGTATCTCAGAAAAATCAAACAGAACTGCTTTTCGAAAATTTAATCTTTGCCATCATCCACTGGTACATAAAAGTCCGTAGGTGAATAAGTCAGTATGAGGAGGAAACAGAAGTGGTGATTAACACAGCAAGGAAATCGTGGTATTTATGCAGCAGAACCTAGTCATGGATGACGCAATCTCAAAGTAGAGGCTGCAAATTGCCATGGCAGAGGAATTCCAACAAGAGGATGTACTTCTCCAATATCAGCATTTACTAAAACACAATTTGTTATTTATGTGTTTCTAAATCAATGATCTAAATCATAACTGTATATAGAACTTTCAATTTTGGGTCATTTCCTACAATCTATCTTATCAACACAATATGCTATACTAAACTCCCAGAAAATATGTAAACAGTGTATATAAATACTGTACATGAATCAGATATTTAATTATCTTTCATGGGAGATTTTCAAATTAAAGCATACTAGCAACAAATTATGACAAATTATGCTATACATAACAAGAGGAATGGTCCATGCAGGACCAGGAATTACGCTCAGACCAGTAGCATTACATTTTACTTGAAAAACAATTTGCATGACCAAGCTTTTGAAAAGCATGATAACAAATGAAACTCCCTTTGAGTTCTCAGGTGTCACACTGTTTTTCACTATTAATCTAACAACATACAAAAATCATATTATACACCTGAGCCATATCAGTTATCTCTGCTCTCCTCTTTATCAAATTGCATATACTGCAATCGCTGTTACTATGAAAACCCATATTACAGAGTTACTGTTAAAATTATGTACCCGCTATCCTTCTCAATCCTAGACGGCCATTAAGCAGCTTATTATTATACAAATTGGGAAGTCAACAGAAGAAATCAATGTAAATGGGTATATCCAGCAAAAGGTGAGAGAATGATGCAATAGGCAAAAGTATTGCAGCAGCAGGCCTTCAACATAGT
This sequence comes from Angophora floribunda, assembly GCA_014182895.1. Taxonomy (NCBI): domain Eukaryota; kingdom Viridiplantae; phylum Streptophyta; class Magnoliopsida; order Myrtales; family Myrtaceae; genus Angophora; species Angophora floribunda. The sequence goes on from CM024714.1 coordinate 24,681,993, forward strand.
CAAGAGGCATGCTTTCCTTACTGGAAAGCCACAAGCTTTCAGGAGCTCGGTGGATACTGACTTAGTAAAAAGTCAAGCCAACCAAATGAGATCTGTCGTGTCTGATTTCCTCCAATTTCATAATGAATTGCTAAACATTCACACCAACTCATTTTTTTCCAGTTTTACAACTTTAAGGGAAGTCCTTGCCCAATTATGATACAGAATTGTCAATCATGTGAAGATGCAGAGGAGAAACGGAATGGAATTACCTCATTCTCCAGTTTTTCCTGATAAAATCCTGCCTCTAGAATTGCACTTGTTGCAAGCACGCCAATCCGAAGAGGGCTTCCAGCTTCAAGTGGCTTCATTTTCACTTCGCTAAGCTCTTTAGCAACACACTCAGCCATGTTAAGGAAGGAAACAGAACATCCATGACTTATGTCATCATGCCAAGAATGTGAAATGTGACAAGGCATTACTATGCATCGAGCTCCTGATTTCTCAAGAAAGACCCGCTTCTGGCGCAGGTTATCCACAATCAGTTTATGGTCCATCTTGGAAACTTCACTTTTACAGTTTATCGAAGGAAATGAACTTCTCTCATGTGATAACAGTTCCTGATGCAAAACTGGGTCAGAGCAAAGTACAAAAGGAAGGCAATCTTCTCCAACTTTTGAACTCCAATTCACTAGCTTTCTCACAAAGTCCAGGGTTGATTCAACAGATACTCCTCCAATTATGCCCACCGAATCTGCTTGACTAACCATTGGAGCAGAAGAACCAAAACTCGCTGAAGCTAAGTTCGAATTTTGGTTCTTCCGTAATTCTGGCAAATTATCATTCTCTTCAGTTTGTAAAAGAACGGAAGATGGCGGTACAGCTAAATCTGGATTTGATCTTCTCCTATACAGTGCCCCATGCGTACTAACAAACCCGAATGTCCGAGCCGGGTAATTCAAGGTGGGGAAAGACACTGTGAAGCCTCTGTCGAACATTCTCCTATCCCACAGAAAACCACTGAAGTGACAAATTTCGAATTCTGATCTCAAACAACCTGGGACCCTAAAATTGCAAAACTAGTCTCTAGCAACAGGAGAGTAAATGAACTAAAAGACCATCAAGAAAGCCGAGACACTCTCAGGATTCTAAGACAGACCAAGAAATATCCCATTAGTACTCTTATTTTCCATCCGCAACCAAACCCAATTCCTAAAATCTGCAAATGACCGTGCAAAATTCAATCTTGAAAGCCAAAGATCGCAACACGCCTCTAAACAGACAAACCCAGTAACAAGAAACTCACCTTCCAAGTTAAAATTTTTACTTCACTAGAAGCTCCCGAGAATCACAGTACATTCTTCTCCAAGAACAAAAACAAAACCCAGGCCCTAAAACCCAGAGAGACTCTCTAGAATTCAAGCAACAGACAAACTTGTGAAGTAGGAGGGGGACGTGAGAAGCTCCCAAGTTCCGAGGGATTTTACGCGGACCAATCATCTCCGGAAGAGGGACCCAAACCAAACATGGCAAGTGGAAGGGAATCTTTCGCTAGTATGACGGTGTCTCCCTCTCCTTTTCTGCAACAGGAACGCCTCTCTACATTTTATCCTCACAGCAACGAGCATACGCCAACGCTATCCAAGTGATTCTGTCATTCATTTTCTTTTCATTCCAAGAAAAGAAACCGTTCACTCCTTCTTTTTTCGAAAAATAACACAAATAATGTCTAAATTTTAAATTCTTATCGCTATGTGTCAATTTTGGTCATGTTGATATATTCAGCCATAAACCGATTTGGGTGGATGTAATGCGATATGACGCTCATTTAATTTATATCAATACATATTAATTTCAGTATGTCCATGATATGTTCAGTCAATAAATATTTATAATTTAATAACATTAGACTTATAATGTTTGTTGCTCGTAAATATGGACTATGGACTATTGATTGACAAGTGTAACAATCAAACCCCTTCAATAGTGTAATGCGATCAAACCTTCCTGCCCTTTTAGGTCAAAGCTATTATCTCGAAGATTAACCAAGGAAATGCTCCAAGTACTTATCCAATTCATTTCCCTTATCATTAAGTAACATGATTTTAAATTTTTAACATCATGGTCCAACAAGGATGGCATTAGTGCAAGTCTTGATAAGAGACGGACTAATCATGCACCAAGGACCAATGAGATTGCAACCCTATGAGCTTATCCAAATCCCAAATCCTTATCTCATGTGATAATCACACATAAAACATCAATCTCTGTTTGTCCCATCCCCATCCCCATCCCCATCTCCTTGCTTCTTATCCATTTGAATTTAAGCCATTGTAGGACTCCAAATTAATTTGAGCACGGTAGAGAAAATGGGGTTGAATTTCCGATCAGATTAATCATTCACATCTCGGCTTACCAATCAGTCAAAAGCATGCTGTACAATGGGGGCCATGGCTTGCCACTAGGCAACATAGAGAAAATCAAATGCTCTTTTGTCAAGATAGTTTTGGCCCTATCTATCTCGAATGCGATCATGGGCTGATGATGCCGGTTTCTCACCTTGTACATCTCGGCCATGTCTAATGATCTCCATGCGTTATGTGGTTCAAACCACATATGAGTTTTCATCAGAAGTAGTGATCATGGTTATATAGTCTTAGGAAATGTCATGTCCCTTCCAGTTGCCTTTGTCCTGTCAACATATGAACAGATTAAAATTGAAACCACGCGATTATTGGAATGTTAAAATATAAATAAAATAGAGGCAATTTGTCATGGAGGCCATTACGGTGTCTTAAATCCAAAGTTAAAATATCAATATTCATGTCCAAACCATATAAAGTCAGGACTCCGATTGTAGATACAAAACAGTAGTAGCCACCATTGCCATCAAGCTAGCCCTTTAAAACGAGGTCGAAAGTTAAAGCAAAATGGATTTTTTGCCTTAAGTCTTGAACTAAATCATTAACATAGCAATTCAATAGCTTTTATAAAATATGTAAAATATTCGAGGAATAAATAAATAAGAAGTGCTTATTTAAAATCAATATTATTTCATTCCAATCAATTTGATTTCAGTCTAAAGCAATGTAAAACTAGGTTCAGGAGAAAGCAATTAAAAATGGAATTGTTCATTAATAAAGTGTTCGCCTAGATGGCAAAAGAGTACATTCCTTTTCTTGTGATCTTGAGAGTATTCTACAACTAAAATCCCCCATGCAGCTTTTCGATACAAGGGAGTGTGCCCTTAAAAATAAATTAGTCAAGGTACAAAGTTGACCAAGCATTGCCCAATTTGTTATATCAAAAAGAAAAAAATGGAATTGCTTAGGTCACATGAATAAATTTCATTTATATAATCATCTTACACAAATAATTGTTGAAATTAAATGAAATGTTCCTTTTAGAGTATATTAGTTTTTACCAATAGTTGTTTTTTGGTTGATTTTACCAGTACTTGAAGATCCAATAGTTAAATACCAATAACCTATATGCATATACGCGACAACTCAAATCATCGAAAGATGAGTAAATATCTTATTGGAAAAGATATAAAAAGTCTAAAAAGTTAGCTTATTACTTCCAACATTTGGTAACTTGGGCGCAACAATCTTTGAAGAAATTTTCCCGAATGGTCAAATGCAGAACCAAACCTTTTAATTTTAGCTTTGACACATATAGAAAAAATTAGCAGTAGCAATATTTTATCCTCTAATATTGATCAATGATTTTGTGATAACAAAATAGTCATAAAAATCACCTGTCAACTCTAATACCAAAATCCTTCCCTCCAAAAAAGAAACTCTAATACCAAAAAAAAAAAAAAGATGAAAAATAATTGAGTAGACGTATCTACAACTCTATCAATATGAAAACATAAAAAATTCATAATAAAAAAAAAAAAAAAGGAACAATAGGAAGAGATGGATACCTAATATTCCTCATGGATTGATATAAACGGATATAATCTTGAAAAATCACTTACCACTTCTAATAGAAAAAGAAAAAAAAGGGAAAATACTATGAAAAAAATTCACCTACCAAAAAGAAAAAAGGACAAGAGCACAAGAGTTATATATATATATAGTCATATGATGGTCCGAGCAGAAAATCCATGGGTCAAAGATTTTAGATGGGCCTTGCCCAGATAATGGCCCGTCAAGTCGATTATCTTCGAGTGTGTTAGTTAAGCGGCAAAGCAGTGTACATTTCGATCTCTGCAGGAGTTGAGCTTAAGCTTTGGATGACTGTACCAACTATGCAAGCAAAGAGAATGATCATGTCCTCTCGATCTCTGCAGGAGAATTCTTCTCCTAGAATTCCATTGACGATTGGTTTCCTTCTTGCCTTTTTGCAAACGTACCGTGGGGTTCCTCATCGGGCCTTTGGTCTGGTCCACCGATGTTATGAATTTTATCAAGAGTTGAGGGTTGGCACCGGAAAATATGGAAGCTTTGCAAGTTGCTTCTACCGCCACACGGATAATTTGCGGTATGATAGCTGCAGTCGGCGCATAAGAGCAACTGGCAAGCATGCAAAAGTTACGATGAAGCTCTTAAGAGAATTCAGAGCTTGGAGGAACCCGTGCATGGTCTTGAAAATTTGGCAAAAGCCAACTAGCTTCATAACCACCAGCAAGATTGCCCAATAAATACCTGTTTGAACTCACTGATAGACCAGCTACATCCGAAAATCAGGAACAGGAGAAGAGGAGGGGTCTAAAAGCAAGTTCGAGAAATTCACAAGAGCTGTTTGGAGTTCTATGACCGGAGATCCCTTGGAAAAATGGTAAGGTTCAATCGGGGACAGACGTGAATTGGTGGCTAGAGTCTCAAAGGATGGTCCAGAGTGTTGGGAAAGTCACTGAGTCAACTGCTTAGAATGTTCCTGTTCATTCGAAGATAAGGCCGAACAAGGCTTCGCAGATTCAAGCAAGTGTGGGCATGTGAATGTCTACAGGGTCGTCGTGACTGTTGGGTCATCAACTTCCTCCGATTAATTCGTGGATCGATAAGTTGGAACTATGGGTTTGGACAGTGGTGCAGTAGAGCTTCCTGCATTGGAAGCAAAGCTGAATATCAGCAACCTTAGCTAAAAATATTCGCATCGGGGCTCTTCGTGATCATCGATGCACTATTCACCACTAAGATGAGAATCCAAGACGGAACCCTGTTCTATGCTGATGTGGATGTTTCGTCTTTCGTTACAATTTTTAGCAGACACTGGGCAGTACCATTTCCACTGAAGGAGTTGGAATTCGAATTCTTTCATGCATCTCCTTCCTGCTCAACTGGAGATGATTTCTCTGGTACAAATAGCAGTCCCGATATCCGGGCTTAGCTGCTGTACCTGATTCTTCCCCAAGTTCTACCGCCTCATAAGAACCTTTCATCACGTTGCCAAATGAACATAGTTTTCATTGCGAAGTTACAAAGCTCATTCTGCAACACAAGCATTAAGTCACAGATAGAATGCCAGCTTTTAAAAAGCACCCGGAAGTACTCAACGCGACTTGAGCTAATTAGGTTTCTATCTCATGATCGTCCATTCGTCCCACATTGATTGCGTTGCGCTGCACTCTGGTCTATTCGACCACGACCTATGTTTCAGGCTTGGTCTGAGCTCTCTGTATATTTCCATGGCTACAATGTCATTCAACAGCAAAATTTTCAATGCAATAGCAGCCCTCTTCTCTCACAGTCGGGGCTTCTCATTTGTATCATCAGGTTGATGCACCATCAGGCATCAATCTTAATCTGTTCATTGCAACATGCAAAAGAAGCTAAGCACGCAGAGCAGTGCAAGGATCAGAAACTGGGAAATCTAAAGGTGCATAATCCATCTTTATTACACCAAATTTTGAGTTGATGAAGAAAAGGAGGGGTCTTCCTTACAGCTTTCTTTCATCCTTCAGCTCCATTTTAGATATGGCTCATGCTTTTGTCAACCACAACACTGACTAGCCCATTCAAAATCAAACTTCACTTTCAAAGCTCCATGCAATTCAATAATGTTTTAGTAGTAAGCAGTGGCAAGGGGCCCCTTAAGTCTGTCGGGTCAGCTTACTAAATGCTGCCAAATATTTCTGAGGCCCACCACATCTGTAGCAGCAAAAGTCCTGATTGATTGCCTCATCATCATCCATGATTGCAGTGTAGAATTTGTATTTCCCCTCACAAATTTGCATACTATTCTGCTTTATCTTAATGTGTGCGGTGATGCTGATCTTATCATGATAATGATGATGACTCACACTTCAATTTGTGCTCGATGCTGTTTTGGACAAGCAAACGACTTGCCGGGCTCCTCTTGTTGCTATCATTGGAAGTTGCCATATTCAATGAGCTCAATCATGATAAGGGTGAAACCTCAATCCCCACTTTGACTTGCCCTAGAATTTCAGAACTACAGAGACCCCATATCTGCAAGACCGCCTTGAAAGAAGGCAGAAGACCTCCGGTGCAAATCTTGTGCTTTATAGACAAAAGTACGGGTGTCCAATGGTTCCCATGGGCGGCAGTCCACTTCCCGGTTTCTATTTTTGGAATCGATAGTCAATCAGTCTAGTTCTTGATTCTAGGGTGGGAATTGGACCGACAATATATGTATTTATTTATTTTTAATTTCTTAATAAATCCTAAATTTCCCAATTTCCCTCTATTTGGCTTGCTCAAGTCAAAGCTACAGAGTCATGGCCTAGCTTCATCTATCCACACATTTTGTTATGGAGCTTTTCTTCTTTTAGGAAGGTTGATTGAGTGATGCCAGAGGTGCTAGTGTCTCGACTAGGACCAAATGGACCTTCCTAACTGGGAAGGTGAACTTGGCATTAGGAAATTGGATCTTCGAGATATTGCTTGTATATTAAAATGCATATGGAAGCCGCAGTTAAAATCTGGTTCTCTATGGATCACTCGCTCTACAATTACACTTTGAATCGAATAGGTTTGGAATCTTGGTTTGTGACTGTCATAGGAAGATGTAAACACTTTAGCTTAATTAATTATAGCAAAGTTATGTTTGTGGGTCACTGCTTAGTTATTATCAAGTCAAATTCTTCATTGTTATGATTATTGTTCTAATCAGGACATCGTTACTAAATCAATGAAACAATTCATTGCTAAAATTATTGTGTCGACTATTGAATTTTTTATGTGAAATTATGAGCAAATTGATCGGTTCCATTGGACCAAACCAGTCTATTGATCTAATTCCCTATTCCAAGAGCAGCCGGTCATCTTTTCAAATTCGCTACCTTTAATTCTCTTTCAAAAGAGGTGCGCTGTTAGTCAGTTTGTTTACACATATGCCTTTGTTGACTCTGACAAAGTAATTGAATGACTTCATGCTAATGGTCCATGGGTCTTTTTCATTGCCGGAAAGAAAGCCAACCCATCAAAGCACTTTGACCCGAGTTCCCATTATGCCTGGCCATCTCTCCTGATACTTTTGGAGCGAGGTGAAACTAGATCTCCCAGCTGCACTGCACAGTTGCTCAAAGGAACTTCTCTCTTAAGTTGTCCAATCTTCTTTAATCCCATGCAGATATATACTCTCTCTTCTATCATCAGGACTATGCACGAGGTGAGGACGGAGGATTGTTCCCTCATGTTTCTCCTCTTTTAGATATTCGAGCGAGGGCATGATTTGGCTTTGCCAAGACACGGTCTTGTTCTCTCCATAAGACAGATGTTCCAATCTGACCAGCTTAGAATATAGTATTTTGTCGTTGTAGTGCGGTTGAACCGCCTGAGACTCCCCAGAGATTCCAAAAGCTCGTCAACATACACGCCCTGACAAAGCTTCCGCGTCTTGGACGACGGCGGGCTTAAATTACCTTTCCTTTTTCCTTTTTTTGTTGCTGTTGTTGTTGTTCCATGTTTGATTTCATTGATAAGGTCACTTAATTTAGTAGGTAAAATTCGACCTAGGAAATATGCGTTTAGCTTCGTAAATTAGCTAAGACAAGACCCAAAACTTAGGGAACATAGTAAATGGCTAAGCATAGAACAATTTGCACATATTCCATCCATGCGGTGCAATTATTCAATTATTGACATAATAATTATTTCTCTTTGAAACACGCATCCCTAGTTGAATCCCACTTATGGGGGAACCTTAATTTTTTTTTTAGGGCTTAACGGGTCTGATGAAGTTCTGCTGAATATTGCCATAATTATCGCTAAGATTGAGCCTAAAGCACACAAGTTAGAAACAAAAAAAAAAAGAAATGTTGACTAAGTTAGCCATGCGATGACCTTTTCCGCTCGGAATGTTAGCACCAAACCTTCATTATTCATTATCTCCTCGTGTATAAATGTAGGGGCCAAAAAGTCCAACTTTGCAACAACTAGCCCGCAGAAAAAATAAAGGCAAACAAGGAAGAAAAACACGTCTCGTTCCTCTCATCGTCTCAGAAAAATCCAGAGAGAGAGAGAGAGAGAGAGAGAGATTGATCATGGACCAGATGGGTTTGAAGAGATCTGAGGTATCGTTCAGGAGGCAAGGATCGTCGGGGCTCGTTTGGGACGACAGGTTTTTGTCGGGCGAGCTGAACAAGATCGTGAAGCAGCACGAGCAAGAGCAAGAGCAAGAGAGGGACAACAAGCTCGGTCGCGACCAGGACGACAGGGACGCCACCCGGCCTCCGAGAATCAACGTGACTCCAGCGCTGGAGAGAAGCCAATCCAACGGCGGGGGAGGAGGAGGAGGACGAGGCTACCGCACCTCCACGGGGAGGGTGTCGCCGGCAGTGGAGCCGCCGTCCCCGAGGCTCTCCGGGTGCGGGTTCTGCAGCGCTTTCAGAAAGCCACCGGCGGGTCACCACAAGGCCAGGAAGCACGCCAAGAAGTCCAGCAAGCGTAAGGCCAGATGAATCTTCCCTTACCCTTTTCTTTAGGACTTCGAATTGTGAATTCTAGGAGATGTTCCGAGTTCTTGTGCTGAAGCTAAGGGCGGTCTGCCGTTCATTTCGCTTGATCTCGTCACAAGTCAGGTTGAGGAATTTTGAAAGAACAATTGGATATTGAAAGTGCTTTCCTTTCCTTTCCTTTCCTTTTCTTTTCTTTTCTTTGGTTGTGTATATTGTTCTGGTTGCTCCTTATACAGTGCTATTTCAATGTTCAAATGTTTTCGCTTGTTTAGATTTTACCACAAACGATTTTCTGTCTAAATTCGCCGTCAAAAAGAAAGATATTAACGTAGGACACACATAATCTTTGTAAAAATTGCATACCAAACCCTCCGTCGACAACAAGCCCTAATCTAGAAATTTTCAAGAATATGGCTTATCTTGTGAATAATTTCTACGTTTTTTTTTTCTTAATTTTCCATTTTTTTTCCTTCGTCGAATCTTCTCGCATGCAATCCTCCTAGAAACTTCTTCCTTACGGAAGGATTATTTACTTACTCAACCGCGCGATATATTAACAAAAAAATTGAAAAAAAAAAAAGATGAATAAACCAATATTCGAATTTAATTTTTCTTTATTTCTTTTCCATTTTCGATCGACATGAACATGGGGGTATCTTCCTAGGGCTCACCGACGAGATTGTGGTGGACCATGTTCCTCCCGAAAATCAAAGTTGACGAAAGTGACACATGACGACACTTCCCTAACAAATCCCCCGTCACGGTCAGGTCTGAAAACGATCCACACCGTCACCCACCCCCACCGGCCACACCTATTTTCTTACATTCTACAGTTCACACTTTATAGAGAAAAAGATAGAATATGAACTAAATAGAGGCGGCGCCGGAGCTTAGCACAGGTCTTAAAATCGGCACACCGATTTGTGCCCTTTTGGTAGTCCCATCGACGGCTATTAGCACACAGGAAAACGAGGGTAATTATCCAAATAAGTCCTAAATATGTTATATGGCAATAAAATCGATCGTAAATTATTTTTTTAAGTTTGCCCATTTAATCGTAAATCTTTTGATCAGTTTTGAGACTATTGATAATTTGTCAATATAATCTTTCCGACTAGACAATTGTATCACGTGAGATGAATTATTAATCGAAAGAACTATATTAATAAATTATTAAAAGATTTAAAATCGATAAAATTAAAAAGTTTAGAATTGAATCAATCCATGTAATGAGATAAGTTTTGTTTTTTCAACAATTTCCTTCCTCTAGAAAATGATTCGTTCACGAGCTATCGGCATAAGAAGAGAAAGTCCAATAAGATGCCTATGTTTGTCTCTGCTCTTGTGTTTCAAGCGGGCTTCATGATAATGACCGCTTAATAAATGTTCCATGATTAATGATATATTGTCCGATTAATAATTCGAGGATTATTCTTTAATCATCATTTGTCAGTGTCGGTACATTGTATTAGAGCGGGTTTGTGATCCTTGACTCTTTGCCGGTACACTTAATCACGGACTCTTATTAGGAATTATGACGGGTAATCATGCAGTGAGGATCGTACACATTTTTCCATGAGCAAGATTTTATTGTCTTTAAATTATTGGGTTTAGTCATAAGTGGACTAAACACTACTTCAAACAAAACAAAAGGAGCAAGTAATGACAGAAGAAAACTGTACAAGAATTTTAAACATATTATACAGTGACTTATTCAATTTTAAAATTTAATTTGGTTGATTTAATTATAAACATTTTGACAATTTTTCAATGAAATCATTCCAGTCAATTTTGACCAAAAATCGTTGATATGAGAGTTTAATTAGCGTTAGTTATTTGCACGGTCAGTATTAAACATAAATAATTTTGCACCATTTGAAAAAGATTTTCCTTTTCATTTTTTTATTTTTCCAATTTTCTCCATTATTTCTTGTTTACTTCCCCTAAAAGAGTCGATGAGGGTAGTTAGGCCCTCACCTGCAGCCTAGGCGAGGCTTGCAACCATCAATTACAACCTGGCTGATGTTCACATTCCTTGTTTGGATTAGGGAGAGGGCTATGGCCTTGGCAAACCCGTCGACTCTTTTTTCGAGGAGTGGATAGGAAATAATAGGATAAAAGAAAAAAAGAAAAGAAAAGCAAAAAAAATTGATTTTTTTTTTAAATTGTAAAGATCACCCACGTCAATTGCACCGCATAGGATAACTAGCACTAATTGGATTGTCATGTCGGCAATTTCTAATCAAAATTGCTTGAGAAGAATACATTAAAAAACTATCGAAAAGATTTAGTACTAAATTAATCACAAAAAAAAAGTTTAAGATTGAATTAGTCATTACATAATAAATTTAATATTTATTGGACAATTTTTTCTTAAAACCCGATGAGGCATATTTTTCTAATGACTTCAACACATTGCATAATCATTGCCCTATATTAGCAATATATATGTGTTTCCTATTTATCACTTGGAGAAAACAAATTAATCTACAGTCACGTGTTGATAGTTTAGCTGGTGCATTAAGCATTACCTTACGAAGTGAATGTCAATTTTCAAATTTTTTTCGCTGTAAAATGTCAAGCAACATGCTACACGGTTCACCTTAAAATTTTAAGAAACGTGGTTTATCTAACGTGAGAGACATCTAATCCACACGTGAAATTCGTTCATTTCACTGCTAATAAGTTGATGAATTATTGAGAGGGAAAAAAAGGCACGAAAAAGAGCAGAACACGACGTGTTCCGAACATGGTCACCACAAAAAGAGTTTGCCGATCCCATGAAGAAAATCGGATAATGAGAATATTTTAGGCACGTTCACTTAATTCGACACGACACAGTCCAATGTGGAGTGGGCCCCACCTTGGGATATTGCAAACGGCAAGGGGGACATATCTCGATTTTTCTTAATTTTTTTATTTCGGTGAAATCCCAAGCAATCAATATTCCTAAATTTGATGCCACGATCCGACCCGAAAACCGAGATGGAGGTCGCCGGCGTGTCTCGATTCCGGGATGCATGCCCTGCAGGCTCTCCGCACTTTGCTGCGGATCGATCGACATGAACGGACACGAACCCTCAACGATCCATGTCGGTCTAGTGTCGAATCCCCCCGCCGCACTGCGCTTGACCATCCCGCGTGTGTGGCATTCGATTATGGGAACACAGCTTTCATCCACTGCATAATCTTTTTTATGTGGAAAACATCACCAATCCAATTTTAAATATTTGTGTAAAGCTTTAGCCCTTTTGGCCAATCTTCGCCGGAAGTCACGTGTGGTAACCAACAATAGATGGCTGACGGAGGTTTGCAAAAAAAATTGAGAATTGCTCAGAATCGATCCAAAATCGATAGTTCTCAGGATTGATGTGATTTCCAATCCTAATTTAATGGAACTAGTGAGTACCAAATTGGTTTCAAATATAGAACTATCCACATGACCACTTAAAGACAAATTGATAATTAATTTCTCTCATTTCGCTACCATCTCAGTTAGAGTGTATGTCTTTGAAGTTTGGATAATATTTTGCTAAGGCTTGTCATTTAGCAGTTCGTGGAATTTTGTTGCAATTGAGTATCAATTTCATTTACGGAATTTTCTTAGATTGGCCTACATCGGAAAACTGTATTTGCATTATAGGGAATCACATAAATTTGTTAGAAAATTAAAATATAGAGCTTTCAAGTTCTAAAGGATTTTATTAATTCGACGAAAGAGAGATAAGGGCTTCCCAAGCAAAAGTAGTTTTTTTTTCTATGAGCAAACAAAGAGGAGATCAATGCAAGATTTGTAGTGACTGTAGACTAGTTCAATGGATCTACTCAAAAACTGAACCTCATCTTTAATGACTAGACCGTTATGCCTACGATTCTCAATAAAATTTGATTAAATTGATCATAATAGAATTTCGCATAAAAATTTAATACAAAATTGAATCAATACCAGCATTAATATGTTTAAAATCAATTGGGATAATTTTTACTTTTATCAAAACATGTTATTTGCTTTAGATTTATTTACTCCGTAATTCCTATAGAATTAGTGAAATGATATTTTTCACGAAATCATATATAGATGTGCTCAGCATTAGAAAGGAGGAATTGATTTTTGGAATTTTCCTCGACATGGGAAAAGCATATCTGAAAAATAAATAAATAAATAAACAAAACATGGATGCACTCGGCATGAACAAATGACCTCTGCCTGGCGTGGTGTCCCTCTGCGCTGGACCATTTTCAATGGACCGCCACTAAAAATTAAAAATAAGAAAAAGAGAGAAGCAAAAAAGAAAAAGAAAAGTAAATGGGCTAAAGGGACAGATCCTGCTGGCACCAACCTCAAAGCGCCCTTGCGACACGTGTAATCTCGTGTGGGCCCCATTAATAATCTAACGGAAGGACGAAAAGGACATGTCCGATCTGAGGATAGGGGCACGTAGGAGGCGGCGAAATTACGCGTGGCCGACATTAGCAGCCATGTTTGACCGTTAGAGCCGTAATAGCCGTAATAGACCGTTAATCAAGCCCCCCCGTTTGACTGCTGCCTGCCGATGTCCCTTTGTTTACACCTAATCATCATCGGGTCATCGACAGCCATACGTTTGTCGCGTGAAGATGGATGGTAACAGGAGACGCACCTCGATGCGTTGCGTTTTGGTTAATGATTGTAGAAGATGCTACGCGATCAGCTAACGATAAAAGATATTATCGATTTATACTAAATTATCAAATATCTAGAGTTAAGATCCCATTGGCAATCGATATGAATGTTGATAGCAATATGAATAGTGAAATGCCGTCTAAAGATCCTTAGACTGGAGAAATCAATAAGGAGACATGGAGGCATAGTTACAAGACAAAAACAATTAAAATTTGGAAGAAATGGGCACACGTGTTTAAAGGGAACAATTGTCATTTGAATGTTAGATAAATGGATATAAAAAGATAAAACTAAAGAGCAATATAGTCACAAGACAATTATCGATGAGCAATTGCCGATCACTATTGTTGCCTTATCCCTCAAGGATTGCATCATGTTATGGGAAAAGCTGATAACTGCTAAGCAATTATAATTTTACAATAATTGTTTTTGGTGGTTAACTATTCAGATTATTAGTTGGGCTCACCTAGTTAATCATCATTTGCCTAGTTAGCCCACATGGGTGACCCATCCAATGAACAATTAGATCACGAAGAAAGCAACAGTTGGTAACCATCAAGAACCAGTTCCTACACAACTTATATAAATACCAATAGTCATCTATTGGAAAGTCTAGATAAATCAAACAAATTTATTTTTCTTACATCTCAATTTACTTCCCTTAGATATAACTTTAGATTGACTCAAGAGTGCATCTCTTCACTGGCATTGCATTGTTAATTGAATTCTAGCATAGTGTCAAGTTTCGTTATTGATTAAATTCCAATAAAGTTTGTCATGAGTGTGGTTCATTTGTACCAATTGTATTTTTAAAGTCTTGTTAGCGGTTGAATTCCAACCCGATATGTATATAATCACGTTATGAGTAAAAACAGTTGATTTTATGTATTTGCATGATTATTTCCTATTCATAATCATCACAAATTCTAATCTTTTCAAGTAAAAGCCAAAGAAAAAGATATTTCGTTGAGAGAGAAATTTAGGGAAACTTGCCCTTCTTACTCAGCAGTTTCTCTTCTTCGGCTTCTTCTCTTTGTCGTCGAGCCAAGCTCGTGTCACTTAGAGTTCGCATGTAGAACGTGGTTACGAGATTCCATGGCTATGGAGTCATCGATCTCCCATCTCAAAATGCACTGATCTTGTAACTTTATAATGTCATCATTTCATCTGTGTAGTTAGTGATACACCAGCACCGTGTGTCCGGTGGGCCGACAAGAAGCTGCAGTCGCCTTGCCTCCACCACCGCCACCGCCGCCTCCGCCTCCGCCAGGCCATGCATCTGCGAGAAGTTTTGGGCGTGGGTGTTGAGGCTCTCGAAGCCCACTAGGCCTTGGTGTTTTTTTCTTTCTTTCCCCTCTTTCCGAGGACCATTGAAGCCTCCCAGCATCGGGCTTTCGATCAGTTTGAGGCCGCGTCCGGACGCATAGATGGATTCCCAAAATAGACAAATCCCAAAGAGCAGTGCGGCTGGCACGAAAGCAGGGACCAGGGGCGACGATGACACGAGATACATTAACGTAGGAATCGGTCTCCCTCGACTTTTGATTTTGTTTGGCCAGAAAAGAAACACCTTTGGGTTGTCTACATCACATTCACATGAAAATGAGTTGGAAAGCATATCAAAGCTCACTCTTTTCCTGGTATAGAAGGACCGATTAACAAGAATTCAGAGATCCGAGGCTTCATTAAATGAAAGTTAATTCTTCGATTTTGGTTAATTAGTCGAGGTGGAAAATTTTGAGGATTACTGGTAAAGAAGTTTTGGGAACAATCTTGTTGCTACTTACTTAAAAATCATCTCTTTGAGTTATACGTTCTTGACATATTCGACCAGAAGAACGATAATTGCTGACATTTCAATTTACGTATATGATGCGATAATGAGGGGGAGGAAAATAATTATGACTTTGCTAAAATTCGCTGGCGAAGTAGGCCCTGGTTGGAAGCAAGAACACGGGGAAAAGAACCGACAAAATCCCAAAACGGGAGACACCACCGACGATAATAGCTACAGGGTGCGTTCAACGGTTTACGGAAGCTTCGTCGCTGTACTTGCGGTTCGGGGGCGACGACGGGGAAGAGGCGTGGCGATGGATGATGTCGATTCCGAAGTTTCGCACTCGCCGACAATTTCAGAGCGCATCGTCCATTTCATTCTTTTGATTTAGCCATACAGGAACGACGAGCTTAGACGCTCGAGTTACGAAGGACAGAAGCACAGAGAGAGTCCCCGATTTCATTATCTCCGCTTAAATCCGATTATGCCTGAACAAATCCCAAAGTAATTGAGATCTCTCTCTCTATCTCCTGTCCTCTCTTCAAGCTGACTGATCATGAGAAGGCGAGGATCGCATTTTTCTCCGGGACGCTTCATTCTGCACGTTAATGTGCTCTTGTTTGTCTGCTCAAACATCGTCCTTGCCGAGAGATTCGATTCTCCGCTGCGACTGCCACGCTCTGGGTCGATCCCGAGCCGGCGCAAATCCAAAGTTGTTCTGTCAGTCGACGATCATGGTGCTAGAGGAGATGGTATTAGTGATGATACTGCGGTAAAGTCCTAAACTTTGTGTCTGTGTCTTTCTTATGAATAAATTGGGGATCAATGTGTTTTCCGTTCTGCTACGGCTTTGGACATCGTTAGGAAAAATGGTGGGTAGTTAGTGGTTAGTTAATTAACGTAGCAAATCTTGACCTTTTTGATTTAGTTGAGCGAGGTTATTATTTTTTATGAATGTTGCTTCAGCTGCACTTTGTCTGCCTGATTATGATTCCTCAGGTTATTAAAATGAGGAAAGTTCGTCTGGAAAATGGAACTTGTTCTTGTTCCAAGGCGAACGTGTAATTTGTAGATTTTTTTTTTTCTTCTGTAGGATCTGAAAGCTCTGTCACTGATGAAGTCGGTGCTTCAGTTGTTTACCTATTATAAATGTTGCTGCAACAGTCTTGCCTTTCTTTTATTGTCATGTTGAGTCCAGTCCGAGTACCCGGCTGCTGTGAAACAGCTTGAGATACTACTTCTTTTAATGGACGAGCAATTGATGTAGAATACTTAGAATATTATTTCTTCAGGATGAAGTAGGTGCAAATAAGAACCCCAGCTAGTAACTGAGAGAGACCTTTTTAATATATTAGCTTCAGTTCACCTACCTCTTTTGTAATGATGATCTCATGCTTTCAGGCTATTGGAAATGTATGGAAGTCAGCTTGCTCTCTTTCTGCCCCAGCTAGAATACTTCTGTCAGCTAAAAAGACTTACTTGTTTCACTCAATTGATTTTGCTGGACCTTGTCGATCGAAGATCATCTTAGAGGTACTCAGGAAGTATAAAATCTGGATTTCTGTAACGGATTGAAACTTTACCCTAACTAAGCTTCTCATGCGAACCAATGAGTCTGTATTTCAGCATATGAAGAGATCAAACTTATGATAGATTGCAGGCAGCATTGTTGCTCCCAAAGATCCTGAAGCCTGGGAAGGATTAAATCCCCATAGATGGATATATTTCCACGGAGTGAAGCACCTTACTTTGGAAGGAGGGGGCAAAATCAATGGAATGGGGCGGGAATGGTGGCATCGGTCTTGCAAGACAAATGCGACTAATGTAATAGTTTTATGTACATCTCTCATCTTTCTCGAGTTTCTCAAATCATGCATCCATCTAAGCTTCTGATTACTTCTTATGCAGCCTTGTCATCCTGCTCCAACGGTTAGTGATGGTTTCTCTGGGATGCTATGCTGTCAGCAGCAGCGTTTGCTTTAGTCGATGTCACTTTTATCTTCAATGTTTAAGAATTTAACCTTTATTTTATATGATTGTAACATTACAAATTTCATATCCAGGCTGTCATTTTCCATAGATGCAAGGATTTGATTGTGAGGAACCTCAGCGTGATCAACAGTCAGCAGATGCATGTGGCATTTACCAACTGTCTACGGGTTAAAGCATCAAACCTCAGAGTGATAGCCCCTGCTGCAAGCCCTAATACTGATGGAATCCATATAAGTGCTTCCCGTGGTGTTCAGATCAAGGATTGCATTATTAGAACAGGTTTGGCTTTTTTACTCATCACAGCACCATTCAACCATGAGTGATTTCATGTGTTCAGAGTTAAAAACCTATCTCCTGGACTCCAACTGACAATAGAAAGTGAGAAATACAACTTTATTCTACTTTGAAGTGAGTCAATTTTGATTTTTTATCTCGTTTCCTTCTTTTGCCAGTATCTTTAAGAAAGTTTGACTTGGAGCTTTCTCCTGCCTGATTCATCAACAATTAATATTGCCTGAATGAATATGTCTGATTCTCATAAAAATTTAGATTATTTCTGAAACATAATGGAAACTTTATCCAGGAGATGACTGCATCTCTATAGTCAGCAATTCTTCACGGATCACAGTCAGAGACATTATCTGTGGGCCAGGACATGGTATTAGGTAAGAAAGAACTTCTCCCTTCAGTCAACTGGAATTTAAGGAATATGAGGAATAACACCAATCATCCTCCGCTACTACAGTATTGGGAGCTTGGGAAAATCGAAATCTTGGGCAGAGGTTCATGACGTAGTTGTTGATGGAGCGCTTGTGTCCAACACTGAAAATGGTTTAAGGATTAAAACATGGCAGGTGAACTTCTCTTTCATGTACCTTGGCATACGAAATTTCTTTTCCAAAACCTCTTTTCAATGAACAATCCCTCATGCAAAATAACTTCCTTTATTCTGAATCGTCATCCTGCACTTTCTTGTCTCTCAGGGAGGCGGGGGCTCTGTCACCAATGTAATTTTCCAGGATGTGTGGATGGAAAATGTAGCTCATCCTATAATCATAGATCAGTATTATTGTGATTCTTTTCAGCCTTGTCCCAATCAGGTAATTCACCATTCTACTGGTGCAAATGGCTATCAGTAACTTGGTGTTTGCTATGTAGGATGTTGTTCTTTGCAAACTGTAGCTAGTATATCCTGTCTTACTTAATGAAGTGTATATTGTGGATCAATGAGAAGTATATGGATGGAGTGGTCCTTGAATTCCACCTGTTATCTAGAGAAGCCTGCAATTTCATAAATAGATATCCTGTCGAGTAATGGAATTGTACCGTCCTCATACATTTAAGCCTCCGAAGTAGTGGCATCATGCAGAATGAGCTATTTCATGAAGCATGCTAAAAATTGAATCAAGAATTTCTGCGTCCTTTGCCATTGGACCAAGAATGCTTACCTTTTTTTTTTTATTTTGGGAATAAAGGACTATCTTCCATATGCCTGTCTGACCTCGAACTAGCACAATTAAAAGGACTTCCTTTGTGATGAGTCTTAAATTCAGATCCCAGTGCCTGCCATGACTTTGTACAATGCAAACCTCATCACGGTTCATGAATTTTCATTTCATTTCTTCTTGATTAATCTGGCCTAATTTCCCTTCATCTGCAATTTAAAAATGCTGTTTGAACACCAATTACATAATTAATGCAGACGTCAGCTGTTAAAGTGGGAAATATATCATTCTCGGGGATCAAAGGGACATCGGCTACCGAGAAGCTATGATATTTTCCTGCAGCGATGATACTCCATGTGAAGGGCTGTATTTAGAAGACATACATCTTTTTTCACACGCTGGTGGTACTACAAGATCCTTCTGTTGGCAAGCATATGGCTCTGTCTCCGGTCTAGTATATCCTCCTCCTTGCTTCTCATCCGAAGATGAAGACAGCTTCATTAAACAGGAAACTCAGTCTGGCTCTGAAGATGTTCATTCCTTCTAAAAGAAGAGTCATAATGTTTTTCCTTGTTTCTGCATTTGGGGTTGCGTATTGCTAATGCATCTCCAAGGCAAGGTTTAAAGGACTCTGCATTCTTTTCTGGCTGTTATTAGAAGCCAGCCAGGAAATAAAAGCAGGCTCTTCCATTGGCTAACCAGGGACGGACACTGATAATGTAAATATCTTCCCACTTTTTAGGTGGCTTTTTCACATGAGATTGAATGGAAGAGATTTCATTAGTTAAGCAGTCACATGCTAATACTTTGTGTTGCTGTAATTCGATCTTCATGCTGTATTTAAATCAGGAACGGAAAAGAAAATGTAAGCGGAGTGGTCAGGTTTGCATGATTATTTGTTCTGCAGCAGCTTATTCCATGTGAATAGTAACTTCTCTGCCTAGCGAACAAATTGGGTTTGCTCTGTTTGTTTTCCATGGTTTTTGGAATCTCCCTCTCTCACCTTGACAAAATGCATTGTTCTTACCATAATCATGTATCACTTGCTCAGATACAATATTATTATGTGAAGAAAGTTATTAAATGCTAAAGCATTGTTTATTTCGTGGAAAAATATTTTTGTTATCAACAATAATTTATGTCTAGACATTCGTAAACGATGAAGATATTTTTCATTTATTCATTTTGATAATCGGATCGTTTTTAGAAAAATATTTTGCAAATCATTCATTTTTCGTGAAACAAATATGTCTAAAGAAAGAAAAACTTCATTACTTGTCAACTCATGAGTAATTTTGCTACATGGAATCTCTCTCAAAGAGAAAGCCATCACGCACTGCAAAGTTTCACAGATTAAGCCCATGGTTCTGAACCTCCAACGTGAAAAACATGATCAACGATGAAGAGAACAGCACCGGAGATAGAAAGAGATTCTGTACAGGTCCCATCTTAAGTCTTTTTTACATCACAAATCTAAAAACTTGGACAAGCAAAGGGTTGAACAAGACATGAAACTCAGAATGCCATTTACTATTACAGATCAAATTGAGTTGTCATCCTGAGACAAAATAGTGATATAACAACAAAAGAGAAGAAGAAAGGAGAAAATGAAATTACTGCTGGACCACCTGCTTGATCTGCTGCTGCTGCAGCATCTTGAGGTTAACTCGAGAGCATGACCGCGCCATCTCACCAGCCAGAGGGATCACGGGGAGGCTATCACAGTTGCAGATCTCAATCATGAACCCATCTGGGTCGTGGAAGAAGAGCTGTTCCACTTGGATCCCACCTTCCTCTACGGCCGCCCGCACGTAATCCATCCCCATCTCCAACAGCTTCTTCTCCACGGCCCCCATGCTCTCGCACTGTACAGCACATTTTGATGTTTTTCAGTGATCAAATGCTTTCAAAATTTTCAAAATATTACATTTGTCTTTTTTGTTTCGTACCCTGTATAGATTACGTTTCCAAACTGTTTCTTCAATGCGGTATGCACGAGGTGACATCTATTTATCAGCAGCAACGTAATTTATTAAATTTTTTTCCGATCAATATGGATATTTGTATTCAAAGGACTATTTCATAGAAATCGATTTTCTCATCAACCTTGATAGGAACATTGACATAATGAGACAGGACTGACAAATGACGTGACCAAGTTGCTTCTTTGGAAACTCGAGAGCAAATGATAATCGACTATGTTAGCAAATGCACATTCATTTGATATGAAACGGAAATCTTATGAATGAACTTCTTGCACATATTAAAGGAACTTTATTTCAAATTTAAGAAAGATATACCTGAAAGGAAATATGATTATCCTTGGGGTTGATCTCACTTTTCTTGGGCATTTTCTCCGGATCTTCCGATTGCAACAGATGTATTCCGATCCCATATCCGAAAAGCCTGTGAAAAGAAGAAAAAAAGCTTATCCAAGAGAGAAGATTCGTTTTTACTCAAAGCAAAGACACGACAGATCAACATTTGCATTGTTCTTTCGTTTTTCAGTTAGTCTCATTGTTTTAGGAGAAATCGAATACCAGGCACCATCAAAGTCGAACGATCCGGGCCTCCTGATGGGGACGAAACCAAGAACGTTCTGATAAAAGTTCATGGACTCCTCGAGCGATCGGCACAAGAGCGAAATGTGGTTCAAAGACTTGAGGTGCAAAGGATTCTGCAAGCTTTCCTTCATCTTTTCTCTCTTTTTCAAGAAAATGGCAAACCCAAGTTCAAGAGAGAGACGCACGCCAGAAACCAGAAAAACTTTTGAGTCCAACCCAACAAAAACCAGATGTTGCTTTGGATTTTCGGATAAAGAAGACAGCGAGAGAGACAGAGAGACAGAGAGAGATGTGGGATATGTGGTTGTTGCAGATAACTATGCACCGAGAAAGAGGAGTGCACGGAAGTTATGTATGGGGTTCAGCGAGAGAAGTGGTGGAGGGCTTTATATATATAAGGTGCCACGCGAGGATTTTGGATGGTGTTGACACGTTGGTTCCACGGCTGACTCGGATCACCACCACTGTGATCTGAGAATACATATCTGTAATTGGTTTGACCAGGTCCCCACGCGTGAAGCAAATGTACAGGGATCATCCCTCGCGATAATGCAAGCTATGAACTTTGTTTCTCCTTCTTGTATGGTTTCCAAAGGAAGCGACCATCCTTATGTTGGCACCTTCAATAGTATGAACAATCAAATATGAGACTATTACCCTTTTCCTGCTCTTCGTGAATCTACTCATTCTTGACGCTTCATTGTTATTTCTCATATGATAATGTCGAATAATTGCTATTATTAATATAGCCAAGAACACGAACGCTAATTTGCTCTGTACATACCCATCCTTTTTGTTGCTTTTTTTTTTTCTGGCTAAGTTTCATTCATTGCGACATTTCATTGAATCAAAGATGATGCTGTCATGTTTTCTCTGTTGATTGAACTGTACCACCGTGCGCGAGAGGAGACTCCATGTTTGTGTGTGGATGCTTCTTCCTTCTCTGAGGAACTCAATTTACACAAGGAAAAGATTGCTCTGTGTGTAGAAAGTAAATATGACAACCATCTCTTCTGAAGTTTACCAAGAAAGAGGACATGCTAATTACGTTTGAAGGTGAGATTTAGCACTACCGACCTGAATAAAGAGCTTTCTAGAGGCTTCAAAGTGTTGAATGCGACATTTTCCATCTTTCATATGTTGCGATGCAGTTGCATGCGCTCCTACCCTCCACAACATTCGACACTGAATCGGAACCATTCGGAAAGTACACTGAAGCTAGAGAAACTGTTCTTCTGCTTTCATGTCATTGGTGAAAGCTCCGTCCCGTTTTAGTGCCAATCTCTGTCAACGCGCACTAACTACAATGACGGAAAGTTGGGAGTGAGTGACGGTGTTTGATGATTGGTAATCCAAAAGGGGGTTGAAGTATTCTAGAGTTTTCACTTCCATTTTCAGTTCTTGCATATGCGGAACTGTCACTGCAGAGAGCAAAAGGTGAAAATGATGCATGGCCACGTCTTCTGCTTTTTGTCGCCACTTTGTTCTGATAAGGGGCCTTTCAGTTCTTTATGATTGAATGGCCAACCAGAAGATTCGAGAGATATAAATACAAGCACAGAAAATTCAGGAAAACAAGTCATTTATATCAGACCATAACTAGGAGCACATCTCCTATGTCGAAAATTAAAAAGGTCTGGGAGGATCTCTGAAAGATGGGTCATGTTCTCAACTGGGGATGTGTCAACTGGCCTAACACTATGCAAGCAGTCGAATAAATATTCACTCAATTCAATTAACAAATATTCCTCCCAAAAAAAAAAAATTCAATTAACAAATATTAAACCGTCCACCTCATATGCAGAGTCCTTCTCAAGTGCATCGAGAAAGGGACTTGCTGCTTGAAAGAAAAAAGGAGTAACAAGGCAACATTCGGTGGAGACAAGTTTCAATGAAGAAAGATCGGCCCTTTTCTTCTAACTTAACAACATGCAAAATTGACTTCTAATATACATATACTATTTCTCGATCAATCTTAGTTGCTTGTTCGTTTAGCAAGAATTGACTTATGATGCATATATTGTAAGCATCTCCGATAATTATTTAGTACGTGCGTATGGGATGGAGAGACTCTCACATTTAATGGAGATTAGTCGGATGATCAAAAAGCCCGACACCCTTTGACATATAATAAAAAAACAATATCTAGGACACATCCTTATATCTAGCTGATTGGTAGTGGTTATTAATAGCGAGTTTCACATAATTAAATGATTACTAAATATATTAAAGCATTTCAATTCGGATCAAACACCAATCTAAGTCAACTCTTAACATGCGAGAAAGATTATTCTTCTCAGCAAGTAGTAGGCTTGCGGCCACAAAGACAAATACAAAATGAATGTACGATTACAAGGAACAAAAATAATCCTGCAGCATTTCAAAGGGTGTAAGAACGGCGTATCATATCTAGTATTCAAACGGCAGCAAAATGGCCATTGAATTGTATTTAGTGAAACTACTTCGATTGTGGAG
This sequence comes from Angophora floribunda, assembly GCA_014182895.1. Taxonomy (NCBI): domain Eukaryota; kingdom Viridiplantae; phylum Streptophyta; class Magnoliopsida; order Myrtales; family Myrtaceae; genus Angophora; species Angophora floribunda. The sequence continues at coordinate 24,705,760 of CM024714.1, forward strand.
AACAGGGTGTAGAAAGAGTCCATCGGTTTGCCATGGCCCAGCCCATGGAGCTTGGGCCCAAACCGGCTTGAAGAGAGCTCCTAAGCCGCTAGATTTATGATTAGATCATGCTCGACTCCGCCGCAAAGATCAACCAATTTTAGGCGGTGCTTGTTTGCTTGAATAGAGCTTTCCTTAGTATAATCATGATATTTTGGAGATGAAAAATACTAGACAAATTATATCACATCATATTATAAAATAATATGTCACGCCCTGTGATGTATTGACTCAATATCACAGGAGAGATCAATCAAATGTTTGTATTTACCATGCTTGTTGAATTGAGATAATAGGGTTTGTATAATAACTTTAATAACATTTGTTTATATTATTTTGTTCTCCCTAACGTAAACGCGTGTTTGGTAAATTTTTTTGTTCATGGGACAAATTTGTTCCTCATAATAGATTTGGAAAAGAAATCAAAAATAAGAAAAAGTTGTTTCTTTGTTTCCTAATAATTTCAAAAATACTTTTTTCCTTTTTTTCTTTCTCTTTTCCTTTTCTTCTTCTTTCTCTTCCTTCTCCCACCCCTCAACCGCTCCATCAGCCGCCCCATCGCCGAAGCCTCACCGGCGGCGACCAACAGGGAGAAAAAAAAAGGAATAGAAAAAAGAAAAAAGAAAATTAAAAGAATCGAAAGATTGGAAATTTTTATCAAACGCATTTATGTTTCAGGAAAAAAAAATTTCATTCTTAAAAAACGCCTTTAAATCTTTCGAAACCGTTACTCGGAAAAAAAAAACAAAATTTCTGAGTAGAAACTACTCTCGGAAACAGAAATATTGCCGTACAAATCCTAAACATCGATGCCAAGCGGACATCCAATTGAACAGGTTATCTCCTGTTTGAAACTATGGATATGCAGAAGTGAGATTTCGATTTCTCAATAATGTTGATGACAATTGACGACAAATCAAAACCCACGCTGGCAAATTGGCGCACAAAGTTCAAGTCTTTTGCCATTTTCAGATTCCCAGATCCTCTGAAAAGACAATTTGCGCATTAGCGTACCATTCGATTGTCACGAGGTTGGCGATGGCCATCGCTTCGCTCGCATCCAAATCAAGAAATCTGCACTCCCTCTTCCACACTCTCCTCAACCGGCCCTTCTGTTTCCTCACTCCGCCTCTTCACACTTGGCATTCGGCGTCCGACCCACCATTGCCCGAGCTCGTGAACGACATCTCCCGCGTCCTCAGCGACCATCGGAACCCTCATCACGACTTGGAACGCTCCCTGACCGCCTTCTCCACACAGATATCCACGAACTTGGTCGAACAAGTCCTTAAGCGCTGCAAAAATCTCGGCTTTTCTGCTCACAGGTTCTTTCTCTGGGCCAAGAAAGTCCCGGGTTTCGAACACAGCCTCGAGAGCTACAGGATCTTGGTCGATGTACTCGGGAGCAGCAAGCAGTTTGCTTTGCTGTGGGATTTTCTGAGGGAGATGAAAGAATCCGAGAACTTCGAGCTGAACCCAGAAATCTTTTTTATTGTTTTCAGAGGTTATAGTAGAGCTAACTTGCCTGGTGATGCTATAAGGGCTTTTAGTAGGATGAGTGAGTTTGGTATTGAGTCGAGCACTGCTGATTTTGACCAACTTTTGTATGTTCTATGTAAGAGGAAGCACGTGAGGCATGCTCAGCAGTTTTTCGACAAAGCTAAGGTTGAGTTTGAACCGAGTGTGAAGAGTTACAGCATTCTGATTAGAGGGTGGGGCGACATAGGCGAAGTGAATGAAGCACGTAAGCTGTTCGATGAAATGCTGGAGAGGGGCTGTTCGTTGGATGTTCAGGCATGGAACAGCTTATTGGAGGCTTTGTGCAAAGGAGGTAACGTGGATGAAGCATATAATATTTTTAGGGAGATGGGTCCAAAAGGATTTGAACCGGATGCTTCTACATACTCGATATTCACCCGTGCATACTGCGAAGCAAATGACTTGCATTCAGTTTTCAGGGTGCTCGACAGAATGAGGAGATATAACCTCGTGTCTAATGTGTATACTTACAATTGCATAATACATAAACTATGCAAGAATGAGAAGGTTGAGGAGGCTTACCAATTACTAGATGAGATGATAGAAGGAGGGGTCAATCCAGATGCGTGGAGTTACAATGCTATCCAAGCTTACCACTGCGATCACAATGAAGTCAATATGGCTCTCAGACTGTTATCTAGAATGGAGCGAGAGAATTGTGTGCCAGACCGGCACAGTTACAACATGGTTCTCAAAATGCTGATCAGAGTGGGGCGATTCGATAGGGCAGAAGTTGTTTGGCATAGTATGGGGAAGGTAGGGTCTTATCCTTCGGTCTCGACTTACTCTGTTATGGTCCATGGTCTGTGCAAGAAGAAGGGCAAATTGGAGGAGGCTTGTAGATATTTTGAGATGATGATTGATGAAGGAATACCTCCATATTCTTCAACAGTGGAGATGTTGAGAAATCGGCTTCTAGGTTTGGGCCTCTTGGAGCATATCGATGTTCTAGCTGGGAAGATGGATCGTAGCACTTGTTGCTCGGTGAAAGAGTTTGCAAGCATGATGAGAGGTAACAAGGTGCGTGCAAGATGGAGAAGAGAAGAAACTGAGCCTGAAAGTGAGTGAATTTGAGATACAATTGGAGCTGTGACAGCATCACAGGTTCTTGGAGAGCGTCTTATTCCATGTACCAGAATTCGTGCTCGTCACGACCCACATAATTATGCAATGTCAGTGGTAAAAGCTGAGAAAGTTAAAGAGGGTACCATAAAATGATGTGACAGCAGAATTTCAAAGGCACCTCCCCAAGTTGTCATAATAATCGAAACTGGAAGAGTTTCTGTTAACATAAACATTGATTGTTCTATTTTCTGAGATGCAAGTAAATTGGAAATAAGGAGCTAGCACCTGGTGGAAGAGGGGGTCACTAATTCTCATTTTCTCAATCACCAATACCTAGTGTCGTTGACCTACTTTAATGTCGAATGAAATTAGCCTTGAGCCGTAGGGACTCGGGGTGAGCATCGATCCAAAGTCAATCTAGACCGATCCTGATCTGGCCTAATCCTATTAATTCTGGTCCGGTTTCTAAGAAGACTTGGTCGGTCCTTGATCTTGAGATCCTTGGACCTTACACTGTGCATATTGATTTTCGATCTTAGGGGTTTAGGGTTGATCCAATCTAGACCAACCCCGTACATAATATGTATTATATATAATATATAATATATATCTAACATATTATATATCTTCTAGTTTATTGTGTAAATTAGAAAGTAGAAAGAAATCCAATCCTAATTTGATAAAAAGAAAACCCTCTTCACTCGCCTTGCCTTGCTTGTCTTTGATGACTCACCACGCCGCTCGCCTTTGTTCCCTCTCATCACATGTTCGCTATTATGATTTATTGCTTTTAGCAAATGTAAATTTCTATAATTACCTTATCTTATATTTATATTTGATATCTATTGATGTTTATAATTTGGTTGGATATTCTTTTAAGTAATATAAAAAATGAAGCAAAAAAATAATTAATTAGTCTTGGGTTGATCCTGAAACTAGACCGAACCCATAGGATTGGTCCGGTCCTCGGTCCCAAGCTCAAAAGGGTCGATCCTCATTCTTAAAAATTGGGAACCAACACTGTATGGGTTGGTCTTAGGTTAGGTGCTAGATCGGTCCATTCCAAACCATGCTCACCTCTCCTAGCCGCTTGTCTTCCGAAAACTAAATAAAGAAATTCTCATGCTCCCAGCAAAAAGGGGAAAATCCAGTATATGAAACATTATCTCATGGCATAGCTGTGCATTACACTATATACATTTATATTAGAGAAAGTCAATTGTCTTTCGATTAATGTAGCTTGCCTTAATCAGGAATCAACTTAACATTTCCGGATTATGCTTGCTTTGCAGCTGAACAGCAGCTCTGAATATGTAATCGGCAAAGAGTCCTGCCTCAAAACCTATTGAGTCATTGAGCAAAGCAACCTGAATTGGCTAGCACTTCATCTAAACTGCTTGCCTGGTCACAATGCACATATTTATCAAAGACAAGCTGTTTCCGGTGGCTATCAACATTTGTTATGCTCCAGAATCAACGGGAGGATCATTTGCAATATGCAGCATTGAAGTTTCTGCAAGAAGAACCCTAATTTGATGTTAGTCTCCTGACAAAAGCAACTGCTATTCTATCCATTCACTGAAAGATTGCTTGTAAAAAAAGCATCTACCATCATCAAATCCAACTTAATAACAAGAGTGAAGCAGCTCCTCAAAACTGCAAACGAACCATCAGATGACAGTTTAAAACCAGGTGTGACTTGACTTCACCTGAAAGGCATTCTAAATTTATAATCCTCACTCTGGAGAAAGCAACACTGAGACAGCAATGTCAATGCATATCTATTGAATCACCCCCAGGTCACAAAACTTTCATGTCCTAGAAACACACTGAAGGATAAGGTCCTCTCATGTTACTCCCACTTCATGCACCTCTATGTCAGGAGATCCATGGTTTGCCACCTGAGTTTGCAAAATGTACGAAGCCTCTGAACTCCTTCCCTCATACAAGTATTTGTCCAACATCAAAGAGTATTTTGAAGCTACCTTAATATCCTCTTTGCTCAAATTACATGGAATTAGACCCTTCAGGGCCTGTGATTGACCACCTAAGAAAATTCCATGAAGCAGGGAAGCCGATAAGACAGGATCTGGAAGTGATCCCTTCTTTGTCACCTTATCGTGCAACATTAGAGCATCTTTAACCATTTTGTGCTGGCAAAGACAAATTAGTATTACACTGTAAGCAGCAGCTTGTGGTGCCCATTGATCCAATATCATATCTCTAAAAAGTTTTAGGGGAATACATTTCTCCCCTTGATATAAATTAGCTATCTCAGATGTTGAGCAAGATATGTTGTTGATGAGCCCATTGACAAGATAATTAAGTGTAACATCATTGGGACTGCAATTATTCTCCAGCATCAGTTCAAAAAAGGAGGCTGCTTTTTCAGGCCTTCCCTCCTTAAAAGAACTGCCTATTATTATACTGTATGTAACCACATTGGCCTCTAAGCCAGAAGATTTCATTTCAAAAAATAAATCTTCAGCTCTATCAAGATTTTTACTGCGGCAAAACCCATCTATAAGAGAGGTATAGGTGACAACGTTTGGCTTGCATTTTCGCATAATCATCTGCCTGAACATCCACATTGCTTTGTCCAAATCCTGCTGCTTTCCGTACCCATCGATAATCGTGGTATAAGTAATCTCATCTGGCATGAGCTGCTCCTTTAACATTCCATGGAAATAAGACATTGCGTCCTTCATCATTCCAAGCCTGCAGTAGCCCCTAATCATCACATTGTACCCAGCAACACCGAGATTCAGACCCTTCCTAATTGCAAATTCAAAAATATCCTTAGCTTCTGCAAGTTTTTCATGTCTCGCATAACCATCAACTATAGTGACAAAAACATATTCGTCAGGGTCTATGTTGTGGTCCAGCATCTCCATGAGTAGCAACTTGGCAGCTTCAAGCCTCCTTTTCTTGCAAAGTCCACTCAACAAGACATTGTATATCCCTGCATCAGGGAAAACTCCCTTTTCCATCATTTTTCTGTATACTGTCAAGGCTACATTAATCTCCCCATGGAGAACGCTTCCATGGATGAGAGCTCCATAAGTAATTATATCAGGCTTCTCTCCTCTTTCTGCAATATCAATAAGCAAATTGGATGCTTTCTCATATTCCCCTTGTCTGCAATATACTAGTATCAGCGGAGTACAGGTTAACTTGTTTGATGTGAAACCTTTTCTAAATGCCTTTCCAAGAAAACCCTCAGCTTCCCTCAGCCTCTGATCCTTACACAAAGAAGCAATCAGGATATTATATGTCACGATGTCTGGTTCACAACCACTTTGAACCATATTTTCAACCATTTTCACAGCTTCCACTACACGACCATGCTTGTAGAGACCATTGATAATCGTGTTGTATATATAAAGATTGACACTGAGACCCCTCTCCTTCATTTCAGTGATGAGCTTATCAACCAAATCAAATTTTCCCACATTGCAGAAACCTCTGATCATGGACCCAAAACTTTGCAGTGTGGGCAAAAAACCTTTTGATATTAACTCCCTGAAAAGTGCGTGGGCCTTTTCTACATTCCCAATCTTAACATATCCATCAATAAGAGTATTATAGAAGACGACATTCGGTATACAACCATTTCCCCACCTATCCTGGATCATTTTCTCACCTTCCTCAACTTTGCCTTCACTACACAAACCTCTAACCATGATGCAAACACTAAAATTATCCACGGCATCAACACCCTCAGCACTCTCTCTAGCAAGCATTTCATCATAAACCCTACGGGCATCCCTTGTTCGCCCGTGATTCACGAGCACGTTAAGCAAACAGTTACAAGCGAAAACATCCGGCGAGCAACCACAGACATTCCGCATGGCATCATAACTCCGAAGCGCCTGATGAATCATCCCGCAATCCGCATACGAGCGGATCAGAACATTCACGGCTTCACGGGTCGGCCTAACGTCCTCTCTCGCCATGCCACCCTGCACCAACTCGATCTCCGGGAACAGCCGGCATTTGGCGAGGAGCTTCAACAGCGAGGAGTAACCGCTCTCGCCGAGAGCCCCATGTTGCCGACGCCGGTCAGACGCCCAGTGGAAGAACCTCAAAGCCAACCCCGCGTCGTACACTCTGTCGAACACGTGGTGGGCAACCTCGGAGACGAGGATTCCGGCCTCGGCGAAGTGGTTCCCGAGGGAATCTCGCCACTGGGGAGATGGATCGTCGAGAATGCGGATGGCCTGGTTGACGAATCGCTTGAGGCCGGGTTCGAGGGAAGACGAGGTGGTCGGGTTGTGAGGGGGTTTGATTCGGGCGAGAACGTTCTTCGACATGGAAAAGAGAGGAGGACGGAAGGTGTGCAGAGGCCAGGAAAGGCGACTCCTTTTGGATTAGTTCAGTCATGGAGGGGTTAAGAACTATAGCGATTAGAAGAGAGACGTTTTTCCAGTTATTTCTGCAACTTCGCGTCCATGCCCGGGAAATCAGCAGCTTCACTCTCTTTTCAAGATGTAAATTACACAATAGGAATTGAAATTTAAAATTCACAAAAAACGAAGAAATTTATATAAATACATATTTATATAGAAAAGCGATTTCTATGATATAATGCAATTTTTAAAAAAATTTAATGCTACATATATCAACCAATAAAATAAAAAATAATTACCCGACACAACAATTTTGTACTTAATTAGAACATATCTCTCTATTCCTCGTAAGTATGATATAAGAAAGGGTCAATACCCACCAAAACCCGTAAATTGATATACCTATAACAAATTTATCCCAAAAAATCCAAAACTGATATATTTATAACAAATTTACCCTCTTTTAATTATGTTAAATTTTATAGACAAATTATTGAGTTGAATGATTTGTAACAATTGATGAGTTTACTAGTTTGAGGTTTTACTCTCTATTTGTCACAAATATACTAATTTGGATCTTTAGTGGTCAAAAAATTAATTTGTCGTAGGTTTACTAGCTTGGGAGTCTTTTATAATATTAATCCTATAAGAAATAGATACAGTTTTGAATTGTTAAGGCGAGATGGATGCAAAATCTACATATATCAATTCAAGGATTGATTTAGCTTTTAAGGGTGTCGATATGCTAAAGGAGTTAACAGCACAAGCCTCGATTATCTAAACTGAGTAATTAGTCATGTACACGATACAAATTTCATGATTAAACTAAGCAAACTTATTTGATTTTCAGTCAGTTTCCATGCGACCATATATTTGCCTAACTGCCTTTCCTCTTCCTCCTAATTATCTCCCAAAATCCAGGCTTGCAACATGCTTAGATTCTAAAAACAATGCCTTGAAACCACACTTTCCAGAAAGAAAAAAAAAAAAAAAAGGAAGCATGCGCAATACCTAAAGAACAAGATGTGTTATAGACTAGGAATTTAACAAATCCATAGACACTGCACTTAACATATTTGTCTTGGCAAGCAATTCTACGAAGGCTCCCTATGCTCCCTCATCATCATCAAGGAGTAACTTGCCTGGCAAGTTCTCCTTAAGCTTGCGTCTTCATGCAGATCCAGTCAATACCAATCAAATTTCATTCCCGAATGGGTGGGTTGTACTACACTTGAAGTTGTCGGAGTCCAATTAAAAGGCTTGTGACTCCGAACAAAACACAAGTTCATATAGGCAAATGAATAGCCCAAACGATGCGCTCCTTCCATGGAGCATGGTCACTTGGCATGAAAAACAGGCTAATTTTCACCCAGATACAGCTATTTGGTGCATTCTCTTTGCAACTCCATCGTCATGCCCGCCGTATGCCTTTAGTAATTGATAAAAAATACCAGATGGAATAGTCGCATGTTGATGGTAAACAATGCAACAACACAACACTGTTGGGAAGCCATGACTTATAAACAACATTATCAGTAACAAGAGTATGACTGAACCAATGGTCAGATCTCAAAGAATTACAGCATTTTCATGATAAAACAGCTAACAACAAAAAGTATCTCCATATTGCTCTGGAAATTTCCACTTTCACTTATGCTTGATTATTCAACTTGAAGCCAAAGGCTGTATCAAAAGAATCTGTTGATGCCATGTGACTGAAATTGATGGGAAACAATTGTGCAACAAACCTGCATCAAAGTATTGACGTGGTATATAGTAAGCATTCATCTCCATAACAGGGCAAGTGCTGAGGAGGATTTAAGATTTTGGTAGCAATCACTTATTTATTACCTTCATAGAGGAGCTAGGTCCATATTGCAGTGGCAGGACAATTGCCACACAACCACCACGGGAGACTCAGAGCATCATAAGGAAGCGAGTGCAAGAAGTCAAAACCAACCGTTTCTTCTTCAACTGAAAGAGAAAAGAGTTGCATCTGTTGGTTATTTGCTATAATGCTCTTGATCAGTAAGTGTCCTAACAGAGGCAGCAGCAATTCTTGTGGAAGTTGTATCTGGCTCAATCTTGTCCTGTTGATCGGTACGCCTGCACTTATATTTGCATCAAGTCGAAGGAAATCAGAGAGTCAGCAACATGGTTGGTCTCTGTAAATGGAATAGATACAAAAAATATGTGGATCCAAAAAGCTTAGAGAATTATTGCTTCAGCTAACAGGATGCAAAGTTAATCTGCAGCAAAATCATTAACCAAGGACAACTTCAAGGCTTGAGGCTTTACTTTCTCTCTTGCTTCAATTCCCAAAGAAAAGTTCATAAGCCCCATAATTCCTATTTTCAATACGTCAAAAGGATTACAATATGGTCAGCCAGATGCATGGGCAAGCCTTCTTTCAAAAGGAGAGTTTAATTGCAGTATAGAAATTGCATTGTATGCCTACCATTTCTCAGCCATTCATGATATCAAAGAGGCCCACATGATCTATTGATGGGTGCTTTCTTACTTTGCAGGTAAAATTGTAAGGTTCAATATCTTTGTACTCAGTAATGAATCTCCAGTCCAAATTGGAAGAGGTTAACGTAATCACAAACTAAATGCTTGTGTAATTACCTGAACTCTTCTTTTGTGAATTAATTTCATCAAATACAAAAAGATTAGTGTTACGATAGACCTTGTACACAGGTACTTGTGAAGCCTACATAAAGAGTCAGACTAAAAGAAGCAATTCAGCATCAGAAACAAATCTAGCTTCCAGTAAATGTGTGCTAAATATTACTCAGGGTGGAACCTACTTTCAAAAACATTAAAAAGGAATGACATAGTACTTGAAGATTCAAGCATTTCTCAAGGACGGAAACTTAGGTAATCGAACATGGCTACGTGCGTACATACTAAAAAGTGAGCAAGGGAAATATGAGTTATGCCATGCTAGCTATTCCGGCTAAGCCTGTCTCTCTCACCATATGATCATCTTAAGTCCAACCACAAGGCCGTGAAGAAGGCTGGTCATTCCATGCCAGATGTACTGAGAGCCTGACAAGGTCCCTCTGTCCATCACCATCCATTCACAGAAAAAAGCTGAATAGACAAGCCCACTGAGAAAACTCAGAAGTCAAACCTATCAGGACAAACACTGGGGACTGGGAACAATTTGAGGTGGTAGCTAGTGTTAATGTCAAATTAATCCTCTAATTCCCACAAAATAATCTTATATGGAACAGTCTATGAAGCCACAGCCTTAAAATGCAAGGCCTTCTTCATGCTTATGCTCATGCACATGCTCATGAGAGAGAGAGAGAGAGAGAGAGAGAGAGAGAGAGAGAGAGAGATTACATTACAAGCAATGGCAATCACATGGTTGTCATCCACCTGGAGTACTCATTTTGTAGCAAAAACAAGATCATAGGCTGGAGAAACCCACGTTCCTTAGAATGATTATGATATACTTGAGCTCCTTTGATCTGATGTGATGACATCACATTGCTCTGAAATTTCAAGTTAGGCATTATGGCTCTGATTGTCTGAAAAAGTTTTAAGAGGTTCATCATCCATCCTAGGATAATTTGGACTGAAAAGAATCCATCTGAATCTCAGAAAAAGGTGGTGTCTTCTTCCGGGCCAATGCTATTATCATCTTAGCTTTCCCAGGCTGCCCAGTTTTCTTCAGGGCTTCAAGAAGTGCAATGATGGAATCGACACTAGGAAACCAACTTTTTCGCATGCAGTCCTTACACATTGAATATGCCAAATCCAAATCGCCTCCCTTGCAAAGGTAATGGATCATGGTCTGGTAAATCTTAATATTGGGTCTGTATCCATTGCCATGTAACGCAGAATAAACCCTCTTGGCCATTTCAGGATATCCTGCGAGGAAGAACCCCTTAATCACCAAATTATATGTGACTTCATCAGGGTCAATCCCGATTTTGTTCATCAAAGCAGCCATCTTATGAGCATTCCAAGCTCTTCGCTTATTTACCAAGTACTGAATTCTGACATTGAAAGTTGCTAGATTCGGCAAACAACCCTTATGCACCATAAGATTCCACAAACCATTACCAAGTTCCCACCTATTACTCTTGTAGGCTGAAGACATTAGTGTAGTATATGTAACTATGTCTGGTCTGATACCAAATTTCTCCATCTCTATCATGACTAGATAAGCCTTATACAAAAAGGACATTTCACAGTATGCCTTAATAACAATGTTCAGAGAAATTATATCCAGCTCAATACTAAACCTTCGTGGAGCCTCGCTAAGGAAGGCCTCAATAGCTATTAAATCACGGGCTTCAATCAATACCTGCAATGTAGCATTGAAAGACTTGACAGACCTTTTACAACCAAACAAGTGCATGTCATAGAAAGTATCTAGCGCGTGTTTAACCATTCCGGCCTTACCATACAGCATGATAATCCTCACAATGAACCCTTCACGGCGACCCTGCGGAAGGGCCTTTTGCTGCTCAAGCAATTGCTCAATGTAGTCAAACCGACCAGCGCCTGCTAGCCTAGAAATCGTGTCTTCAAAAGCAAAACGGTTCTCAATAACGAGGCGGTTGTGAGCATTCGCCCTAAATAGGTGAAATAACTTATTAGGGTCCCTTTCAGATTTGAGCTTCACGAGAGCAGGTTCCTCTATTGTCTTTGCCTTATGAACATGGCTTGATACAGCTGCAGGACTACCGTTCGATGCAATGGCAGCAGCGGTGACAACGGCAGCATGGCAAAATCTGCGAACGGGACGCAGAGAAAGCATATTCTGGGATTCTCTTCACACGGAAACATACCCACGAAGCGAACTCAACAATCCAAGTACAAACTCCAGCCGACAACGTTCACTGCCCATATATAAAACCCAAAAAGAAGAGGAACTCGAATCCCCCCACACAAACAAAGCCTTACGTAAACACCCGACAACGCTAAAAATGCCTCCTTTCCAAGACACCCCGCGAGCCCAAGGCCGAATAACATTTACCCGCCCGGCAGTATGTCTTTCTCTTATCTTACATAAAAAGAATTCAAGAAATCAGTTGCTGCTTCTGCTGCAAGAACGTCCTCAACGTCAGACAAGAAGGGACAGAACACAGCAACGAAGAAGACCCAGATAAAAGAAGGAGGGGGAGAGACGGCGGGTCAGAGCAACCATTCATCGTCCGAATCGGATTGAGAAACTGGGTTTTCTCGGCTCGACATAGAGAACGGATGACAACCCTCGAGAGGCGAATTAGCAACGGAAGATGGAGATGAAGATGGAGATCACCGTGGGAGCACGGTGGTGGATCTGAGAGGCCCGAGCTCATTCTTGGGTGGGCGCTCTGCGTCTCTGGTTTTATTAGGCTTTTGCGGAGGGAGGGGTTTTGAAGAGTCGGGGAGAGGGGGAGGTTTTGATGTGGGGGTGCATGGTAACCAACCGTGGACCTCCTTTTCAATCTTCCAACGATGCGATTAGTTCACCTGAATGGCCCTTTCGTGGATTGCGTCGTGGCGTAACGGGTACCCCGAGAATCAATTTGCAATACGGCCCATGTAATTTAATTAAATATAATCCTTAAACTTTTAATTTATTAACAGTAACTCTTGAATTTTTAATACATAGCCTTTGAATTATATGAATATATTTTATAGACTCTTTCCATTAATTCAATATCAAGAAACAATATCGAACAATTCATTTTCTTCATAAAGTTCGAATCTCAACTTCTAAACCGAATTTGTGTGTAGCACTGGGTTTCTTTCATTTGTCGGCGGGTGCGGGGTCAAGTTATTCAAAAAAAAAAAAAAAAAAAAACATTTAACAAATTAAAAAATTAAAAAAATTAAAAACTTAAAAATCACATTAAATTAAACTTTAGATATCAAATTTAACCAATTAAAAATTCATAAATAATATTGCATAGTAGGTCAAAATTGTGATCATTTTTCCTGAATAATTAATTAACGTGTTTTTCCCTATCATTTTTTTATTTTTATCTTGAAACATTAACAAATGTTATGGAAAATGTTATTTTTAATAAGATTATGGTGCGAAAAAATTTCCTTCAAGTAAAAATTTCTTTTATCTCCACTCAAGCATTCGATATTGTAGGAAAATATCAAGATGATCTTATTATATAATTTTCTAATGGCTTGATAAAAGCATCTTAGACAAATTAGCTCCACATATCGATTGCCACGTGGTTTTAGTTAGTTACCTCTTACTCACAACATTAATATCAAAAGTACAAATGAGTTATGCTAAATTTTCCCTCGGATAATTTCACGAAAGGTCTCCACATCTTTCTAATCACAAATGAGTAGCTCATATTAATGGAAAAAAAATTAAATATCCAATAAAAAAATCGATTTTCTGTCGAAAACTTGTAACTACTAAAGACTTTGCCGAATACTATTTTAGCGTAACTTTTCAAGGCAATGAACAGTGTTAATATGCCGTGGTGCAATGGTCCGTGCATAACTAAGGTATCCACTTAAATTTGCAATAGCAATATTAAGTTAAAGATTTTTATACTAAAAATCCACGGTAACCGTATTTTTTAAATTCAATATAATCAAAATAAAAACTTAGTTAATTTAGTAGTTGAAGCACATTATCCGCATTATCCTCTCTCTCTTTCTTTTCAAATCTATGTGGTTATAAAACTACTGAAAGATAACACAAGTCGTTATTATCTTGCACATTTGGAAATCAATTGATAAATTGAAAAAAAGGAAAATATTTATGTTCTGCGACTTTAAATGCGTGATTATCACGGCCCTATTTCAATTTAATTTCCGCCGGAGTTCTTCGCTGTTCATTGGGCAATACGCGCCGTTCATCTCTCTCCGTCGAAGTCTCTGCGAATCTGAGTCTCCTTCTCCTTCATCTCTCCGGTCGCCGGAACCCTAAACAGCGGCGATGCTTCAGCACCAGATCTCGCATTCTCCGGCCAGGCTCGGCCTTACGAGCCCCACCAGCTCCAGCTCGCCGTCTCTCCCAAACCCCAACCCCACCAAATTTGCCGCCGCCGCCGCCGCCTCCCACCAGCAGCCGCACCACCATCCCAACCTCCCCTCCTCCGCCGCCGCCACAGCCGCCGCCGCCGCCGTCCCCGCTACCTCCTCGACCCTCCTGTCTCTCCTCCCGCCTCTCCCGCGGGCCCAATCGCTCCTCCTCCAGATGTCCTCCCTCGCCTCCAAGCTCTTCGACGTCTCCCCGAATCGCGCCCTCTGGCTCTCCTCCTTCCGCGGCTCCCTCCCGACCTTCCTCTCCTCTCCGCCGCAGTCCGCTCAATCGCACGTCGTCCTTCCCGACCCGCCTCCGTCTTCGACGAAGGAGATCCTCTCCCTCTTCACTTCCCTCCAGACGCAGCTATTCAAGGCCGTCGCCGAGCTCCAGGAGATCCTCGACCTCCAGGACGCCAAGCACAAGCTCACCCGCGAGATCCGGTCCAAGGACTCCGCCCTCCTCTCCTTCGCCAACCGCCTCAAGGACGCCGAGCACGTCCTCGACATCCTGGTCGATGATTACGCCGACTATCGCCGTCCGAAGCTGTCGCGATCCGCCTCTGCCGCGGAGGAGGAGGATGGGGACGATGATCTCGGCAGCTCGACCACGGTCGCCTCGCGGCTGAATCTGTCCGACATCGTGTCCTATGCGCATAGGATCAGCTACACGACGTTCGCGCCGCCCGATTTCGGGGCGGGACAGGCTCCTCTTAGAGGGGCTCTGCCTCCGGCTCCCCAGGACGAGCAAATGCGCGCTTCGCAGCTGTACAGTGTTGACGATATCCAGCTGCCGAAATCAGCCGTCCAGGATGATCACAAAGAGAGTATATCAATAGTTGAGCCCCTGCAATCCCAGATGTGCCTGCAATTCCAGGGTTACCTGGGAACATCATTATACCGTCGGGCTGGAAACCCGGGATGCCGGTGGAATTGCCGACCGACTTGCCTGTTCCACCGCCTGGATGGAAACCAGGCGATCCGATCACTTTGCCCCCAATAGACACCCTTCCTGTTCGCAGGCCTGAGGAGCCACAGTTGCAACCGGTTGGTCCTCCGGGATTGCATAAGGAGCCCGAGACGATACAGGTCCGGCATGTTGACCTCGAACTTCCAGATAATTTCGATGACAGCAGTGATTACAGCAGCGATGACGCAAGCTCTGAAGATGATGAGTGAACTGATATGGATGGGCCTCTGTGATCGATTGGCATTGTAGGATAAGTCTTGAGTGCTCCTTGTATGAACCTGACCATTTATTTAGTAGGATGTTTCTTTCTTTGTGGCAATTCTTTCAGAGGCTCAGATGATGCTACTTGAGAATAATTCATCTTAAATCTCAAAACTTTGAAGGTCAATTACAGAATCAGATCGGGATCAGAACTACATTGAATAGTTCAAGATACTGGCAGCTATAGCTTCTGTTGCTGATTTTTGTTCTGTGATTTTACAGGCTACAAGCTACATGTTTGAGTTGGGTTCTTGCCCAGCTTGTGATCTCTTGAAATGTCTGAATCTGGATATGAAAGCTCCTATAGAATTTAAAGCTTGTTAGATGATGGAAGTTGAGATCCTAGAGCCCTGGCCATTCTTGATGCTCAACTCATTTAACATGTGTTGCCAAGTTTCATCAAAATGAGCTTAGTAAAATTTATCTTCATAGTCCTGCTAACTGACAGTTCATTTAGATCTGCAAAGGAAACAATTGCAATCTCGAGATTCTTTTTTTTTTTTTGGAATTGAGAAGGTTATGAGCTGCCGTTCTTGCACAATCGAAGTTCTAAATCCCAAACTTGAGTGTAAATCGCGGTTGCATCTTTCTCACGTCATTTTGTCTGTAATGAGCACTTCGTCTTGTGCATATTTCCTGCTTACTCCTACCAAATTGGTCCTTATGGAATGTCCCAAAATGGTATGCCGTCATCTCACTGAAGGAAAGTATGTTGTGAGAATGGCTACTAGGAACGAACTTGAATTGATTAGGGAGGGAGGGTAAAATTTCTAACTACAACTTGAGACTAAATTGCCGTTTTAAGTTCCACTCCTCGACAGAAAAAAACAAATTCGAGCAAGTTATTATGCGTAACATGATCAAGTAGACATTTATTCTGCATTATTGTGTACGCGAAACTGTCAGCCTTTTAAACTGTCTTCGGATAGCCTCTTTCACTAGTCTTCTGATTTTGTTGCTTTCTGCTGGTATGCTCAGGAAAGTATGTAACCTTGAAAAGATCACAGTTATGACATAAAAGTTGGATGAGATACAGTGATATGTTCTGCAGAAAGCAATAGATGTGACTGTTCACTCTCGTTGCTCCAAGCGCTGAGCTAAACCAGATATTCATTCAGACACCACCGTACTAGCATTACATATAGATTGGTGTTGCGAGATCCAGTGACGTATATATGTGAGCAACTCAAACTTCCGTGATGTTCATTGGCATGTTGCCGCCCTTCAGCAATTGATGATGCCATAGACATTATTTCAGCTATGGCATGGTTAAAAATGTGAGGGAAGCTAGTTTGGGCACCTGCTATTGCTCAAAGAAAAGGCGGTGGGATCGAAACAGCGGCATCATCCATTCTCTAGAACGGCATCTTCTTCAGAACCTGGCCGTTAAACAGTTTAGCCAATCCTGAAGCATATCTGTCATCAAATCGAAAGCATCAGAGGACTATTGCGATGAAAGCTCATCAGTATTGAAGTGAAGGATATCCACATAAGGTCAGTTACCCTGCTACTAAGAGGATTAGAGCGGTGACCCATAGACAATATTGGTAACTCCTATGCTTGGACTTTTTGTGCTTCACATCGTATCCGTCTGGGATGTACCTCCTGCTTACGTACCCAAATTGGGGACGGATTAAGAGAACAAACCCTAGTAGGAAACCAGAGACGAACCCTCCAATATGGGCTGAGTTATCCACGTGAGGTATGAGAAGCCCGATGGCCAGATTTATGGCGACAACGATCACTAGAGTGAAAAGAGCTGTGCACTGAACGGACAAGAATTAAAAAACCTTGCCCTCTGAAACTTATTTTAAAGGCCATCCTTGCCCTCTGAACTTGAAAGTCTACAGTCAAGCAGGTTCAACTTACTGTCAGAGCAGAATCACTGGAAGATAGAATTACCTTGTTTGCATAAATGGTCCAGTTTGTGATCAGCTCAGAAAGCATAGCTCCCAACAGTCCAAAAAGAGCACCAGATGCCCCGACTGATATTTTCGAGGCACCCTTGATGGTAAGTGTAGATAATAAGCTTCCCCCAAATCCAGAGAGCACATATAAAGCTCCAATTTTCACTGCACAAGTATGGTACTCAGAATCAGTGACGATTGGGAAACATTAGTCAGGTGAGTTCTACTCTGTAGAGTCTATTTCTTACAGAATCCAAACTCTTGCTCGAGTCCTATGCCAACAACAAGGAGGCTCAACATGTTAGTAGCCAAATGTAAGACTCCCGCATGAAGCCATATGCAGGATATCATTCGCCATCCCTCAGCATCCTCTACCACAAGTTTTCGCTCAAGGCCTCCAAGTTTTTCCAGCCTGCACATTGCGATTAGATTGTTCAAATAGGCATCTAGTCTGAGAATGCTAAGAAGAACAAGATTCCTATCATCAACTATGCTGCGCAGAAGAATGTACCAGGTATTTGATATGACATACTCCTCAAATTTTTATGTTCCCATCTAATGCATATGGCACTTTGAATCCACTTTCAAGACCTTTTTTTGCCTAACTCGTGCCAAAACATGAGGCTAAATCGATCTGTATACTCTTATGCCCATCCTTAGGATGGAAAACTGCTTTTCAAAATGGAGCTTCTTCTTTCTCTTCGTCTCTGTGTTAATTGAATTTAGGCAGGGTTTATCAATAAGATGAAATCTTTTTTAACTCTCTTACAAATTCTAGTTAACTTGAACAGAGATAAACAAATAAACCCATCGTCAATCTCTACCATATTATTGAAACTGTATGACAATCGTTTCTTGTCATTTACCGAACAATTCAAAGCATTTGACTTCAGAGAGAATTTCTATAGTTGAAACGTTTATAACACGAAAATGGAAGAAAGAAAAAAGAAATTCCTGACCCTTCGGTTGGCTTATCAGAAGGCTTTAGAAATTAAAACTAATGGTGCAGTCTGCTGTATTGAAAGAAATTAAAACAAGAGGAAGATGAAAAAGATAAACGATAGATCAGAAAATAGAGAGCCTTCTTACGTGACGACGGAGGGGCCCAAGAGAGGGTTCTCCTTCAATGGCTGAAAAGAGAACCTCCCTAACAGAGGATACAAGGTGCAAGCCGTAGGCTCCTTGCTGGGGCAGTTGTTGACGTACATCGTGTACACGAAGAGCCCGAGGTTGGCCAAGAAGATGAGCGGGATGAGCCACGGGAACCACTGCTTCGGAGGTGGCGGTGGAGGAAAATGGTGATGGGCAGGACGGGGCATCTTGGGGCCCTTCTCTATGTCCAGTGCTGGCAATGGCGACGTGGTCGGCAAGGGGGGCGACGAGCTCTTCCCCATCATGAAGAAGGGGAGGGGAGGAGTGCACGAGGCCCCAACCCTTTTGACGGTGGTTGACGGGGCTGTTTTGACAAGTTTTGATGCCGAGAAGGAAGCGAGGAAGGAAGGAGAGAGAGAGAGAGAGAGAGAGAGAGAGAGAGAGAGAGAGAGAGAGAAGGGTTGGATGGTGAAGAATGAATCTTAGGTGGGATGGGAGTTAAGTTCGTTACTTTTCCCGCTAATAAAAGGGGTTGTGTTGGTGAAATTGTTAAATGAAGTAACTGATGGTTGTAATTTTATGCGATTTAAACTAATATAATTCATGATCATCTCATAAACAATCAAAGTTTCAAACTTTATAGTTTAAATTCAATCGCCCCCGTTCTTCCCCGTTAATCTTGTTTCCAAGTGTCATTGCTGACTTTTTTGATCCGTCAAAAAAGTGTCCTTTTGATGGTAAACAACTTGAAGATCAAGTGCCTAAACAGAGAAACTTTAGTTGCTTATAAGGGTGGGTCGATTCTGGGAAAAAGCACACAATGCACAGCGTTCCTGAGAAATTCCAAAATGATGAAGATTTTGCTTGTGGTCCTGAAATTCTTGAGAATGTATCGGTAATGGAGACGAATACGTTCGTAAACAAACTGAGATTGCATTTCAACTGATGCAACACCCATGCGGAGAGGAAAGATTTAGGTCTTATTGTTTTGATCTCATCCTTATTCACCGAAGCATTTAGTCTGAAATTCAGACCATCAACCCTGCTCAATACAAACCAGCAGCAGTCCACCTAGAGAACCTAACCAAGTAGCACATAATGCAAGCAAATTCTACTACATTGCGGCTGAGGATCCTGATTCTAAATGGCTGCCACAATTGTTGAAACCGAACCAAACGCCATTCGGGATGAAAGTGTTGTAGTAAAAAGTCACAGCCTTCGTGTAATAGCCATAGACAGTCACGGTTTCGGGTTTCCACCCATCGTATCCACTCCGGTAGAGGTAGATGTAGCAGACTTGGTATGTGCAGGGTCCATATATGTCGAACGTATCAGTGGAGCATCGCTCGAATGTACCAGTTGACGGATCGTCCAACCTAGGTGCATAAACCTGATCGGCCATATCAAGATGAACGCAGAAGTCAGATTTCATTTAGCTAAAGTACCCTCTGGAATAGAAAAAGAAAACAGGCTTTGCATCCGTTGGCTAGAATTAAAGACAGTAACAAAATACCCAATTATCAAGATATGGACCTTCTTGATTTATGGGTTGTGACTCTTTTGATTAAGCTAATCAATGCGCTTATTGCAGGAACAGGTAACATCCTTGATGGGCTAAATCATCCTTATTCACCAAAAACCACTTGCTTGATCAAGAGATATTATTGTGCTCCGACCGGAAATTACATGAACCAAAATACCTTGGAACAGACTTATGAGCAAAGCAGTTTACCTGATTTCCATAAGCATCGCCAAACGCAAGGCTGATCTGGTCGCGAGTATACGAAGTCGAAGAGCAGCTCGTCCTTATTTTCACCGTGTAAGTACAGCTGTTCTTATTCTGAAATGCAACACCTCAAACTCACTTCCAACTCGGAGTGATTTTCAAGCAAGAAATACGAGTCTCCAAAAGAAAGAACGAAAAAGGGGAAGGAATGGACGATATTTCTAGCAAATAGGAACTTCATCAGATACTTCAGAAATCTGGGTTGCTCAAATTTCTAGCAAATTGCAGACCCACATCTTTCTCTCCCCCGGAACTTAGCTTTATCGAAGGCGGCTGGATTCATTCATAAAAACAGAGAAAACAAAGAACGAAATGGATCGGAGAAGAGTGTTCGTACCTGAGTGCTATTGATCTTGAAGGATTCGAGGGCATGAGGGACTGATCCCGACCCATCTGAAGTTAAGGGTCTGCCATTGGAAAGAATCGAGAGAAGAGCGAAACAGAGGAGAAGAGTCAGAACCCGGTTCATCTCTTTTTGCTTAACCCCGAAGCTTGAAGACCCGTGAGGAAAAGCTCTCGATCTTTAGGTTATATGGAAACTCGAGCCAAGATGTATTTTTTTGACCGTTCTGCGTTCTGGTTGATGCCAACGACTCAATCTGTAATCCATTATGCGCCGCAGAAATGATAAATCTTGGTCATTGATTAACAAGAGTCCAAGGAGACATTCGCTGGCAATGTTATCATAATTAAACATTCCATTTCAGCCACGTGAATCCCTCCTTCGTCACGGACCGATGGCTCTCGTTGCTTGCCACTTTCTCGTGTATGAGAGGGCCCGAAAGGCCCAAGCTGCAAACTTTTCTTCATGACACATGTCCGTCGATGTCGGATAAAGCAGGAAAAATCAAGTGGAGTTCGATATCAGGTGCTGGTGACTCGGTGGAGATCGTGCTTGATGATGAGTTCGATTTCCAATCGATTACTGCTTATGACAGTGTAGCTTGATACACACAACAACATGAGCATGAGTTCGAGGATATGCTCGTGTTTGTAAAATTGCGAGGTGTACGAGATGAACACATACAGTAAAGTTAATTTCAACATTTTTAGAGTATTGTTTTTATTTCAAGACATGATGTGTTTCAAGACACCTGTTCTGTATAATTGCAAGGGATGATATTGACAATATCAAAATGGCTTTACCATATTGATATGTTTAAAAAAAGAGGTGCAGTACTTTCTGGGTCACTATTTGATCTAATGAGAATAAGATAGGTCCCCCTAAATTAGCAATCGATCGGGTGCATAATACACCAGATTCTAGGTGCAACCAATGGCATCATATAGTTGACCAAGGTAAATATTACTTAAAAAATGTTCCATCCAATCACTAGTAAATAACTTTTATTTATATATTATTATGATACCTCTAATGTCACCACCATCTAAAATGCCTCCCTTAAGTGATGACTTACATTGTGATGCCAATTTTGAGTATGATTAGTAATTCAACTTTCCATATAATAGTCATATCGGGTCCACGCTTATTGGCATGTCACAATGGTAAAATCCAAATATGACACATTAAATATATATTTTACACAACATATGTTTGGATAAGTTTAGGCATTGTTTAGGTCATTGTGGATTTCAATTCTTAACTTTTTTAATGTTTTAAAAAAAAAAAAAAAAATAAAAATTTGGATTTGCCTTTTTTTTTGGCAGAATGTGGAATTGGATCACCTAACAAAACCTATTATTAGAATTCCACAACCATCTATATTTTGAGTTTTATAAGTAAAATTTAATTTGTCAAAAAACTCTAGCAAAGAAAAGAAACTTGAATTATGAAGGAATAATGATATAAATGGTTAATGAATTTTGACTCAATGTGTCATGTAATTCATGAATTTTAAATTTATTTAATGTGATCCTTAACTTTAACCCAACATGTAATATGATCCTTAAATTTTTTTTTTTTTAATGTGACCTTTGAACTTTTGGTACATGTTCAATTTAATCCCTAAACATAAATATGTTATGGGATCATATTAAATAAATTAAAAATTTAGAGACTGTATTGCATATTAAACTAAGATTTGGAGACCATTTGCATCATTTTTCTAAATCTCAATTGTGTCGGTGAAATCATGCCCCACTGCTGCCTTCATGTAATTGGTTAGCCTTGCGTGATCACAAACCTACGATCACACACGAGGCATGCAACCGCCTTCGGAGGAAATCAACAGGATCTTGACTTCCATTACCACGATTCCTTCGCTCTCTTTGTGCCTTCATAATCATACTAAGAAACGACACCAAGCCCACCATCGTGGTCATGGTGGCTGTCAACCTCTCACAACCATTGATTGAGGGTTGCATGAGGCAAGATACCTCACATTTTGAGGTCCCAACGTCTATAGCCATGAGTCATGACTTTGGCGCGCACAGAGAGAGATGAGTTGAGTGGGTGAGGGGTTGGTGAAACGACAAGGGCTTTTGGCAACGGTGGTCAGCCACGGCAATGCGATTGATGTTCGACCTCCTATTTCTCGAGTCCTAACGTTGTGAGGAAGAAAATATGATCAAACATGGAAACAAAAGATAGAGAAAGACAAAACACATATCAACTATCCAAATGTAATGATTAAGGTCTTCCCATCATTGAGAAAAATGTCTAGTTTAGCTTTCTATCAACCAAGCAATCGAAAACGAATCCAAACAATGGAAAGGGAATATCGACCGAGTACGCTATCCTCTGATGGGCTGTTTGGAAAGCTTTGAGAAAGGCCTGGAACTCCGATCAATCATGGAAGAGCATATGAGGAAAAACAAGTGCCAGATGGTGCGAAGCCATTGGCTGTTCCCATCCCGGCCGATTCCCCACGCGTCGCACCCTATGTTTATCTCCCCGACCCCCAATCCACACGTCCTCTAGAAGCAGTCCACGAACGGTTGACCGTTGACCGTTGAAGCCAAACCCAACACCAACTATTCACGCCCCCACCACTTTCTCTCACTTTCCAGTTCGGAGAGAGAGAGAGAGAGAGAGAGAGAGAGAGAGAGATGCCCCACGTCTGCTCTCTGATCCCCACACGCCTCCAACTTTTACCCAAAACCCACCTAACTCCTCCCCCTCGCATTTCCCAAGTCGATGCACCTCCACCAGCCTCATTTCAAGTTAGTAGCTTCATCTAACTTTCGGTCCCGAACCCCGTCGCTAGGATGGAAAAAGGGCTTTTTCCAGGGACCGGCCCTGTGTCCGCGCTGAAAGGCTCGTCGAGAGATCGTGATCTTTTCCCGTGATCTAACTTGGTGAATCGAGCGAGCATCTTTAGACTCTTTTTTATATGGTACATGATGTACCGGAGGGTCCTATTAGTAAATTTTTCGCCTTGCATTAAATCAAACTCTACTTTTCCCCAGTCCAACCGAGGTGTCGAGAAAAGGACGGGACGGAGGCTTTCCTCGGCTTTTCCATGGGGCAGAACGGAGAAAGAAACTCCTGCTCTTCATATAAAATTACACGCGCGCCCTCCCCTGTTCACGCCTCCCCTCACATGCAACGGATTCAACTTTGTCCTCACTCTCTGGTGCCTTCCCTCCTCCTCCCCCCTCATCATAATCATCTTCATCGCTGCAGTCATCATCGTCTTCTGCGATGAACTCGCCGAGTCTGGTCTTAGCTACAACGGCCATGGCTGCTGTCTCCAGCACCGTCCTGTTTCTTGCCTTTTCCAGGCATAAGCCCCCCTTCCCTGACCAAGAGCCTCAGCCCCCCGAGCAAGTTATGCGATCTTGCTTACGTTCAGGTACTTGGGGTTCGTGTTCCTTTGTGTTCTTGGGTGGGCAGCGTTTCTTTTCTCTATCTGACAGTTCTGCAAATGGCTCTTTGCTCCTTGGCTTCTCTCCCCCGGTTCTTTCCAATGAAAAAATAAGATCGACACAAGGGTCTCGTCTCACATCATCTGTTTTGTTTGGCAGGTAGGAAAAACAAGGAAAGAAAGAAGAAGAAGGTACGATTTGCCGACGACGTGAAGGAGCCAAGAGGGAATGGGGATGAGTTCAGGATGAAGATGAAGAAGACCATAAACTCAAGTCCTGTCGAGAGAAGTTGCAGGAGCGAAATTCCTGAAATTCCCGCGAACAGAATCGCCCTGTACAGCGGCATCCTCAGGGATCGAGCCAACCGGATGGAGTGCTCGCACTGATCTCAGATTTAGTTCAATAACTTCAGTCATTTTCCCCTCTTCTTTTCCCTTCTGGGTGTACAATCTAATTCTAGTTCTTCTTTGATTTTCACGTTTCTCCCCCTCTGTTCGCTCGTGGTAAAACAGATGTGTGGCTCTCAAAACAGAGAGAGACAGGGCAAGAAGTTTTCGTGCTCCTTCTCCTGTGGAAAGAAAAGATCTGGGCCCCCTTTTTTATTTTATTTTATGTGGATGTAAATAATATTTGCGATGACTTTGAAAATGAAGATTTAATTTCCTTGTTAATAATTTTAATTTGTCGCTGTCGCTTGGTTCATGTGAATTTCTAGACCCTTTCTCTCCAACTTTCCATCGGATCAGAGCCTCCATCGCATTCGCTGAACTATAGTCTTGCTCAGGTGGTTCTGGAACAGAAATCAAAAGTTCATATTCTTCTCATCAGTATATGATCTGAATTATCAACAGAGCTGATCAGCATTTACTCGGTAAATCGTCATTTAGCTTACATATGAATATATCCAAAACCCCTATATTTTATTTGAAATGATATCACGAAAAATTTCAAATCAATACACTTATGGTAAATCTTTTCATTACTTTTTATTAAATTTTATTATTAAATTACTGAGATTGATGTATCAGTTTGAGATTTTATTCTTCGTTTATCACAAGTATAGTAGTTTATGGTTCTTCGAGACATTAATCCAATTTAACGAAAATTAACGGAGTATAAATTTGTCACAAATATATTAGTTTGGGATTTTTTGTGATCAAAAAATTAATTTAAGGTAAATTTGTCGTATATATATTAATTTAAATTTTTTCGTGATATTAAATCATTTTATTTTTGTCCAAAAAGAGAAAATTTGGGCACAATAGTGATCTTGGAATATAGATATTAAATGAAGTAATATGTGAACTATATGAAGCATCAAGTCTATTTTTCGTACCGCTGCTGAAAAAATAGAACTGCTATGTCGACACCGTACCATAGAGCACACCACACATTTTTCATGGACCATATGTACCTTTGATATTGCTAAGTCTTGCCCTGACGAAGAGGTCCTTACACATCCCCCCATCTCCCAAAGTACCATAGCTGGCTGGCAAGTTGGGCAATTTGAAGGTGTACTGAAGAGATAGCAGCTGATGGAGATGGGCCACAGGGAGAAGAAAGAGGGGGAGGCAAAGCTGGAACCTTGTGAGAAGTTGCAGCTCACCAGTTTTTGCCCATGTAAGTCCAGTCAATGTTCGTTCCAAGTTGTATGACAAGCCGTCTACTTGGACCACTTCTCCTTCTAGGCAGCTTATTTGAATGTTGCAATAGCACGATTCAGGGTTCATGCGCAACTAATTCACCACCCCTCGGGCTATAAAGAGCTGACTCCATGCAAGATTCGCCGCCCCTCGGGCTATGGAGTTACAAGCTCCTTGAATCATTGTTATCCAGAGCCATATGCACGTGGTAGTAGACTTATACCCGCTGCATCAAAATGTTGAAGAATTGAAGCCAAGACCAATTTGCATTTGAGATTGGTAAAAGATGCCCTATTGAAATGTTGAAATTAGCATATCAATTTGTGAAAATTATTGGAATGGTTGAGAATTTGCGGATGCATTCTCTTTTGTTTGAGAGTCAAATAATGTCTGGGTCCACTTTCGCATATTGCTCCCCCTCCACGTCGCTTTGGTGCTTTCATTATAATGATTTTATTTTCGGATGCTCCCGATGAGAGGGAATTCTCCTATATCGCAAGGAGATGACCAAGCCCTCTTGTCATTTTCGTGAAGCATCACCGAACCAATTCACCGACTGAGGAGTAATGATCAAGATTGAGACACTTGTCAAGTGTTCGTCCGAGGTACAAGCGTGAATATTTTTGGGTTCTATGTCTCTTTTTATTATTTTTTTAAAATTTTGTGTTTTGGATAATGACATCTGTATTTCAACAGCATTATATCCAATTTTAAATTCTGTTTTGTGCGCAATTTTTCGGGGCCATCTAGGAAGTTCCACAGAAGAGAAAGGTCGTAGTCAATTAATTTAAGGGCAACGGTCCAATCATCTATCTTCAAACAAAAATTCATTTATGTTGAATTAGTGGTGATTCATGATGTTTGTTATATGTCAAATCTACGATTGCATGGGTGTTTTGCTGAATCAGTCTCGTGTAAAATATGGTCCACTGGATTTACAAGCCGAACAATTTCGTCCATTAGATCAATTTTAAAAATGGGATAGCAATTTTATAATTAATTGACAAAAATTGCTACAATGAACGATTGTTGCTTTTTTATAAGTTTCATTGATTGTGAATTTGAGAGGTACTTGCTATCATTTAGGTAACTTTACTGAGAGAAGGGAAGAGAAAGTTGTAATAATTTTAGAGAGAAGTTACAATCATGAAAAACCTTCATGCTTGGGAAAGCTTGGTGGAATTTAATATCTCCAAAGGTAGATTGCTATCCATTATTTACATGGATTTACAAGCTACTTAGGGTCATTGAGGTCAATTGTTGATTATAAGTTCTATCTCTTAAGACAAACTTAAGGTACTGTACTATCTTGATAACTAATTACCAAGTGATAGGAATTTCTTGTTACAAACCATGTAGCTAGATTAAGACATGAAAAAGAAGGTACTAATTATAGGTGTGACCTATGGGGCAAAATTACAATGTGGCAAGACGATATAAAAGGAAAGTACCCCACATTATGACTAATTGAGGAAAATTACTTATTGCTTGATAATTACTAATGGCGACATCTTCAAGTCAAACAAATGCTACTTGTATTGATGGATTTACAGCTAATTTAATAAGGGCAGTCAAATTATTAAGAGTTTAGCTAATTTACCATAGCTTTAATTCATTTAACAAGTATATGTTGTATCTCTTTACAATGCTATTAGGAAATTAATAATTGTAAACATTTTATTAAATGAACTAGTTTATGGTTGCCTCTAAAAAAAAAAGCTAGTTTATGGTCACTCCTCTACTCTAAAAATTGAACTAATTTTCATGCACTTGTGCGTGATTTTGCACAAATCAAATTTTATCCCCTATACAACATTATGGGATAATTAACAAAATTCAAAATTTGAACTGCACGAACTATACAAATTTTTTTCCTGAATTAGATATTTTTTAAACAAACATTTCATCATATTTTCAATAATTGGGAACGGAAATTTATTTAAAATTCAATAAATAAATAAATAAAAGAGAAGCATTTTAAATTCGTTGCATAAATTAAGTAATTTCACTAAGTGTACTTTTTTTTAATAGAAAGCGAGTGGTTAATTTCTTGATCTTACCATTTTTTAAAATTTTTCTTAGGTTAAATTTATTTTTTCTCTTTCTTTGGTTTATAAATAGGAAAATAAGTGTATAAGGGGCTTTGCTGGAAAATACAAAAGTGAGATAAAAGGGGTTTTGACTTTATAAAGAGGCAGATAATAATTATTATTCTTTTAAAGAATATATATCCTGTCCAGTTTTAGCGTGGGTTGCGTTCCCCAATAGCAGTACAGCACACAAGAAGAGCGACAGAGAATCCAAGAACCCATCTGCGTTAGGTGATCAGAACTGAGGAAAAAACAGACAGGAGAGGAGAAGAAAAAACAGCAGACAAAAATCACTGGGACAGTTTTCGGAGGTGGGTGTCTTTCCATCTTACCCTTTGAATTTCCAAAATATATATTTTTCTGTTGATCTGTTCCTCTGTTTTTTGGGTTTGTGATTCTCTGTCAGGCCTTTGTGATCGCTCGTTCCTGGATACATAGGTCAATCAGCTCCAGCTTCCGGGTTTTCCTTATGACATATATCATGCATGGGGTAATTTTCCCACTTCAAATTTTCCGTTTTGGAATTTGAGTTTGCATAAAGTTTCTTTCTTTTCTGGATGAATCGTCGAGAACTGTGTTCAGGGTGTGAAGTATACCGAGTAATTTGTTTTCTTAGTGGGGGGTTTTTAGGTGCTCCTCGTTTTGGGGGAGTGGATGAAGAGAATCTGACCAGCTTGTTTCAATCAGTGGTAGTGGGTTTTCTTTGTATGCGTAACTCTCCACGAAGTTATGTGTTAATCATGGGATGGAGATCAAATTATTGCAATGTAATGATCGCATTCTTGCGGCTTCATTGGCTGACGAAATTGATGAGTTATCTTTTCTGATCCTGTGAGGGTATTTGCTCTGAAAGTTGTGAATTCTTCTTGGCAGTGGGACAAATTTACTTGAGCTCACAAGTTGTTTGGTATTGACGGTCATGTGGCACTCCATGCTACATATGAAGTTCTCGAGGTTTCTTTTTGGTTGCGTGTTTGTCCGTACTTTCATGGGACCTGGTGTTCCTGAGAAGTTCTCTGTTTCTTTCATTACTCAGTCTCTAGTGATCATTAGATATGAGAGGCGATGCTGTTCTAACTGGTGATATACTTAGCATTTGGTTATATCCTTGCTCAGAGGGAAAATTATGCTTTTGTGATATTTGTAAAATGCATCTATGGAAGAAGAATGAAAATGTTTATTTTGTAATTTAATCTCTCCTTTTCGCCATAATGAAAGATTGTAAATTATGTCAGATCATAGCAAGGTTACTGGTTATGGTCAGGATGTTTGTCATTCCATGGCAAAATGGAATTCTTACTGTAAGCTAAGCCTTATGTTAGGGAAAGGGTTGCTGAATATAGGCCTTGTACATAACATATTCTGGGAGGTTTTTCTTATTTGTTGTATGTGGCTGATGATTTAGATGTCATTCTTTCTCACCAACGACCCCTTCCTATTGAATGAAAAGGGAAAGAATCAGAGCTGCTGCTTGTGCTCTCTCAGCCTTGACCCCTTCCTTGTTATGGTGCTCCAGTCACATAAGAATACGAATAAAAATCAACAGATATGGTTTCTAGCCTGGATTTGCTTTGTTGTATGTTCCTACATGATTTAATATGATTTGTAACAGAGCAGAGGTTGTTTTGGATGCTGTTTGAAGCCCAAACCGACTACTGCTGTGGATGCGCCATCAAAAAGGTCAGAAATTCATGATCAGAAGTTGAAAAAACCAAGCAAATCAGAAGACTTCTGGAGCAGTAGCACGTTTGATATGGACAATAGTGCAGTTCAGTCACAGGGGAGCATCTCATCAATCAGTACTTCAACTCTGACTATCGACCCACAAGTTGGCAATCCTGGGACGCCTTCTGAATTCATTAATCATGGCGAGTTTTTTTCTTTTTATTGTGGTTTGGTCTTTTGGTCAGGCTTCCATTAACAAGAGAAACAAAGGGCACATGCTAGAATGGCTATTTCGTTGCTATTACACAATATGACATATCAGAGTGAGGAAGAATGTTGCCTCAAAACTGACATAACATGATCTGTCTTCCAGTTTGACCATCTTTGAAAATTAAAATTTGCTTTTTGATTTTCTTGAATTTTCAGATGCATTAAGATACTATGCAATGACATGAAGATAATGTGTCACCATGTCCACTTTGCTGGGTTGTTTTCGGGTATATGGGGATATTTATTGCTAGAGAATGCATGTCTGTCTGTTTTTTAACCTAACATGAAATGTGTTGCTTGTAGGTCTTATACTTTGGAATCAGACTAGACAGCGCTGGAGAGGTAACAAAAGGTCTGAGGACCAGACGCAACAAGTTCAACCTAAATCAAAGTGAGTTTCTTGTGACTAAAGTACAATTTAGCAGAGCAAATTAGACTAACATTTTCCAACTTTTTGCCTCAATTAAGCAAAGCAACCTTCCCACATGATTTCATCATGTGTGACTAGACCGATTTTAAAATTGCTGGATCGTTCTGTCCCGTTTAATTGCATCATTTTCACATTCTTTATCTGTGGACGTCACTCATCATCTTACATGGATGTGAATTTTAATAATAGCAAAATTTTGAGGTTAATATTGTCTTGCTAGGAGTTTGTCTGATGTGTGGGAACTATGTGTAGAGTAGATATTGTCATCATTTCAGGTTTTCTGCGAGAGAGCATTGACAATGTGTGGATATCTTATGTGAAATGTACAGCCCCTACATTGTTGAATCAATTTCTGTCTGGCTTTGCAGCTGGAATGCTACATATGATAACTTACTTGGAAGCAACAAGCCCTTCCCGAAGCCTATCCCTCTCTCAGTAAGTGTTCAACTTGTGGGCTAATATTTTTTGGGACATGTATATGGTGCATGAACTTTGAGCAACTTCGTCTTCCGACAGGAAACGGTGGATTTTCTTGTGGACACCTGGGAGCAGGAGGGACTATATGACTGAAGAAATCATGCAATCTTAAATAGATGTTTGGAGGTTCTAAAATGATCTTGTTGGCTGCTGTAACATACATTCTTTGTTTTATAGAGAAGTTACTAATCAAGAAACGCTTTGTATACTGACCATGAGGAATCAGATGGAAATATGACTCCCGAGTTTGTTGGCCTTTTGAGCTTTCCCCGCTTCACATTTTGAATGAATAGTAGGGAAGCTGCCTATGCTGTTCGACAGGAATTAATTAAGTATTTGATTACGTTGAGATGCCGTGTAAATTCTTTTATGCATTTGGCAGATGAATAAGATATTTGGTAGCTCTCTCTCTCTCTCATGCGCGCGCACATAGACTTAGTTGGTTTTATTCTATGGAAACTGGTCACGTTTCCATTCACAGCTACAACTTTTGTGATCGTGGGTCTTCTTTCAATCAGATAAGTGAACTTGTTTCAACAAGGTTTCTCTATTTTTACAGAGGTCGCAAATTCTCCTGTTAAGAACAAAAGGAAGGTAAACTGCGAAAGAACAGTTTGCTTTTTTCTTTGCCTGATGGTGCTGGATGTATTTTGTAGCCGAATTAGCTTGATCTGAAATCAGGCCAGACACACTTGTTCATGTAAAGAAAAAGAGAAAAGTGTGAATTTTTTCGGGCTACCT
This sequence comes from Angophora floribunda, assembly GCA_014182895.1. Classification (NCBI taxonomy): domain Eukaryota; kingdom Viridiplantae; phylum Streptophyta; class Magnoliopsida; order Myrtales; family Myrtaceae; genus Angophora; species Angophora floribunda. The sequence continues at coordinate 24,736,854 of CM024714.1, forward strand.
TGAGGCTAGTCATGAGGAAGTGATTGATCCAAGTTCTGCAGTCTCGGACATACAAAAGTGAGAAATTTCGCAGCATAAGGAGTAAAAAATGTACCCATAGAGAACTTGACCGTTCTCTGAAATTCCCTGCCACATCTCAGCAATGTTGAGAACCAAGAACGATCTTCAAAACGTCAGCTTTCAGGTTTCGTTTCGTATCATGCGGTCAAGTCACAGCCATGTGTGAATTAAGTTGAATATGTAGTCAAATACCGCGCGCTCATTCAAGAACGAATAACCTCTCCTTGGTGTTTCGGGTTTCGTTTCGTACGTGCGGTCAAATCAATCAACAATGCGAGGGCCATCATTGTACGCTGGTATAACCTCCTTTCCTTCATAAACTGATAAAAAGGAAGAAGGGCACGTGCCATACGAGATCTCGTTTTATTTAATAATTTTTCCCCCTGTTTGGTTGATATAAACTTGGGGCACGAAAGGATGAACCCAATCCCAATGTCAGGCGAAGATTGAATCGTGACATGGTTTAACTACGAGAGAAATGAATTAAGACATCCAAAGTAAAGAAAGAATATCAAGGAATGAAGATAAAGTATCTTTCTCCGAGAGGAAAGGGAGAAAGTGAGAGTAAAGGAAGAATCTATTCCAAGCCCTTTTAGCTTAGCCAAACGAACCCATTTCTCTTTCCTTCTTTAGATTAACGTCAAGAATCTCCGTGTGGGGTGGTGTTTTTGTCTCTGTCGCCATCTTTGGACTAAGGTTAAGAATCTGGGTTGGTCCATGGGCATGCCTCAAGGAAAAGCATTTGGATCATCCAAAGAATTGTTTTTTGGGTTTTTGTTGTCACAAGTTCTTGAGTTTCTAAATACGAGGTCACACCGCATTTCATCCTTTCTACAAGTGGAATGCAGTTCTCTGCATAATCTTTGTATCCTCCTCCTCTCCAAAACAATGAAGGATTTCTCCTCTTTCTTCCTCTGGCTCCTTCTCATTTCCTTCTTCATCTGTCCTAATGGTATGCACGATCTCCATCCTTTTTTTAAGTTTTTTGTGGCAGTTGCACTCGCATTCACATGTTCGGTCAAGAATTTCAAAATTTGTCCAGAAAAGTTCTGTAATCGATTGTTAATTACACTTTGTGGCTTTTCAACATTTAATGCTACTGAGAGGATGAGAATGCTGTGATAGAAATTCATTATCTGCTTAGAAGGAAGAAGTCTTCATATGAATATAAACGTACACTTTCAGAAGTTCATTTTGCAAATGCTTGGCTCATAAGGCTCTCCTTCCTTCAGTTATTTTGACAGCGCATGCTTTCAAGGGGACATACGGAGTGTGCTATGGAAGAATCGCGGATAATATACCCGCGCCTGGTACTGTGGCGACCCTCCTCAGAGCGGCAAAGATCAAGAACATCAGAATCTATGATGCTGATCACAGTGTCCTCACTGCGTTTAAGAACTCCGGTGTTGAAATAGTTGTCGGCCTTGGCAATGAGTATTTGAAAGATATAAGCATAGGTGAGGACCGTGCGATGAATTGGATTAAAGAGAATGTCCAGCCGTTCCTCCCCGGGACTCTCATCCGTGGAATCGCTATAGGAAATGAGATTTTAGGAAGTACTGATCCTGAACTTTGGGAAGTCTTGCTTCCAGCAGCTGAAAATGTATATAGCGCACTTCGCCGTCTAGGCTTGACCGATAGCATTCTCGTCCAGACTGCGCATTCGGAAGCCGTCTTCGCAACTTCGTACCCTCCTTCTGCAGGGGCATTCAAGGAGGATGTCCTTCAATACATGAAGCCTCTTCTACAGTTCTTCTCCCGGATCGGATCTCCATTTTACATAAACGCGTATCCCTTCCTAGCATATAAGAGCGATCCCGAGCACATCGACATTAACTATGCCCTCTTCAAATCGAATCAGGGAATATATGATGCTAAGACCAAATTACGTTACGACAACATGTTTGAGGCTCAGATAGATGCAGCATATGTTGCTCTTGAAAAGGTCGGGTTCCCAAAAATGGAGATCATCGTGTCGGAAACAGGCTGGGCTTCCAAGGGCGACCCAGACGAAGCTGGGGCCTCCTTGAAGAACGCCAAGACCTACAACTTAAACCTGCGTAAAAAGCTTGCTAAGAAAAAGGGCACGCCATACAGGCCTAAGATCCCCGTGAAGGCATATGTGTTCGCGTTGTTCAATGAGAATTTGAAGCCCGGACCAACCTCCGAAAGGAACTTCGGATTGTTTAAGGCTGATGGGAGCATCTCGTATGATATTGGGTTTACTGGTCTTGCTTCTAAAGCGGCCTCAACTCGGATCTCTTTCAAGGTACACAATCTCTCTGTCAACCTCTTTATCCTATCCTTCATTTTTGTTTCCGTAATTGCCAGGATGAAAGTCTTCAAAGAGAGAGTTCTCCTAGATTACTAGTTGGGAGTATAATTGCTGAAGGGCATGAATTTTGATGATCCCATTTAGCATTCACACTCTCCAATCACGATGGTGCATGTTGACCGACTTTTGCTACCCTTATTATCATCATAACAATGGGAGACGTAACGTTGGTATTTAGGGCTAATAACCAGATGATACCAACTTGGCATTTTTATTGTACTTGCAAGGCTAGTAACCAAACAATACCAATATTGGCAGGTTTATGCTCATCGATATTTGTTCTTTCTCTGATGTATTGTTCTTTCACATGATGTTTTTCAGGAGTCCTTTAGTTCTTCCTACGTGTTGGTGCTAACAACTGGTGCAGCTATGCTCCTTCTTAACTCATTTTCGTGAAGAGAAAACAGTCTAACGTTCTCTCAAGTCCTAAGACACATTTGAAGCCAACCCAGAAATCAGAGGATTCAAGTTCTGAATTTGTATTTCTTTCTGTAACTATCTGATTCATTTAAGTAACATCCAATTCTTTCAAACATTGATCCCAACTGTATACACCGGAGACCTTAAAATGGTTGTGAATTAACGGCTGCTTGTTCTTGTTTATGCAAATTTGGTCTTCCTAATCTATCATCGATACACATATTTGGAATTTCATTTGTAAAAAATTGAAAGTGTTCAACATGGTGGGGGTATTTATCAATGCAAAGCTCAAATACGTGGTGGAAGTTCATATCATCGAGTTCCTCTTCTCGTTGAAATTAAATCTACATAATGCATATGAGTTTTTCTATGGTATAACATTCGGTTAAGAATCAATGACTTTTTCTTCTTGCAAAGGCTTCTAAAAGGAGTTTAATAACAAATTCGAGGCAGCAATCCATCTCAGAAGTGTTGAAATTGGGCCTTCGACTAGACATTCCAGATTCAACCGGCGGTGCTCGTGTTCAATGCCAAGCGCTCCTTCTGAGCTTCATTGGGCAACTTCACATCAGTGGCCAAACCAAGAATTTGAAGAAGCCTCACCACATACCATGTCATGTCAAGCTGCCACCACTCTAGTCCATGCCTAGCCGAGTACTCAAAAGCATGGTGATTGTTGTGCCAACCCTCACCAAATGAAAGAATTGCCACCCACCTATACGAAACAAGAACCCACATCTACAAATAAATAGATTTCCAAGAAGAATGGATATGTGAGAAATTTGGGGATAGAAATTACTATACCAATTGTTCCTTGATAAGTCCCCAGTGTTCCATGCTTGCTTTCCCCAGACATGGCAAACTGAATTCACGAGCCACGTGATGTGATAAACCCATATGATCCTGACACCCTACATAGCAAAGAAAGCTCATATAAGGACAAAAAAGTTAACGAGCAATCTAAAAAAGCATTAAGAATTTGGAAAACAAGTTGAACCAACCATTCAGAAAGCACGCTCATAGTCCAACAGATTCCAAAATCTAACATGGTTCTATTGGAAAATCACGATTAATGGAATGTTTGATACTCTCTGTTCCAGAATTCTCAATACAAAACACCCTAAAGTGAAGAACAAGTGCTTTGTTTGAACAAGAAGAGCCCAAAAAGTCTATATATCCAACTCATGGAGATCAGTTTGCAATGCCTAAACTGGCCCATCAATATGAGTGGCCAAAGAAAAACTAGGCCCACAAAATCGAGCTGATGCCTTGGACATCAGACGAAGAGGATCATGAGAGAAGACGATAAAATTCCGGATAAATCTAATGGTGTTCGATGACTATTCAGATGTAGAAGATGAGATTGGAGTAATCATATTTTACTTACCATTCCCCACACAAGGAAAGGAACTCCTCCCAATAAGCAAAGCAAAACAGCAAGTGCAATGAGGTGTGCATGGTAGGTGCTCTGGAGGAACCTGTAAAATGGTTGCTTTTGCAAATCCCCCACATTGTTCGGTTTTCCGCACTGTAACAATTGCCATTCATATATGCATCATTTCCTTCAAGAAAATTACAAATAAGAGCATAGAGCGCTATTTTTTTCTCAAATAAGGACTCAAGTTGACATTATTTAAAAAAAAAGACTAAAATTACCAAATTATCTCAAATAAAGGTTTCAAGTGATCAAATTGTCTCAAGTAAGGGCATGTAGCGATCAAATCATCTAAAATTAGGGCCATTGACTGGCTAGTGACTATTCCAGCCATATGAAAAATGGCATTTTAGTAATAAAAAAAATTGTAACTATATATATTTTTTCCTTTTTCCCTTGTCGAGTTTCAACTTATTATATTATAGTATTAGCAAGTTGTAGTTATTTATGTAATTGTACAAAGCTCAACCCTAAGCCTATAAATACTTCTTTTAGTCTCAATTAAACTATTCACTCTTTTACCAACAACAATCCTCTTCTCTCCTTGCCATCACCGGCGATGATCTCAAGTGAGGGTCGCCTTTGCTTGGGTAGGTGAGGGCAACTCTCAAGCGAGGATCACCTTTCTATTTCAAGTTCTTATTTGAAATAAAGTCTACTCAAGCGCTTATTTCAAAAAACGATGGCACTTGGGGCCTTTATTTAGAATTTTCCCTTCCTATTACAGAGAGAGAGAGAGAGAGAGAGAGACTTTTTTCATGTTTAATACCTTTTGAACAACAAAGTTGGTATCAAAGAGCCAAGTCATGTGGCTGAACCAAAAGCCTTCAAGGGGACTATGAGGGTCTCTCTCCAAATCACAGTACTGGTGGTGGTACCTGTGTATGCTCACCCAAAATATTGGATCCTTCTACAAAATCCCATCAAAATCCCATTGAGAAAAATAACAAATTAAGCCATAATAAAAAGCCCATTAAAAATCAAACCTTTTCCTCCTTTTTTATTTCTTATCTAACCTGAAGAGCCAGAACACCACAATATGCAAACAAGTACTCCAGTGGCTTGCTTAGCTTGAAGCTCCTGTGGGAGAGGTTTCTGTGATATGATAGTGTAATGCCGAACAGACCAGTAACTACATACAAGAAAATAGCGACCCAGAGGGCGCTCCAAGAGAAGTAAAATGGTGCTAACAAGCTGAGCAAATGCATTGCCAAAATGACACCAGCAATCTCAATGTCCAAGAAATTCCACTTCCTCCTTGAAAAGACTCGCCTTTTCCTCTTCACCACCACGTTTGATAGTGGAATCTTCTTCTCACTCGTAGCCTTCGCTTTGGAGGCTTCAACTAACCTGGGTTCAGCATTGAGCCGAGATGTCTTGTTTTCTATGGGGAGATTATTCAGGATTGTGAATTTATGAAGCGCATTGTGTTGGATTGGTGTGCGGAGATTGAGATTGAGCTTTCGACAAGTGTTGAATGAGGTCGGGTGTGCTGAGGAACGAATTGGGACGCGGTGAGGAGGGAGAAGGAAGGGTTTTGAAACCAACAAAAGGGATGACATGGCCATCCTTCTACTTTTACCCGAAGGAAGCAACCTCTAACCACCAAAAGTCTAGCTCCCAAATTCCCCACAATAGCACTCTTGCTCTACTGGCTGCAAACCAAGGATCCTAAAAAAGGTTTGGAAAGAAAGGGGTGAGTAACCATAAGCTCAACGAACAATATATATCTCTTCCAAGCTTATCAAACAATTACTATGCATATGTATAAAGCAATATTGGAAACTCATTATCTCACTTTTGAATATATATATCCAATCATATATGAGTTATTTCTTATCAAGAAAATTTTATACTAATTAGAAAAGCTCATTTGAACCATTCTCACAATTCAAATATCAATGTTCTTCCATTGATTAATCTCATTCATGACAACGTCAATGGTTCATTTAATTGATTCATCTCATATCAAAATACACGTTCGACTAATTTTTCGCTCAACAACAAACCATAGTTGTTGCAACCTACTCTTCGTTTGGATGTGGAAAGAATTAGGTTTAGGGGTAGTGCATAACTCGAGCCAACAACCCTTGATTAGGTTCAGGGTCTCCCAAACTCAGACCTCGCGCAATGTTAGATTTCATTTTTTAGTTCTTAACAACCTAAATGTTTATAGGAGTCACCATTAGCTATTAGGATCAACTAGAAACCAATTAAGATGTGAGAGTGTCGTCTCGATTCCTATGTAACCAAAAATTTTGGGATTGAAAACTTGATTTCGCTAACGTCTATTAGCACCCTTTTGGTACCCCTAACTTGGAAGGTCGTTATCTAAGTGCTCGCACGGTCTTGATTATCAATTATAGTCCTAAGGGCATCAAAGTTTCTAAATGATCATGCAAATGCTTTAATAAGATTCGTTTTCATCAAAGCTTAAACTAATCCTAACATGTTCTAAGAAAGTGATAAACAACCAATTTATTGAAAGACGATGTGGTAAGTAAATACCAAAGTATTAAAAGTATTTTAATGTAAAGGCAGAAAAGAAAACCTAATACAAGTCAGGCAAAGAATATATGTTACCATGTTATAAGTCCCAGGATATGATCCCCCATGAGCTAAATCCAAGTTATGTTCAATTTCTTTCGAAAAGATACTTAGCTAGAACTAAGCTACATATATACTAATTAAATGAAATTAAACTAAATCCAATGCTAAAAGTTTAAAAAATAAATAAATCTTGAAGACTCATACTCAAGCATTTTCCTTTTTATTATATTTTCGAATTTTTAAATTTTTAATAATTTTTTAAAAAAAGTAAATCCGAAAATGAGACTCAAGTTGGGCCGCACAGCCCAGTCCGCATATGGGCCGCGACTGGTCTTACGAAACTGGGCTCGTTGACACAATTCGGGCCTCCTGTATCAAGCCCTCTCAAATTCTATAGACCATTTCACTAAAATAAACCCAGCCCAAAGCCTATTCAGTCCAAACTTCAGCCAGCCCATCTTAGAAAATAAAAAAAAAGTCCAATAAGCCTACATGAGCCCAAACCTATCAAAGCCAATTGGACCTATGGTCATTTAAGCCCACACAACTCACCGCGCACTGCCACTCCCACGCCAACTTGTCTTCTCTCGCGTGTCTGCATCTTTTCTTTTTTCAGAACTTCAACCTCTTCCCAGGATCATTCCATATATATATATATATATATAGTAGACAAAGATATCAAGACATTAGGTGCCTTAGTGCGTCACCCGGAAAAAACAAAAAAACACTCGTCCTTCCGACGAACATCACCACAACACGTCTCCAATAACGAAACAACAATGAGAAATTCACTGGAATCACATTCAGTGACCAAAACACATTTCTGAACAGAACAGAAACAGAGACCAAAGTGGGTGTCGACTTGGGGGGGTTTAACTCAAGCTACACTCATCATACAGCCAACAAAGAATGCTCGACGTAGACTCAAAGATGATTCCTTCACGTTAAAACGAGCTCAAACAGCAAACGACGAGTCTCGGTCTAGGCTAAGCCGAGGTAAGGAAAAATAGGTCTCAAGGAAAACCGAGGACCCTTTTTTTGGGAGATGGCCCTTCCTGACTCGGTGATGGTGAATAGATGGTGAAATGGAGACATGTCGGATTTAGTCCAGTCGCCTTGCTCGTATCGAAACCGGGATTCTCCAGAGAACGGATCTGAAATAAACAAAACGGGGGCTCACCGGAGGTATGGGCGCTGACAAAGGGAACCGCGAGCGTCGGCATTCGTCGGGAGGGAACTCCGGTGATGCTGAGCTCACGTATTTCGCTCTCTGGTTCTACACTCGCTCTCTCTCGAGCTTTGCTCTCTCTCTCTCTCTTTCTCTCTCAGGCCGAAGAAGGAGACCCACCCCAGAAGAACCCTTTCACAAACGTTTTAACGCCTCTCCCTCTCTTTCTCTCTCCAGGACAGAGCCAGCTTGCCTCGTTCGAACGTACCGCGTGCGATGTTCCCTCCGCTGCTCATCTTCGTCGGACTGTCTTTCTTCCTTCGGCCATCGTCCAAAGCGTCTCGCCGAAAAAAGGAAAGGAGGGACAGGCCGCGTGGGGGGAGAAAATATTAGGTGGGCCGGCCACAACACGTGCACCCCGACCAACCAGGAAGCTCCATGTGGCTCCACATCAGCGAGTGGTCCCCACCACTCTTCGGGCACATAAAATATGAATTTTCTCTTCCTTATTTAAAATTTTTCACTAATACGGTTAGAGTCCACCAGACCTACTACGGTTAGAGTCATTTCACTTTATCTCTCCTCCGGAAGACCGACACTTCTTTTTCTCTCCCTTCCTCTCATGAGTTCAAAATTTTAGTTCCCTCGTCTTCACTCTCTCTGGTGTGGTGCTCGTTCGACCTTTGCTCCGGCTCTCGCTCAGTGCTTAATGTCGCTTCTTCACTCTCTACTCCACCGCTCGTGCTTGTTGGACCTCTATCTTTGCGCTTTGCTCAGCTCGTCTACTCTCCACTCCAACACTCCCTCGACAATTGTCGGGTCTCACTTCTTCGCTCTTTAAATTCATTCTCATCCGAGATTCAGATTCTGGAAATTTTTCTGAGAACTCTAAGAACGTTCAATTATCATGAATTGGAGGTTGTGGCTTGCTGCAATTTTAAGGAGGCAAATCTTGGGGGCTAGGGTTGGTTTGAAAATTATCTTTATTTTCTAGGACTTTCGAGTCTTGTTTGGTTGCTTTATGGATTTCTTTGTTTTGTCAAGATTGAAACCATTGGAGAATCGTGTCCTTGTTTTGCTTGTTCCAATTGGCTTTGCCTTTACTTTTAGAGCTCCAAATTTTGGTTTCGCATTAATGGCTCCTTTTTTCCAATTCCTAATACCGATTAACACTTGCAAGTTTGATTTTTTTTTTTTTACCAAAGCCAAGAACAAAAACCCGATTTTGCTTTGATTGACAATTCCTCACTCGCCAAAAAAATTCAAGTGCAATTCTCATCTGGATTTTATATTTCTTAACATCAAGAGATTGGGGCATGTAGACTTTGATACAGGTACACTGAATTGTAGTAACGGTGCAAACAAAACTCAATTTCATCATTGATGAACTAAAATCAAGCATAAAATACAAAAAAAAAAAGCATTATTCTCGCTTGAATTGAATAGTGCCAGGTCAGTATTTGCCCCCACAATGAACTCAACCACCAAAAGAATTGTTGGTAAATACATCAAAGATGATTACAGGTTATTCGACTGCAGGCGCAAACTATTCTCGATGAAATTGACAAAAAAAATGGGTGGCTATGACTTAAAAAAGGAATCCTCTATATGTAACGAAGAATCTGGAAAACCAGATTGCTGGGCACCTTGGCCTTCTGCCAGACCCTCCTCCAGGTGGCGCTTCTGCTGGAACTCTACTTCGCCACCCTCAGGTTTGCTGAACCGGCTCTTCCTACTAATACTTTGAAATCAACGAGAACAACTGCATCAACACCAACGAGCTCTACAACGCCGTCCAACTCTACTCGGCTCCTTCGTCTCGGCCTCCTGCAGCCGCCTCTCCCTTTGTCGCACTAGCAACTCCAGCTCACCACCTTCGCCCACTCCAAACAACGACTGCATCACCGATGTCTTTGACGGCATTGTTGTCCAGTGGGAGCGTGTGGTGAGGCACTGCTAGTTCCAGCCTTCCTCGTTGGGGCCCCTTCCCTGACAACAAGCGTGGCTTCACGCTCCGGATCAGGAAGTACGATATGGACCCCATCCTCGACTCCTACCTGGACTACATCATGGACAAGGCCAACGACATTCGCTGCAAGAATCAAGAACGCCTCCTCTACACTAATTCGTGCGGCGGGTGGAAATCGGTGCCGTTCAAGCACCTGAGTACCTTCAACACATTGACCATGGACGCAGAGAGGAAGACGAACATCATGGAAGACCTTCGTGACATCGCCGCCAGGAAGGACTTCTACCAACAGACAGGCTGGGCTTGGAAGCAGGGGCTACCTGCTTCGCCCAACAATTGTTGAGGGGAGCGCCGGAGCGGAGAGCGGATGAGCCGAGCAAGCGCTGGAGCAAAGCGCGAAAAAGTGAGGTCCAACAAGCATGAGCGCCAGAGCAGAGAGCAATGAAGTGACACCAAGCGCTGAGCGAGAGCCGGAGCAAAGGTCGAACAAGCACCGGACCAGAGAGGGCGAAGATGAGGAACCGAAATTTTGAATTCATGAGAGGAAGGGAGAGAGAAAGAAGAGTTGGTCTTCCTCCTTCACAAGGAGAAAAAGGAGAAGAGAGAGTGAAATATCTCTGACTGTAGAAGGTCTAGTAGGGCCATTAACGCCCGCAGGTCTATATTAGGAGAAAATTTTTAAATAAGAAAGAAAAAATTCATATTCTTTTGCCCCCAGAGAGCGGTGGGGATCACTCACTGATGTGTAGCCACATGGAGCTTCCTGGTTGGTCGGGGTGCACGCTGACGTGTTGTGGCCGGCCCACCTAATATTTTCTCGCGTTGGGGAAGGAAAGAAAAGGCATGGGTCGGATGGGCCCAGGTGGCGAGAAGAAAGAAGGGGTGCATTTTGTTCTTGTCCTCCTCCTTTTATTATTGTTATTATTATTATTGTGAAAAATATTTTTTTTTGAAAATTTTAATAACTGATACTAGTATTGTAAATATTCCTAATGTCTATATGCATTGCAAATTAATGAAAATTATTTTTTTTTAGGGATTAAAAATTAATTCCTAATTTTTCATGCAATTAATGAGTGATTGAACAAATCGTCCAAAAGTTTAGGTGTCGATAATAATTACAACACAACGTCTTATGAAAAAGTGACCAAAATTTCCTCTTGGCATGGTCTCTACCCGGTCTCCGCCTACAAAGTTAGTGGCTGAACCACATTCCTCCAATATCCATATTAATCAATCTCATAAACCACAATATTTTTCATAACTCAACTCCTCAGATAAAATACACTTCACAAAGACATTTCTCATGACGTTTTGAAATCAAATTCATAAACACTCGACATTTCGAAAAGCCTTTCATAAAAAGTTTATCGAATCATTGTAGACTAATTGCATAAACTAATATATAACGCAATACCTATATTATTTCACAATATTTTTCTTCAATTCATTCTCAAACCATTCACAAGTTCTAACAAGTAATAAATGCTCGATTTGACTTTTTATGCAACAATAATGCCATTTTGTAACTCATTATATATAAAATTCATATCATTTTTGGAATGGGAGTTTTATAAACTCAAATAAAAATAGCATCACATATTTGAATATGTCCTAAACCAAACAACAAGACTCACTCGAATCAATGAACTTGCATTCCTATCATATGAGCGAGAAATAGTATCAAAACCAAGTAAAACACTATCTCAATTACGGCTTGACTAAACTAAATTTAAACGCTAACATAATAACTTCAACATGACCACAAATTGTTCACCCGAAGCGACTATTTAAACCTAAATGCAACGTGGACTCGCACGTCGAACCCCAAAATTTTTCTCCAACCAAACCGTTGCTTCATATCAACGACCGTCAAGCCCCGCGACTCTACAACGCCACAATCCATCATTCACAAGAAATTCGATAACTCAACGACTCAAAAATTGGAGCTCGAAGAAGGAATCCCCCCGGAAGAATCCTTTCGCAAACACTTTGAACGCCTCTCCCTCTCTCCCTCTCTCCCTCTATCCAGAATAGTGCCAACTAGAGGTGTCAGTTATTCGGTTTGAACCGCTAGGATAAGTGATTGATCCAAATCAAATGCGATCCGAACCGAATCGAAACCTGATTTGGATCTATTCGATTTTTCGTAATGTATCCGTACTCCCATGACCTAGGGAGAGAAATCAGAAGTACTCTCTCTGCGCTCTCTCCGGAAAAGTACTCTGTACTTTCACCATCACCTCACTCGTTCTCTCTCCTCCATGATTAATCCATCCTTTGCTTCTCTCTCTCTCTCTCTCGCGACCTCACTTCCCTTCTGTGCTCCCATATGAGCCATGCAACGCATGCATGGCTGAGACTCAAGGCCGCGCCGAAGCAGCTGAAGACGGCAGAGGAGAGAATGTTGACACCCGAATTTTTGTTTTTTGTTTTTGTTTTTGTTTTTTTAAAATATCCATTTAATTTGCTTATATAAATACGTATTAATTCATAGAAAAGATAAAAAAAATTAAATTAAAAAAATCGAAAAATTGTAAAAAAATAAAATAAAAATCAGGCTATGTCGGCATAATCCGGCCCACTCCTTTTTCACAACGTTTCGGCCTTAATACAATCTCTCCCTGGGCCTATTACCTTTTATTTCATTTTGGCCCACTTCTCTTTATTTCTTACCCGGGCCCATCTTTGTTATTTTTCTTTCGGCCCGTCTCCTTTCTCTCTTCTCTCCCCATTCACACGCACAAAAAACGTAGGGGACGCGGACAGGAAAAAGGAGGCTGATCAGAAAAGGAAACAGGAAAAAGAAAAAGAGGAGGAGGCACACAGATCTGAAAAAAAAGAGGGCACACAGACGGAAGAAAAAAAGAAAAAAGAGGAAGAACACAGACACACGGAGGAGAACGGAGACACAGGCACGCAGCAAAAAAAAAAAAAAAAGAAAAGAAAAGAGGACCCCCGGTCGCGGTGACGTCGACCGCGTGACGCCAGCAAGGGAATCTTCCCTTGCTGCGCGGTCACGCGGCGGAAAGCGGAGGGAGAAGAGCTTGACGGAGCAGATCCGCGGGAGAGGGAGCTCGAGAATCTGGTCAAGAAGAAAAACGAAGGAGCAGAAGCAGATCTGAGCAGCGAGAGGAGAGAAGCAGAAGGAAAACGCAGAAAAGCGAACCAAATCTGGACAGAAAAGGGCAGAAGCAAGACAAAAAAGAAGAAGACAGAACTGAGATGAAAGCGAAAGAGGCCGGAGGGAGAAAGATGAAGCCGCGGAGACGAGGGCCGACGCGAGGGAAGCGTGCGACCCAACCGTCGGATCTGCCCCCTCGAGCTCGCGGCCGCCGCTCGATCTCCCATCCCGGTTGCCGGTTGGTTTCCTGAAGCGTGATCTGGTTTCGAAGTTCGGGCGAGAGTAGATCCGGAGAAAAGAAGCAGCAAGTGAAACCAGAGAAGAGAAATCAAAGAAAAACAAGAAGGAAACGGGGGCCGGAGCTGGGGGATGCAGACGGAGGAAAAACCTCCAACGGCCGCGACGATTTTCAGATCTGAGCAGAAGGCGGACGAGGAGCAGCAACAGTAAGACAGTAGCAAGACAATGGCGAGTCCAGAGAGAGATCGAAAAAAAATCTGGGCGAAAGGAGGAGCAGCGACTGAGGATCGCCGGGGACGAAGAACCAGATCTGAGAATGAGGGAGACGACGCGGGGCGAACGGAGCCGATCGAGCCGATGAAGACGGGACCTTCGATGACCGCCGCCACTCAGCAAACGACGACGAGGCCTGCTCGTGGCTTGCTCCGCGCCGTCGCCGCCCTGGTCCGAAGCCGTCGTCAGCTGCGCAATGTGACCGCCGTGCCCGCTCCGCAGCCGACATCACCACCATCCGCTCGCATGGCCGAGAAGTCTCTTCCGCCAGCAAGCTGCTCTCGCCGTCGCAGTCGTTCCAGCCCACGACGATCCCGCCTGGACCTCACGCTGCCCCTGCCGTCGACCGCCGTCGCCCCTGGGCTGCCCGCCGCTCCGTTGGCCCGCCTGCTGGTCTAATGATGGTCGCCGTCGCTCGCCGTGGCCGGACCGGGACACGCCCGGCCGTCCCCATCAGCGCCGCGGACGAGAGCAGCATCAGCTGTGATTCGGGTCGCGAACCGGGTCGGGTGAGGTACGTACCGGGTAGGTTTCGATTGGTCGGGCTGGCTGAATAAGGCCATTGGGCCTTTTTATTTATTTTTAGACTTGGGCCAAATTTTTGTTAAAAGGTTGAAATGGGCTGAGCAGATTTTCGAGTGGGCCTAGTCTAAATTAGGGCTGATTGTTTAATGTGGGCTGAAAAGTAGTTGGGCCGAATTCTTAGAGATTAGAAATGGGCCATTTTATTCTCTTTTGTTAGTGGGCTGCTTAATTTTTATGGGCCATTTTTAAAAATGTTTTCGACCGGGCCATTCGGCCAGCCCGGTCGTCGGCCCGGCCCGGACCGATAGGGTCCGAGTCGGTTTAGTAGGGCCGGGTCACCCGACCCGGTCCGAATCACCTTTTATAATAAAAATTAAAAATTAAAAATCAAAAAAATCAAAAATTTCAGAAAATCAATAAATATTAAAAAATTAAAAAATTCGAAAATTCAGAAAATGCATGGAAAAATTCAGGAATCTGGAAATTTCGAAAACAAATATTTTTATTTTATTTTATTTTCGAAAATATTAAAATATTAAAAAATTCCAAAAATTAGAAAAATTCAGAAAATTCCAAAAACATCAATAAATGTTTTTCTTAAATTTTCAGAAAAATCAGAAAATATCCAAAAAAAAAAAAAAAAATCTTGAAAGTTTGTTTTCTTTAATTTCAGAAAATTCGAAAATATTAAAAAAAAATTCAAAAAAAAAAATCAAAATATAAAAAATTCAAAACGAATTCAAAAAATTCAGAAAAATCAGAAAAGTTGCAAAAATTCAGAAAAACCTTTAAAAAGAAGAAAACATCCAAAATTGAATAAGCCTTTAGGGCTTCACAATAGGTTTTCTGGGTTTACGATATTAGATTCGATGATATTTTGGATCTTATTCCCTTACCTTAACGGTTAGGGGCATATCTTGGTTTCCTCGAATGCGTTGTCGAAGATCTCACGATGCACAATCAGTTAGGTGAAAGGGCGTTAGTCGCATAACGTAATCGTGTCAGTCCCGACCTGATCTTCTGGTTGCGTAAAAGGTGAGGCGCTCACATGTCTCACTCGATTCTGTCGGCCTTAATAGGCCCAGTGGCGACTCCTCGTTTGAAAATTTTGTGAATATCCCAACGTCACGCGGGGTATGGGCTTGGGAGAGCTCGAGTTAATTGAGGCCCGTCGGCCCGAAATTAACAATACCCCTAAACCTATATATTTCGTATTCCAAAAAAAAAAAATTTTAGGTCGCGACAGAGAAGAAGAAGAGTAGAAGGAGGAGGATCGCCTCGAAGCAGCGGAAGACTACGGAGGAGGAGAAGAAGATGAAGGTAGCCGGCCGACGAGAGAGGGTTCTCGTCGTCTTGTCCAGATCGCAATACTCCTCTTCCAGTGACTAAAAGCATGATTTTTTATTTAAACGGTTCGATTCGATTAATCAATTGAACTGAACTGATAAAATCGAACCAATAAAAAAGAAGAAGTGGTTTTTACCACTTCCGTGACAACTCTGTGTATCACATGTTAGTCGTTTGCTCCTCTCTCAAAGAGCGATGAAGTCCAGGTACTTAGGCGTGAATCATTCCCGGCCAAGCTTTTTCGTGAACTTTGCGTCTCTGAGCATATACCATTTTGAATTCGTCATCTGCCCTTTCTCCAGCAAACCAGAGTTTGCGGAAAGGTTATACATTCATAGAAACACAGTTGAAAATTTTGAATTCACCATCATTTTATATTTGCCGGAAGCAAAAAGCGTGTGATTGACATGATCAAGACGGTTTGGCTGCACATGGTGCAAGAAACATGATAAATGCAATCCAACATTCAAATCTCGACAAACCGAAGCTATAATTGGTCGGAGATGTTCCGATCGGTCGTGTACCACCTAATTCAGATACATGTTGCCGTCATGGATGAAACCCAGAAGTTTTCCGTTTCTTTTCCCCTTGACAAATCATGAAACGCATGCAGGATTGCGACCCTCCAAAAGGGTTGGACCGGCTATCTTTGAAATTTGTGATCCTAGAAGGTCAAAATGCGAAAGACAGAATGCTTCTGAGGTTGACCAGCACAAGATAGAGATCCTTGTGAAAGATAACTTGGCTTTCCCAATGGTCAACATCGAGCTTCCAATCAGTCAGAAAAACCTATATTTGCCATTGAAGCAGTGCGCCGGAAAAATCTTCTCGAGCATTACCGAAAAAAGAAGAAGCAAAAGTGACTCGGGCCGAGCGCTCTGCAGACAGCAGTGCAGCCCTGAGGACTCTTATCATGTCCGTGAGAGACACGAGCCCGGCCAGTGAACCCTGCTGGTCCACTGCCCACACTCTATGCACATGCAGTTATTTTGACATAGCATGCTTTCAAGGAGACGGAAGAATCGCGGATAATATACCCACGCCTACTAACGTGGTGACCTCCTCAGAGCGACAAAGATCAAGAACATCAGAATCTATGATGCCGATCATAGCGTCCTCACCCCGTTTAAGAACTCTGGCATTGAAATAGTCATCGGCCTGGGCGACAACTATTTGAAAGATATAGCATAGGTGAGGACCGTGCAATCAATTGGATTAAAGAGCTGGGACCCTCATCCGTGGAATCGCTGTAGGAAATGAGATTTTATGAAGTACTGATCCTGAACCTTGGAAAGTCTTGCTTCCAGAAGCTGAAAATGTCTATAGCGCTCTCCACCGTCTAGGCTTGACCGGTAGCATTCAAGTTCAGAAGCCGTCTTCACGGCTTCGTACCCTCCTTCTGCAGGGGCATCCAAGGAGGATGTCCTTCAATACATGAAGCCTCTTATACACTTTTCTCCCGGATTGGATCACCAATTTACATAAATGCGTATCCCTTTCTAGCATATAAGAGTGATCCCGAGCACATCAACCTTAACTACGCCCTGTTCAAATCGAATGAGGGAATATATGATGCTAAGACCAAATTACGTTACGACAACATGTTTGAGGCTCAGATAGATGCAGCATATGCTGCTCTTGAAAAGGTCGGGTTCCCAAAAATGGAGGTCATCGTGTCAGAAACAGGCTGGGCTTCCAAGGGCTACGCAGACGAAGCTGGGGCGTCCATGAAGAACGCCAAGACTTACAACTTTAACCTGCGTAAAAAGCTTGCCAAGAAAAAGGGCACGCCATACAGGTCTAAGATCCCCGTGAAGGCATACGTGTTCGCGTTGTTCAATGAGAATTTGAAGCCCGGACCAACCTCCGAAAGGAACTTCGGATTGTTGAAGGCTGGCGGGAGCATATCGTACGATGTTTGGTTTACTGGTCTTGCTTCTAAAGCGGCCTCGACTTGGATCTCTTTCAAGGTACAGGATCTCTCTGTCAGCCTCTTTTATCCCATCTTTCGTTTTTGTTTCCGTAATTGCCCGGATGAAAGTCTTCAAAAAGTGAGTGTGAGGACTCTCCTAGATTACTAGCTGGGAGTGTACTTGCAGAAGGGCTTGAATGTTGATGATCACATTTAGCATTCACATGGCGCATTTTGACCAAACTTTTGCTACTGTTATTATCATCATTATAATGGGAGACATTACATTGGTATTTAGGGTTAATAACAAGACGATACCAACGCAGCATTTTTATTGTACTTGTACATTGGCAGGTTTATGCACATCAATATGTTGTTCTTGCTCTGATGTATTGTTTTTTAACATGATGTTTTTAAGGAGTTTTATAGTTCTTCCTATGTCTTGGCGCTAACAATTGGTGTGGCTGTGCTCCTTCTTAACTTATTTTCGTGAAGAGAAAACAGTCCAGCGTTCTCTCAAGTCCGAGGACACATTTGAAGCCAACCCAAAAACCAGTAAATTCAAGTTCTGAATTTGTATATCCTTGTATAACTATCTGATTCATTTAAGTAACATTCAATTCTTTCAAATATTGATCCCAACTGTACAAACTATGGACCCGAAAACGGTTGTGAAGTAACGCCTGCTTGTTCTTGCTTATGCAAATTTGGTTTTCTTAATTTGTCGTCGATACACACATTTGACATTTCATTTGTTATTGAAAGCATTCTGCATGGTGGGGGTATCTATCAATGCAAAGCTCAAGTACATGGTGGAAGTTCATATCATCGAGCTCCTTTTCTCATTGAAATTAAATCTAGCGTAATGCATATGAGTTTTTCTATTGTATAACACCGAATGTTATACAAAGGCTTTTAAAAGGAGTTTAATAACAAATTCAAGGCAGCAATCCTTCTTAGAAGTGTTGAAACTAGGCCTTTGACTAGACATTCCGAATTCAACTGGCGGTGCCCGTGTTCAATGCCAAGCGCTGCTTCTGAGCTTCATTAGGCAACTTCACATCGGTGGCTAAACCAAGAACTTGAAGAAGACTCACCACATACCATGTCATGTCAAGCTGCCACCACTCTAGCCCTTGCCTAGCCGAGTACTCAAAGGCATGGTGATTGTTGTGCCAACCCTCACCAAATGTAAGAACTGCCACCCACCTATACGAAACAAAAACCCGCATCTGCGAATAAATAAGATTTCCAAGAAGAATGGAGGCGTGAGAAATTTGGGGATAGAAATTACTATACCAATTGTTCCTTGATAAGTCTCCCGTGTTCCATGCTTGCTTTCCCCAGACATGGCAAACTGAATTCACAAGCCATGTGATGTGATAAACCACTACGATCCTCACACCCTAAATAGCAAAGAAAGCTCATATGAGGACAAAAAAGTTAAAAAGCAATCTCAAAAAGCAATAAGAATTCGGAAAAGAAGTTGAATTAACCATTCAGCAAGCATGCTCATAGTCCAATAGATTCCAAAATCTAACATGGTTATGTTGGAAGCTCATGATTAATGGAATGTTTGGTACTCTAAGTTCCAGCTTAAAACATCAATTTCTTAATTCAAAACACCCTAAAGTGAAGAAACGAGTGCTTTGTTTGAACAAGAAGAGTCCAAAAAGTCAATAGTTCCACCTCATGGAGATCAGTCTGGGATGCCTAAACTGGCCTATCAATACGAGTGGCCTAAGAAAAACTAGGCCCACAAGACTGAGCTGATGCCTTGGACATCAGACGAAGAGGATCACGAGAGAAGATTATAAAAATCTAGATAAATCTAGTGGTGTTTGATGATGCTCAGATGTAGAAGATGAGATTGGAGTAATCATCTTTTACTTACCATTCCCCACACAAGGAAAGGAACTCCTCCCAATACGTAGAGGAGAACAGCAAGTGCAATGGGGTGTGCAAAGTAGGTGTTTTGCAGGAACCTGTAAAATGGCTGCTTCTGCAAGTCCCCCACATTGTTTGGTCCTCCACACTGTAAACAAGTGTCATTCATATATGCATCATTCTCCTTCGGGAATATTCCAAATAAAAATATGCATCATTCCCCTTCGAGAAAATTTCAAATAAGAGCAAAAGGTGTCATCGTTTTCTCAAATAAGGATTCAAGTGGATATAGTTTAAAAAAAGAGCTTGAAATGACTACATTGTCTCAAATAAGGGCCTCAAGTGGTCAAATCATCTCAAATAAGATGTGCAGTGATCAAATCGTCTCAAATAAGGGCCTTTGGTTGTTCGGTGACTCTTCTAACCATATGAGAAATTGTATTTTAGTGAAAAAATTGTAACTATATTTTTTTTGCTTTTTTCCTTGTCGGGTTTTAACCTATTATACCATAGTGTTAGCAAGTTGTGGTTATTTATGTAATTGTACAAGGCTTGACCCTAAGCCTATAAATACTTCTTTTAGTCTCAATAAAACTATTCTCTCTTTTACTAACAACATTCCTTATTTCTCCCTTAGCAATAGCCGTCGATGGCCTCAAGCGAGAGCCGCCCTTGCCTGGGCAGATGGGGGCAGCCCTTGGGCAAAGGTCGCCTCTCCATTCAGGTCCTTATTTGAAATAAAATCCATTTCAAGCTCTTAGTGGCCCTTGTTTGGGAAAATGAGAACACTTTGACTCCCTATTTGAAATTTTCCCTTCCCATCGTAATGAGAGAGAGAGAGAGAGAGAGAGAGAGAGAGAGAGAGAGAGAGAGAGAGAGAGAGAGAGAGAGAGAGAGAGAGAGAGAGAGATTTTCATGGTTAATACCTTTTGATACATGAAGTCAATATCAAAGAGCCAACTCATGTGGCTAAACCAAAAGCCTTCAAGGGGACTATGAGGGTCTCTCTCCGAATCACAGTATTGGTGATGATACCTGTGTATGCTCACCCAATATATTGGATCCCTCTACAAAATCCCATTGACAAAAATAACAAATTAAGCCACAATGAAAAGCCCATAGAAAATCAAATTTTCTCCTCATTTTATCTATTTATTATCTAACCTGAAGAGCCAAAACACCACAATATGCAAATAGGTACTCCAGCCACTTGCGCAACTTGAAACTCCTGTGGGAGAGGTTCCTATGAAACGATAGGGTAATGCCAAACAGACCAGTAACTATGGACAAGGAAATGGCGACCTGGAAGGCGCTCCAAGAGAAGTAAAACGGTGCCAACAAGCTGAGCAAATGAACTGTCAAAATGATACCGGCATTCTCAATGTCCATGGAATTCCACTTTCTTCCCAAAAAAACTTGCCTTTTCCTCTTCATCACCACATCCGACAGTAGAATCCTCCTCCTGCTCATGGCCTCTTGTTCGGAGGCTTCGACTGACTTGGCCTCAGCATTAAGCCGGGATGCCCTGTTTCTATCAGGCAGATAGTTTGGGATTGCAAATTTGCATAGCGCGTTGTGTTGGACTGGCGAGCTGAGAATGAGATTAAGCTTTCGATGAGTGTCAAATGAAGTCGGGTGGGTTGAGGAGCGAATTGGGAGACGGCGAGGAGGGAGAAGGAAGGGTTTCAAAATCAACAAGGGCAATGACATGACCATCCTTCCACTTTGACTCGAAGGACGCAGCCTCTAATCACCAAAAAGTTTTGCTCCCAAAATCCTCACGATAGCACTCTCACTTTATTGGTTGCTAATCAAGAATCCTGAAAAGGTATGGAAAGAGAGAGGTGAGTATTTATTAGCTCAATGAGTAGTATATTTTTCTTTCAAAAAAATCGAACATCCATTATTGCGTGCGTGCGCACACACACACATAACCAAATTCCAATTAAAATGAAATCTTTAGAAGAAATCAATGCAATTTAAGAGAAATCAATGAAAGGACATCAATTCAAGAATTCTCACTATTTCTTAGATTCATGGACCCAATTCAATTCCGTGGGATCTTTCATTCACATTTTTTCCACCAAGAACGTTTTATAAAACTCTTGAACCCCGAATTTGGAGTATCCTACTTTCACGCACGCACGCACCCACCCACCCACCCACCCACCCACCCACACAAACAAGCCTATTTAAACCGTTCTCACAATTCAAACATTAATGGTTAATTTCATTAATTAATCTCACTCGTACACGTTCGATCAATTTTTTGCTCAATATCAAACCATGGTTGTTGTGACATACTCTTCGTTCGGATGGGGAAAGAAATAGGTTTAGGGGTAGTGCATAATTTGAGCCAAGGACCCTTGATTAGGCGCAGGCTTTTCCAAGCTCAGACCTCGTGCAACGTTGGATTTCATTTTTTAATTCTTAACAATCTAAATGTTTCAAGGAGTCACCACTAGCCTATTGAGATCTGCTAGAAATCAATTGAGATGCGGGAGTGTTGTCCCGATTCCTATACAATTAGAGATTCTAGGGTTGGAGACTTGATTACGCTAATTTGGAAGGTCATTATCTAAGTGCTCGTGCGGTCTTGACTTTCAATTATTGTCCTAAGGGCATCAGAGTTGCTAAATGATCATGCAAATGTTTTTATAAGATTCGTTTTCATCAAATCCTAAACTAATCCTAACCTGTTTTAAGAAAGCGATAAACAACCAATTTATTGAAAGATGGTGCGGTAAGTAAACATTTAAGTATCAAAAGTATTTAAAAGTAAAGGCAAAAAAGAAAACCTAATACAAGTTGGGCAAAGAATATATGCGACCATGTTATAAGTCCCAAGATATGATCCCCTATGAGCTAAATCAAAGTCATGTTCAATTTCTTTCGAAAGGATACTTAGCTAGAACTAAGTTACATGTATACTAATTAAAAGAAGTTAAACTAAATCCAACGTTGAAACTAAAAAAAAAAATAATAATCCTGAAGACCTATTTCCAAGCATTTTCATTTTTCTTATATTTTGAATAATTTTAAAAAAAAAGTAAATCCGAAAATGGAGACTCAAGTTGGGCCGCACAGCCCAGTCCGCATATGGGCTGTGATAGGTCTTACAAAACTAGGCTCATGGACACAATTCGGGCCTCTTGCATCAAGCCCTCTCAAATTCTATAGACCATTTCACTAAAATATACCCAGTCCAAAGCCTATTATAAACTTAAGCCTATTTAAGTCCAAACTTTAGCTAGCCCATCTTAGAAAGAAAAAAAAATACCGAAGTTCAATAAGCCTACATGAGCCCAAACCTATCAAAGCCAATCAGACCTATAGTCATTTAAGTCCACACAATCACCATGCACGGCCACACTACGCCCACTTAGCTAGCACATGGTAACAATTCCATGCCCAAAATCAATTTTTACTTAGAAATTTTTTTTTTTAAATTCTATTCTCGAAAACAATTTATGAGCATTTGAAAGTATTTGATAACTACTCAAAATCTTTATTCTCAGAATAGAAATACATAACTACTCAAAATCTTTATTCTCAGAATAGAAATACGTTTGATAAGGCCCTTAAAATTTCTAGTTCAAACCATATTCTTTGAATTTTTTAATGATTTTATTACATTTTTTTCCCTTCTTTTTTCCTTTTCAGCTGTCCTCCTTTTTGGTCACCAATAGGCCAGTAACTGGCCAGACTTGGGCTGGCGAACTTGCCGGAGTGTCACTGACCCTCGACGAGGCTTGACCTTGTCAAGCTAGGTTGACATTGCCTAAACAAGGTGAGACCGAGTCTCGCCTAGCCATCGGCAAGGCTCGGCCTCGCCGGCCAACTGCCAAGTCGGCGTTGGCTTGGCTGGGTGATGTCGACCTAGCAATAGACCAAAGAGGCCAAGCCTTGCCAATGATTGGACAAGCTCGACCTCATCGGCCCACCGCCAAGTTGGCGTTGGCTTGGCTGGGCGACCCTAAGCTAGCGATAGGCCAACAAGGCCAACAAGGCCAAGCCTCGCTGATGGCTGGGTGAGCTCAGCCTTACTAAATCTAGGCAAGGTTAACCCTCATCGTGGCTTGGCGTCGCGGGGGGTTGGTGCTCTCGCCAGCCAAAAGGAGGAAAAAGAAAATGGAAAAAAAATAAAATTGATCTTGATTCTAGGAACTCCTAGGAACAAAGAAACAATTTTTTTTATTTTTTATTTTTATTTCAATTCTATTCCCAAAAACAAAAAATTGACAAGTTGCTAAAAAGAAAGCCTTATCTCCTCTCTTCATATATATATATAGTAGACAAAGATATCAAAACATTAGGTGTCTTAGTGCGTCACCCAAAAAAATAAAAATAAAAAACTCGTCCGTCCGATGAACATCATCACGACAAGGTCTCCAATAAGGAAATAGCAACAAGAAATTCACTAGAATCACGTTCAATGATCAAAACACATTTATGAACGGAAACCGAAAATCGAGTGCGGTCAGAGTGGATCTGGTTCGGGCATTATGTCGAACATCTACTGGGTGCCGACTGAGGGTGTCCGAAGGTGCCTGAAACAAAAACTTAAGCTACACTCATCATAGAGCCGTTAAAGAATGCTCGAGGTAGACTCAAAGATGATTCCTTCGCGTTAACACGAGCTCAAACAGTAAATGACGAGTCTCGGTCTCGGTTAAGCCGAGGAAAGGAAAAATAGGTCTTAAGGAAAACTCAAGACGTCGTCGTCGGAGATGGCCCTACTCGGCTCGGCGACGGCGAATAGATGGCGAACTGGAGTTATGTCAGACTTAGTCCGGTCGCGTTGCACGTCTCGAAACCAGGATCCTCCAGAGATGGACCTGAAATAAACAAAACAGGGGCTTACCGGAGGTATGGGGGCTGACAAAGGGAACCACGAGCGTCAGCGTTCGTCGGGAGGGAGCTCTGGTAACGCTGAGCTCACGTATTTCGCTCTCTGGTTCTTCACTCGCTCTCCGTCTCACTCTCGCTCTCTCTCTCTCTCTCTCTCTCTCTCTCTCTCTCTCTCTCTCTCTCTCTCTCTCTCAGGCCGAAGAAGGAGACCCACCCCAGAAGAACCCTTTCGCAAACGTTTTAACGCCTCTCCCACTCTCCCTCTCTTTCTCTCTCCAGGACAGAGCCAGCTTGCCTCGTTCGAACGTACCTCGTGCGGTGTTCCCTCCGCTGCTCGTCTTCGTCGGCCTGTCTTTTCTCCTTCGACTACCGTCCAAAGCAGACGGTCTCGCCGAAAAAAAAGCAAAGGAGGGACAGGCCGCGTGGGGGAAGAAAGGAAAAGGCATGGGTCGGATGGGCCCTGGTGGGGAGAAGAAAAGGGAAAAAGAAGAAAAAGGGGTGCATTTTGCTCTTCTTCTCCTCCTTTTATTATTATTATATAATTTTTATTTTTTTGAAAATTTTAACAATTGATACTAGTAGTGTGAATATTCCTAATGTCTATATGCAATGCAAATTAATGAAATTTATTTTTGTTTAGAGGTTAAAAATTAATTCCCAATTTTTCATGCAATTAATAAGTGATTAAACAAATCGTTCAAAGTTTTGGTATCAATAATAATCACAATACAACATCTTGTGATAAAGTGACCAAAATTTATTCTTGACACGATCTTTGCCTCTAAAGTTAGTGGCTCGACCTAGAATGATATCACAGAGATATCGGGCACCAAATCCACATTTCTCCAATATTCGGAAATTCAATCCATAATCAATCTCATAAACCATAATGCATTTCATAACTCAATTCCTCATATAAAATACACTTCACAAGACGTTTCTTATAATGTTTCGAAATCTAGTTCATAAACGCTTGATATTTCGAAAATATTATTTTTTACTTTCATAAAATGTTCATCAAATCATTGTAGACTAGTTGCATAAACTAACATGTAACGCAATACCTATACCATTTCACAATATTTTTCCTAAAATCATTCTCAAACCGTTCACAAGTTCTAACAAGTAGTGAATAATTGATTCGAGTTATTATGCAACAACAATGCCATTTTGTAACTCAGAATATATATAATTCATATTATTTTTGGAATATGATATTTACAAACTCAAAAAAAAAATTTGCATCACTCACTTGAATACGTCCTAAATCAAATAACAAGACTTACTCAAATCAATGAACTCACATTCCTATCATATGAGCGAGAAATAGTATCAAAACCAAGCAAAACGCTATCTCAAATACAACTAGACTAAATTAAATTTAAACGCGAGCAAAATAACTTTAATGTGATCATAAATTGTTCACCCAAAGCGACTATTTAAACCTAAATGCAATGCGACCTTGCACATCAAATCCCAAAATTTTGCTCCGACCAAACCATTGCTTCATATGAACAACCGTCAAGCCCCGCGACTCTACAATGCCACTATCCATCATTCTCAAGAAATTCCATAGCTTGACGATTCAAAAATTGGACTTTGCAGCTCGATTTTCACATATTGTCGAATTTAAACGCTGTTTCGAAAAACTACCTCAATTGAATGAAGGGGTGTGAATAATTAATGAGCGTTGCGAATCAAATTAACTCCAGCTTGGCAAGGTGTTCGTGATGTGAGCGCACAAAACCCCCTTTCTCTTTTCCTCGTTCTTCTTCTCCTTCTTTCCTCTCTGTTTTTTTTTGGTCGAGGGAGCTTTGGGCTTCTTATTTAGCCGAGCCTCCTTGTTCTGCTTTGTGTTGACTTTGCCAACGCATTTTCCTTTTTCTTCTTCTTCTTCTGTTTTTTTTTTTCCTTTCGCTAGTTCCCTCCAAAGGCAATACATTACACTTGAAGCAGGAGCAGATCCATGATGTGTCAAAGTGGCAGGAGGTGGCTCGGGTGATATATGGGAGGAAGGCGGGGCTTTTTTCTGGGCCGGGGGGCGGCGGGAATGGAAGGGAATTGGGACCAGATATTCTGCGAGGGGATGCTCTGTTTTGTCATTTTCCTCTGTTTCGCTATCGCTAAGACGTCTCTGTGTATCGCGTGTTTAGTCGTTTGCTCCTCTCTCTCTCATTCAAAGAGCGATGAAGTCAAGGCACTTGAGGGGTGAATCATTCACGGCCTAAGCATATACCATTTTGCATTTGTCATCTGCCCTTTCTCCAGCAAACCAGAGTTTGCGGAAAGGTCACATACATTCATGGAAACACAGTTGAAAATTTTGAATTCGCCATCATTTTATATTTACCGGAAGCAAAAAGCGTGTGATTGATATGATCAAGACGGTTTGGCTGCATATGGTGCAAGAAACATGATAAACGCAATCCAACATTCAAATCTCGACAAACCGATGCTATAATTGCCCAGTGACGTTCCACCTAATTCAGATACATGTTGCTGTGATCAACGAAACCCAGAAGTTTTCCTTTCTTTTCCCCTTGACAAATCATGAAATATATGCAGGATTGCGACTCTACAAAGGGGTTGGACCGGCTAGCTTTGAAATTTGTGGTCCTAGAACGTCAAAACGCGAAAGACACTGAATGCTTGTGAGGTTGACCTGCACAAGATAGAGATTCTCGTGAAGATAACAAGGCTTTCCTAATGGTCAACATCAAGCTTCCAATCAGTCAGAAAAACCTAAAATTACAAACAAAACCCGAAAATGACTGGGGCGGAGAGCTATGCAGACACCAGTGCAGCCCTGAGGACTCTGATCATGTCCGTGAGAGACATGAGCCCGGCCAGTGAACCCTGCAGATCCACCGCCCACACTCTATGCACGTCAGTTATTTTGATAGCGCATGCTTTCAAGGGGACATACAGAGTGTGCTATGGAAGAATCACGGATAATATACCTGCGCCTAGGAGCGTGGTGACCCTCCTCAGAGCGGCAAAGATCAAGAACATCAGAATCTATAATGCCGATCACAGCATCCTCACCCCGCCTTTAAGAACTCTGGCATTGAAAGAATCGATGGCCTTGGCCACGAGCGTTTGGTTTAGGACATATTCAAATATGTGATGCTATTTTTCTTTGAGTTTATAAAACTCATATTCCAGAAATGATATGAATTTTATATATAACGAGTTACAAAATGGCATTGTTGTTGCATAAAAAGTCGAATCGAGCATTTACTACTTGTTAGAACTTGTGAATGTTTTGAAAATGATTTTAAGAAAAATATTGTGAAATGATATAGGTACCGCGTTACATATTAGTTTATGCAATTAGTCTACAAGGATTCGATAAACTATTTATGAAAGGCTTTTCGAAATGCCAAGTGTTTATGAATTTGATTTCAAAACGTCATGAGAAATGTCTTGTGAAATGTATTTTGTCTGAGGAACTAAGTTATGAAAAACATTGTGGTTTATGAGATTGAATTTCCAGATATTGGAGGAATGTGGATTTGGCGCCTGATATAGGTTGAGCCACTAACTTTGTAGGCGGAGACCGGGTAGAGACCATGCCAAGAGGAAATTTTGGTCACTTTGTCATAAGATGTTGTGTTATAATTATTATTGACACCTAAACTTTTAGACGATTTGTTCAATCACTCATTAATTACACAAAAAATTAGAAATTAATTTTTAATCCCTAAACAAAAATAATTTTCATTAATTTGCAAGGCATATAGACATTAGGAATATTTGCACTACTAGCATCAGTTATTAAAGTTTTCAAAAAAAAAAAAGAATTTTTTTTTACAACAATAATAATAATAAAAGGAGGAGGGGAAGAACAAAATGCACCCCTTTTTTCTTCTCGCCACCTCGGCCCATCCGACCCATGCCTTTTCTTTTCTTCCCCCATACACTCTATGCACATGTCAGTTATTTTGACAGCGCATGCTTTCAAGGGGACATACGGAGTGTGCTACGGAAGAATCGCGGATAATATACCCGCGCCTAGTAACGTGGTAATCTCCTCAGAGCGGCAAAGATCATGAACATCAGAATCTATGATGCCGATCATAGCGTCCTCACCGCGTTTAAGAACTCCGGCATTGAACGTTTTAACGCCTCTCCCACTCTTCCAGAAGGAGACCCACCCCAGAAGAACTCTTTCGCAAACGTTTTAACGCCTCACCCACTCTCCCTCTCTTTCTCTCTCCAGGACAGAGCCAGCTTGCCTCGTTCGAACGTACCTCGTGCGATGTTCCCTCCGCTGCTCATCTTGGTCGGCCTGTCTTTTCTCCTTCGACTACCGTCCAAAGCATACGGTCTCGCCGAAAAAAAAGCAAAGGAGGGACGAGAAAATATTATGTGAGTTTAATAGTCTACGTAGGATGGTGCAGCGCACCACTCAGTTATGGACACGTGTCCCTCCGGTCCATGCTGTCTGTCTCCTCTCTCTCTCTGTCACATCTGGACCCACAGCAGCAGCAACCCCTCCCTTTCCTCTCTCCTCTCTCTTCTCTCTTCTGATTCAACGCTCCGCACTCTCTCTCCTCTGCGAAGAAGTCATCGAGGAAAAAAAATCAGACCGAGCATCTCCTTGAAGCGCACGATCGAGTCGAGCCTCTGCAGCTTCAGGTCCCGCTTGTACCGGTTGATGAAGGCGTCGGCTTTCGCGTCAATCTCGTCCCCTCCTTCCACGGACGGCGCCAACATCGGGCCGCTCTTTTTCCTGCCCTCTCTCGCCGTTTGGGGCCTCCGGCGCTCCACAATGGGCTTGTCCTCCTCCTCCACGCCAAAGACTGGCCGTGGACAGCCCGCCTTCGGGTCTGACCTGACCCTCCTCACTTGATGGTCTTGATGGATCCGACCCGTGTCGGTGTAGGGGACTGAGTCGTCGTCTTCGGAATCGGAGTCGACCCCGAGATGGTGAAGTGCATCTTCATCCGGGTCGGGATCGCTCGATCTGTACAAGGAAGAGAATTTGATGGACTTGACACGCTCGAGGAGAGACGGGGCTCGCGCGAGGCAGGGCGGCTCAGTTCGGTCCGCGTACTCTGGCTCCGATGGACGTTCGTCGTGGTGGGCTTCCGGCTGGGCGTAGGTCGGCGCTTGGGACTTGTAGAGAGAAGTCGAAACCAGAAGAGAGAGGAGAGAGAAGAGGGAGGGTCTGCTGCTGCTGTGGGCCCGGATCTGACAGAGAGAGAGAGAGAGAGGAGGGAGACAGCATGGACTCGAATGGACACGTGTCCGTAGATGAATGGTGTGCTGCACCATCCTACGTGGACTATTAAACTTACCTAATATTTTCTCAAGGAGGGACAGGCCGCGTGGGGGAAGAAAAGAAAAGGCATGGGTCGGATGGGCCCAGGTGGTGAGAAGAAAAGGGGAAAAGAAGAAAAAGGGGTGCATTTTGCTCTTCTTCTCCTCCTTTTATTATTATTATATAATTTTTTATTTTTTGAAAATTTTAACAATCGATACTAGTAGTGCAAATATTCCTAATGTCTAGACGCAATGCAAATTAATGAAATTTATTTTTGTTTAGAGGTTAAAAATTAATTCCCAATTTTTCATGCAATTAATAAGTGATTAAACAAATCGTTCAAAGTTTAGGTGTCAATAATAATCACAACATAACATATTGTAACAAAGTGACCAAAATTTATTCTTGACACGATCTCCGTATATAAAGTTAGTGGCTCGATCTAGAATGATATCACAGCGATATCAGGCAACAAATCCATATTCCTCCAATATCTGGAAATTCAATCCATAATCAATCTCATAAACTATAATGCATTTCATAACTTAGTTCCTTAGATAAAATACACTTCACAAGACATTTCTTATAATGTTTCGAAATCTAGTTCATAAATATTCGATATTTCGAAACGTCTTTCATAAAAAGTATATCAAATCATTGTAGACTAATTGCATAAACTAATATGTAAAACAATACCTATACCATTTCACAACATTTTTCTTAAAATCATTCTCAGACCATTCACAAGTTCTGACAATTAGTAAATACTCGATTCAATTTTTTATGCAACAACAATGCAATTTTGTAACTCATTATATATAATTCATATTATTTTTAGAATATGAGTTTTACAAACTCAAAGAAAAAATAGCATCACTCGCTTGAATGTCTTAAACCAAACAACAAGACTTACTAGAATCAACGAACTCACATTCCTATCATATGAGCGGAAAATCGTATCAAAACCAAGTAAAACGTTATTTCAATTACAGCTCGATTAAACTAAACTTAAATGCTAACAAAATAACTTCAACGTGATCATAAATTATTCACCCGAAGCAACTATTTAAACCTAAATGCGACTGCGCATTTTGACCAAACTTTTGCTGCTCTTATTATCATCATTATAATGGGAGACATTACGTTGGTATTTAGGGCTAATAACCAGACGATACCAACACGGCATTTTTATTGTACCTGTACATTGGCAGGTTTATGCACATTGATATGTTATTCTTTCTCTGATGTATTGTTCTTTCACATGATGTTTTTCAGGAGTCCTTTAGTTCTTCCTACGTGTTGGTGCTAACAACTGGTGCAGCTATGCTCCTTCTTAACTCATTTTCGTGAAGAGAAAACAGTCCAACGTTCTCTCAAGTCCTAAGACACATTTGAAGCCAACCTAGAAATCAGAGGATTCAAGTTCTGAATTTGTATTTCTTTCTGTAACTATCTGATTCATTTAAGTAACATCCAATTCTTTCAAACATTGATCCCAACTGCATACACCAGAGACCTCAAAGCGGTTGTGAATTAACGGCTGCTTGTTCTTGTTTCTGCAAATTGGGTCTTCCTAATCTATCGTTGATACATATATTTGGAATTTCATTTGTAATTGAAAGTGTTCAACGTGGTGGGGTTATTTATCAATGCAAAGCTCAAATACATGGTGGAAGTTCATATCATTGAGTTCCTCTTCTCGTTGAAATTAAATCTACGTAATGCATATGAGTTTTTTTATGGTAAAACATTCGGTTAAGAATCAGTGACATTTTCTTCTTGCAAAGGCTTTTAAAAGGAGTTTAATAACAAATTCGAGGCAGCAATCCATCTCAGAAGTGTTGAAATTAGGCCTTCGACTAGACATTCCATATTCAACCGGCGGTGCTCGTGTTCAATGCCAAGCGCTCCTTCTGAGCTTCATTGGGCAACTTCACATCAGTGGCCAAACCAAGAATTTGAAGAAGCCTCACCACATACCATGTCATGTCAAGCTGCCACCACTCTAGTCCATGCCTAGCCGAGTACTCAAAAGCATGGTGATTGTTGTGCCAACCCTCACCAAATGAAAGAATTGCCACCCACCTATACGAAACAAAAACCCACATCTACAAATAAATAGATTTCCAAGAAGAATGGATATGTGAGAAATTTGGGGACAGAAATTACTATACCAATTGTTCCTTGATAAGTCCCTAGTGTTCCATGCTTGCTTTCCCCAGACATGACAAACTGAATTCACGAGCCACGTGATGTGATAAACCCATACGATCCTAACACCCTACATAGCAAAGAAAGCTCATATAAGGACAAAAAAGTTAACGAGCAATCTCAAAAAGCATTAAGAATTTGGAAAACAAGTTGAACCAACCATTTAGAAAGCACGCTCATAATCCAACAGATTCCAAAATCTAACATGGTTCTATTGGAAAATCACGATTAATGGAATGTTTGATACTCTCTGTTCCAGAATTCCTCAATTCAAAACACCCTAAAGTGAAGAACAAGTGCTTTGTTTGAACAAGAAGAGCCCAAAAAGTCTATATATCCAACTCATGGAGATCAGTTTGCAATGCCTAAACTGGCCCATCAATATGAGTGGCCAAAGAAAAACTAGGCCCACAAAATCGAGCTGATGCCTTGGACATCAGACGAAAAGGATTACGAGAGAAGACGATAAAATTCCGGATAAATCTAATGGTGTTCGGTGACTATTTAGATGTAGAAGATGAGATTGGAGTAATCATATTTTACTTACCATTCCCCACACAAGGAAAGGAACTCCTCCCAATAAGCAAAGCAAAACAGCAAGTGCAATGAGGTGTGCATGGTAGGTGCTCTGGAGGAACCTGTAAAATGGTTGCTTTTGCAAATCCCCCACATTGTTCAGTTTTCCGCACTGTAACAATTGTCATTCATATATGCATAATTTCCTTCAAGAAAATTACAAATAAGAGCATAGAGCGCTATCTTTTTCTCAAATAAGGACTCAAGTTGACATTATTTAAAAAAAAAAGACTAAAATTACCAAATTATCTCAAATAAAGGTTTCAAGTGATGAAATTGTCTCAAGTAAGGGCATGTAGCGATCAAATCATCTCAAATTAGGGCCATTGACTGGCTAGTGACTATTCCAGCCATATGAGAAATGGCATTTTAGTAAAAAAAAAATTGTAACTATATATATTTTTTCCTTTTTCCCTTGTCGAGTTTCAACTTATTATATTATAGTATTAGCAAGTTGTAGTTATTTATGTAATTATACAAAGCTTAACCCTAAGCCTATAAATACTTCTTTTAGTCTCAATTAAACTATTCACTCTTTTACCAACAACATTCCTATTCTCTTCTTGCCATCACTAGCGATGATCTCAAGTGAGGGCAGCTCTATTTTAGGTTCTTATTTGAAATAAAGTATACTCGGACGCTTATTTCAAAAAACGATGGCACTTGGGGCCTTTATTTAGAGAGAGAGAGAGAGAGAGAGAGAGAGAGAGAGAGAGAGAGAGAGAGAGAGAGTTTTTTCATGTTTAATACCTTTTGAACAACAAAGTTGGTATCAAAGAGCCAAGTCATGTGGCTGAACCAAAAGCCTTCAAGGGGACTATGAGGATCTCTCTCCAAATCACAATACTGGTGGTGGTACCTGTGTATGCTCACCCAAAATATTGGATCCTTCTACAAAATCCCATCGAAAAAAATAACAAATTAAGCCATAATAAAAAGCCCATAAAAAATCAAACCTTTTCCTCCTTTTTTATTTCTTATCTAACCTGAAGAGCCAAAACACCACAATATGCAAACAAGTACTCCAGTGGCTTGCTCAGCTTGAAGCTCCTGTGGGAGAGGTTTCTGTGATACGATAGTGTAATGCCGAATGACCGGTAACTACATACAAGAAAATAGCGACCCGCAGGGCGCTCCAAGAGAAGTAAAATGGTGCTAACAAGCTAAGCAAATGCATTGCCAAAATGACACCAGCAATCTCAATGTCCAAGAAATTCCACTTCCTCCTCGAAAAGACTCGCCTTTTCCTCTTCACCACCACGTTTGATAGTGGAATCTTCTTCTCACTTGTAGCCTTCGCTTTGGAGGCTTCGACTAACCTGGGTTCAGCATTGAGCCGAGATGTCTTGTTTTCTATGGGGAGATTATTCGTGATTGTGAATTTACGAAGCGCATTGTGTTGGATTGGTGTGTGGAGATTGAGATTGAGCTTTCGACAAGTGTCAAATGAGGTCGGGTGTGTTGAGGAACGAATTGGGACGCGGCGAGGAGGGAGAAGGAAGGGTTTCGAAACCAACAAAAGGGATGACATGGCCATCCTTCTACTTTTACCCGAAGGAAGCAACCTCTAACCACCAAAAGTCTAGCTCCCAAATTCCGCACAATAGCACTCTTGCTCTACTGGCTGCTAACCAAGGATCCTAAAAAAGGTTTGGAAAGAAAGGGGTGAGTAACCATAAGCTCAACGAGCAATATATATCTCTTCCAAGCATATCAAACAATTACTATGCATATGTATAAAGCAATATTGGAAACTCATTATCTCACTTTTGAATATATATATCCAATCATATATGAGTTATTTCTTATCAAGAAAGTTTTATACTAATTAGAAAAGCTCATTTGAACCATTCTCACAATTCAAATATCAATGTTATTCCATTGATTAATCTCATTCATGACAACGTC
The DNA here is from genome assembly GCA_014182895.1 of Angophora floribunda. Classification (NCBI taxonomy): domain Eukaryota; kingdom Viridiplantae; phylum Streptophyta; class Magnoliopsida; order Myrtales; family Myrtaceae; genus Angophora; species Angophora floribunda. Next base: position 24,770,914 of record CM024714.1, read on the forward strand.
AATGGTTCATTTAATTGATTCATCTCATATCAAAATACACGTTCGACTAATTTTTCGTTCAACAACAAACCACAGTTGTTGCGACCTACTCTTTGTTTGGATGGGGAAAGAATTAGGTTTAGGGGTAGTGCATAACTCGAGCCAACAACCCTTGATTAGGTGCAGGCTCTCCCAAACTCAGACCTCGCGCAATGTTAGATTTCATTTTTTAGTTCTTAACAACCTAAATGTTTATAGGAGTCACCATTAGCCTATTGGGATCAACTAGAAACCAATTAAAATACGAGAGTGTCGTCTCGATTCCTATGTAACCTAAAATTTTGGGATTGAAAACTTGATTTCGCTAACGTCTATTAGCACCCTTTTGGTACCCCTAACTTGGAAGGTCGTTATCTAAGTGCTCACACGGTCTTGATTATCAATTATAGTCCTAAGGGCATCAAAGTTTCTAAATGATCATGCAAATGCTTTAATAAGATTCGTTTTCATCAAAGCTTAAGCTAATCCTAACATGTTCTAAGAAAGTGATAAACAACCAATTTATTGAAAGACGATGCGGTAAGTAAATACCAAAGTATTAAAAGTATTTTAAAGTAAAGGCAGAAAAGAAAACCTCATACAAGTCAGGCAAAGAATATATGTTACCATGTTACAAGTCCCAGGATATGATCCCCCATGAGCTAAATCCAAGTTATGTTCAATTTCTTTCGAAAGGATACTTAGCTAGAACTAAGCTACATATATACTAATTAAATGAAATTAAACTAAATCCAATGCTAAAATTTTAAAAAATAAATAAATCTTGAAGACTTATACTCAAGCATTTTCCTTTTTATTATATTTTCGAATTTTTAAAATTTTAATAATTTTTTAAAAAAAGTAAATCCGAAAATGAGACTCAAGTTGGGCCGCACAGCCCAGTCCGCATATGGGCCGCGACTGGTCTTACGAAACTGGGCTCGTTAACACAATTCGGGCCTCCTGTATCAAGCCCTCTCAAATTCTATAGACCATTTCACTAAAATAAACCCAGCCCAAAGCCTATTCAGTCCAAACTTCAGCCAGCCCATCTTAGAAAATAAAAAAAACAAAGTCCAATAAGCCTACATGAGCCCAAACCTATCAAAGCCAATCGGACCTATGGTCATTTAAGCCCACACAACTCACCGCGCACTGCCACTCCCACGCCAACTTGTCTTCTCTCGCGTGTCTGCATCTTTTCTTTTTTCAGAACTTCAACCTCTTCCCAGGATCATTCCATATATATATATATATATATATATATATATATATATATATAGTAGACAAAGATATCAAGACATTAGGTGCCTTAGTGCGTCACCCGGAAAAAACAAAAAAACACTCGTCCTTCCGACGAACATCACCACAACACGTCTCCAATAACGAAACAACAATGAGAAATTCACTGGAATCACATTCAGTGACCAAAACACATTTCTGAACAGAACAGAAACAGAGACCAAAGTGGGTGTCGACTTGGGGGGGTTTAACTCAAGCTACACTCATCATACAGCCAACAAAGAATGCTCGAGGTAGACTCAAAGATGATTCCTTCACGTTAAAACGAGCTCAAACAGCAAACGGCGAGTCTCGGTCTAGGGCTAAGTCGAGGTAAGGAAAAATAGGTCTCAAGGAAAACCGAGGACCCTTTTTTTGGGAGATGGCCCTTCCTGACTCGGTGATGGTGAATAGATGGTGAAATGGAGACATGTCGGATTTAGTCCAGTCGCCTTGCTCGTATCGAAACCGGGATTCTCCAGAGAACGGATCTGAAATAAACAAAACGGGGGCTCACCGGAGGTATGGGCGCTGACAAAGGGAACCACGAGCGTCGGCATTCGTCGGGAGGGAGCTCCGGTGATGCTGAGCTCACGTATTTCGCTCTCTGGTTCTACACTCGCTCTCTCTCGAGCTTTGCTCTCTCTCTCTCTCTTTCTCTCTCAGGCCGAAGAAGGAGACCCACCCCAGAAGAACCCTTTCACAAACGTTTTAACGCCTCTCCCTCTCTTTCTCTCTCCAGGACAGAGCCAGCTTGCCTCGTTCGAACGTACCGCGTGCGATGTTCCCTCCGCTGCTCATCTTCGTCGGACTGTCTTTCTTCCTTCGGCCATCGTCCAAAGCGTCTCGCCGAAAAAGGAAAGGAGGGACAGGCCGCGTGGGGGAGAAAATATTAGGTGGGCCGGCCACAACACGTGCACCCCGACCAACCAGGAAGCTCCATGTGGCTCCACATCAGCGAGTGGTCCCCACCACTCTTCGGGCACATAAAATATGAATTTTCTCTTCCTTATTTAAAATTTTTCACTAATACGGTTAGAGTCCACCAGACCTACTACGGTTAGAGTCATTTCACTTTATCTCTCCTCCGGAAGACCGACACTTCTTTTTCTCCCTTCCTCTCATGAGTTCAAAATTTTAGTTCCCTCGTCTTCACTCTCTCTGGTGTGGTGCTCGTTCGACCTTTGCTCCGGCTCTCGCTCAGTGCTTAATGTCGCTTCTTCACTCTCTACTCCACCGCTCGTGCTTGTTGGACCTCTATCTTTGCGCTTTGCTCAGCTCGTCTACTCTCCACTCCAACACTCCCTCGACAATTGTCGGGTCTCACTTCTTCGCTCTTTAAATTCATTCTCATCCGAGATTCAGATTCTGGAAATTTTTTCTGAGAACTCTAAGAACGTTCAATTATCATGAATTGGAGGTTGTGGCTTGCTGCAATTTTAAGGAGGCAAATCTTGGGGGCTAGGGTTGGTTTGAAAATTATCTTTATTTTCTAGGACTGTCGAGTCTTGTTTGATTGCTTTATGGATTTCTTTGTTTTTTCAAGATTGAAATCATTGGAGAATCGTGTCCTTGTTTTGCTTGTTCCAATTGGCTTTGCCTTTACTTTTAGAGCTCCATATTTTGGTTTCGCATTTTTGGCTCCTTTTTTCCAATTCCTAATACCGATTAACACTTGCAAGTTTGATTTTTTTTTTTTACCAAAGCCAAGAACAAAAATCCGATTTTGCTTTGATTGACAATTCCTCACTCGCCAAAAAAATTCAAGTGCAATTCTCATCTGGATTTTATATTTCTTAACATCAAGAGATTGGGGCATGTAGACTTTGATACAGGTACACTGAATTGTAGTAATGGTGCAAACAAAACTCAATTTCATCATTGATGAACTAAAATCAAGCATAAAATACAAAAAAAAAAGAAAAAAGGCATTATTCTCGCTTGAATTGAATAGTGCCAGGTCGGTATTAGCCCCCACAATGAACTCAACCGCCAAAAGAATTGTTGGTAAATACATCAAAGATGATTACAGGTTATTCGACTGCAGGCACAAACTATTCTCGATGAAATTGACAAACAAAATGGGTGGCTATGACTAAAAAAGGAATCCTCAATATGTAACGAAGAATCTGGAAAACCAGATTGCTGGGCACCTTGGCCTTCTGCCAGACCCTCCTCCAGGAGGCGCTTCTGCTGGAACTCTACTTCGCCACCCTCAGGTTTGCTGAACCGATTCTTCCTACTAATTCTTTGAAATCAACGAGAACAATTGCATCAACACCAATGAGCTCTACAACGCCGTCCAACTCTACTCGGCTCCTTCGTCTCAACCTCCTGCAGCCGCCTCTCCCTTTGTCGCACTCGCAACTCCAGCTCACCACCTTCGCCCACTCCAAACAACGACTGCATCACCGATGTCTTTGACGGCATTGTTGTCCAGTGGGAGCGTGCGGTAGGCACTGCTAGTTCCAGCCTTCCTCGTTGGGGCCCCTTCCCTGACAACAAGCGTGGCTTCACGCTCCGGATCAGGAAGTACGATATGGACCCCATCCTCGACTCCTACCTGGACTACATCATGGACAAGGCCAACGACATTCGCTGCAAGAATCAAGAACGCCTCCTTTACACTAATTCGTGCGGCGGGTGGAAATCGGTGCCGTTCAAGCACCTGAGTACCTTCAACACATTGACCATGGACGCAGAGAGGAAGACGAACATCATGGAAGACCTTCGTGACATCGCCGCCAGGAAGGACTTCTACCAACAGACAGGCTGGGCTTGGAAGCAGGGGCTACCTGCTTCGCCCAACAATTGTTGAGGGGAGCGCCGGAGCGGAGAGCGGATGAGCCGAGCAAGCGCTGGAGCAAAGCGCGAAAAAGTGAGGTCCAACAAGCATGAGCGCCGGAGCAGAGAGCGATGAAGTGACACCAAGCGCTGAGCGAGAGCCGGAGCAAAGGTCGAACAAGCACCGGACCAGAGAGGGCGAAGATGAGGAACCGAAATTTTGAATTCATGAGAGGAAGGGAGAGAGAAAGAAGGGGTGCATTTTGTTCTTCTCCTCCTCCTTTTATTATTATTATTATTATTATTATTATTATTATTATTATTGTAAAAAATATATTTTTTTGAAAATTTTAATAACTGATACTAGTAGTGTAAATATTCCTAATGTCTATATGCATTGCAAATTAATGAAAATTATTTTTGTTTAGGGATTAAAAATTAATTCCTAATTTTTCATGCAATTAATGAGTGATTGAACAAATCATTCAAAAGTTTAGGTGTCGATAATAATTACAACACAATGTCTTATGAAAAAGTGACCAAAATTTCCTCTTGGCATGGTCTCTACCCGGTCTTCGCCTACAAAGTTAGTGGCTGAACCACATTCCTCCAATATTCGGAAATTCAATCCATAATCAATCTCATAAACCACAATATTTTTCATGACTCAATTCCTCGGATAAAATACACTTCACAAGACATTTCTCATGACGTTTTGAAATCAAATTCATAAACACTTGACATTTCGAAAAGCCTTTCATAAAAAGTTTATCGAATCATTGTAGACTAATTGCATAAACTAATATGTAACACAATACCTATATTATTTCACAATATTTTTCTTAAAATCATTCTCAAACCATTCACAAGTTCTAACAAGTAGTAAATGCTCGATTTGACTTTTTATGCAACAACAATGCCATTTTGTAACTCATTATATATAAAATTCATATCATTTTTGGAATAGGAGTTTTATAAACTCAAATAAAAATAGCATCACATATTTGAATATGTCCTAAACCAAACAACAAGACTCACTCGAATCAATGAACTCGCATTCCTATCATATGAGCGAGAAATAGTATCAAAACCAAGTAAAACACTATCTCAATTACGGCTTGACTAAACTAAATTTAAATGCTAATATAATAACTTCAACATGACCACAAATTGTTCACCCGAAGCGATTATTTAAACCTAAATGCAACGTGGACTCGCATGTCGAACCCCAAAATTTTTCTCCAACCAAACCGTTGCTTCATATCAACGACTGTCAAGCCCCGCAACTCTACAACGCCACAATCCATCATTCACAAGAAATTCGATAACTCAACGACTCAAAAATTGGAGCTCGAAGAAGGAATCCCCCCCGGAAGAATCCTTTCGCAAACACTTTGAACGCCTCTCCCTCTCTCCCTCTCTCCCTCTCTTTCTCTATCCAGAATAGTGCCAACTAGAGGTGTCAGTCATTCGGTTTGAACCGCTAGGATAAGTGATTGATCCAAATCAAATGCGATCCGAACCGAATCGAAACCTGATTTGGATCTATTCGATTTTTCGTAATGTATCCGTACTCCCATGACCTAGGGAGAGAAATCAGAAGTACTCTCTCTGCGCTCTCTCCGGAAAAGTACTCTGTACTTTCACCATCACCTCACTCGTTCTCTCTCCTCCATGATTAATCCATCCTTTGCTTCTCTCTCTCTCTCTCGCGACCTCACTTCCCTTCTGTGCTCCCATATGAGCCATGCAACGCATGCATGGCTGAGACTCAAGGCCGCGCCGAAGCAGCTGAAGACGGCAGAGGAGAGAAGAAGAAGAGTAGAAGGAGGAGGATCGCCTCGAAGCAGCGGAAGACTACGGAGGAGGAGAAGAAGATGAAGGTAGCCGGCCGACGAGAGAGGGTTCTCGTCGTCTTGTCCAGATCGCAATACTCCTCTTCCAGTGACTAAAAGCATGATTTTTTATTTAAACGGTTCGATTCGATTAATCAATTGAACTGAACTGATAAAATCCGAACCAATAAAAAAAGAAGAAGTGGTTTTTACCACTTCCGTGACAACTCTGTGTATCACATGTTAGTCGTTTGCTCCTCTCTCTCAAAGAGCGATGAAGTCCAGGTACTTAGGCGTGAATCATTCCCGGCCAAGCTTTTTCGTGAACTTTGCGTCTCTGAGCATATACCATTTTGAATTCGTCATCTGCCCTTTCTCCAGCAAACCAGAGTTTGCGGAAAGGTTACATACATTCATAGAAACACAGTTGAAAATTTTGAATTCACCATCATTTTATATTTGCCGGAAGCAAAAAGCGTGTGATTGACATGATCAAGACGGTTTGGCTGCACATGGTGCAAGAAACATGATAAATGCAATCCAACATTCAAATCTCGACAAACCGAAGCTATAATTGGTCGGAGATGTTCCGATCGGTCGTGTACCACCTAATTCAGATACATGTTGCCGTCATGGATGCAACCCAGAAGTTTCCCGTTTCTTTTCCCCTTGACAAATCATGAAACGCATGCAGGATTGCGACCCTCCAAAAGGGTTGGACCGGCTATCTTTGAAATCTGTGATCCTAGAAGGTCAAAATGCGAAAGACACAGAATGCTTCTGAAGTTGACCCGCACAAGATAGAGATTCTTGTGAAAGATAACATGGCTTTCCCAATGGTCAACATCGAGCTTCCAATCAGTCAGAAAAACCTAAATTTGCCATTTAAGCAGTGCGCCGGAAAAATCTTCACGAGCATTACCGAAAAAAGAAGAAGCAAAAGTGACTCGGGCCGAGCGCTCTACAGACAGCAGTGCAGCCCTGAGGGCTCTGATCATGTCCGTGAGAGACACGAGCCCGGCCAGTGACCCCTGCCGGTCCACCGCCCACGCTCTATGCACATGTCAGTTATTTTGACAGCGCATGCTTTCAAGGGGACATACGGACTGTGCTACGGAAGAATCGCGGATAATATACCCGCGCCTAGTAACGTGGTGACCCTCCTCAGAGCGGCAAAGATCAAGAACATCAGAATCTATGATGCTGATCATAGCGTCCTCACCGCGTTTAAGAACTCCAGCATTGAAATAGTCGTTGGCCTGGGCGACGACTATTTGAAAGATATAGCATAGGTGAGGACCGCACGATATAGCATAGGTGAGGACCGTGCGATGAATTGGATTAAAGAGAATGTCCGGCGGTTCCTCCACGGGACCCTCGTCCGTGGAATCGCTGTAGGAAATGAGATTTTAGGAAGTACTGGTCCTGAACTTTGGAAAGTCTTGCTTCCAGAAGCTGAAAATGTCTATAGTGCTCTCCGCCATCTAGGCTTGACCGATAGCATTCAAGTCCAGACTGCCCATTCAGAAGCCATCTTCGTGGCTTCGTACCCTCCTTCTGCAGGGGCATCCAAGGAGGATGTCCTTCAATACATGAAGCCTCTTCTACACTTCTCCCGGATTGGATCTCCATTTTACATAAAAGCGTATCCCTTTCTAGCATATAAGAGCGATCCCGAGCATATCGACCTTAACTAGGCCCTCTTCAAATCGAATGAGGGAATATATGATGCTAAGACCAAAATACGTTACGACAACATGTTCGAGGCTCAGAAAGACGCAGCAAAGGTCGGGTTCCCAAAAATGGAGGTCATAGTGTTGATAACGGGCTGGGCTTCCAAGGGCGACGCAGACGAAGCTGGGGCATCCATGAAGAACGCCAACACTTACGACTTTAACCTTCGTAAAAAGCTTGCTAAGAAAAAGGGCATGCCATACAGGCCCAAGATCCCCGTGAAGGCATACGTGTTCGCGTTGTTCAATGAGAATTTTAAGCCCGGACCAACCTCCGGAAGGAATTTCGGATTGTTTAAGGCTGATGGGAGCATCTCGTACGATGTTTGGTTTACTGGTCTTGCTTCTAAAGCGGCCTCGACTCGGATCTCTTTCAAGGTACAGGATCTCTCTGTCAGCCTCTTTTATCCTATCTTTCATTTTTGTTTCCGAAATTGCCAGGATGAAAGTCTTCAAAAAGAGAGTGTCAGGACTCTCCTAGATTACTAGCTGGGAGTGTACTTGCAGAAGCGCTTGAATTTTGATGATCACATTTACCGTTCACATTCTCGAATCGCGATGGCGCATTTTGACCAAACTTCTGCTGCTCTTATTATCATCATTATAATGGGAGACATTACGTTGGTATTTAAGGCTAATAACAAGACGATACCAACATGGCATTTTTATTGTATCTGTACATTGGCAGGTTTATACACATCGATATGTTATTCTTGCTCCGGTGTATTGTTCTTTCACATGATGTTTTTCAGGAGTTTTATAGTTCTTCCTACATCTTGGTGCTAACAACTGGTGCGGCTGTGCTCCTTGTTAACTCATTTTCGTGAAGAGAAAACAGTCCGGCGTTCTCTCAAGTCCTAGGACACATTTGAAGCCAACCCAGAAACCAGAGGAATTTGTATATCCTTGTATAACTATCAAATTCATTTAAGTAACATCCAATTCTTTCAATATTGATCCCATTTGTACAGACTATAGACCTAAATAGTTGTGAATTAATGCCTGCTTATTCTTGCTTTTGCAAATTTGGTTTTCTTAATTTGTCTCGATACACACATTTGACATTTCATTTGTAATTGAAAGCATTCTACATGGTGGGGGTATTTATCAATGCAAAGCTCAAGTAAATGGTGGAAGTTCATGTCATCAAGCTCCTTTTCTCGTTGAAATTAAATCTAGCATAATGCATATGAGTTTTTCTATTGTATAACATTCGGTCAAGAATGTTATACAGAGGTTTTTAAAAGGAGTTTAATAACAAATTCAAGGCAGCAATCCATCTTAGAAGTGTTGAAAGTAGGCCTTCGACTAGACATTCCAAATTCAACTGGCGGTGCCCATGTTCAATGCCAAGCGCTGCTTCTGAGCTTCATTAGGCAACTTCACATCAGTGGCCAAACCAAGAACTTGAAGAAGCCTCACCACATACCATGTCATGTCAAGCTGCCACCACTCTAGTCCATGCCTAGCCGAGTACTCAAAGGCATGGTGATTGTTGTGCCAACCCTCACCAAATGTAAGAACTGCTACCCACCTATACGAAACAAAACCCATGTCTACGAATAAATAGATTTCCAAGAATAATGGATATGTGAGAAATTTGGGGACAGAAATTACCATACCAATTGTTCCTTGATAAGTCCCCAACGTTCCACGCTTGCTTTCCCCAGACATGGCAGACTGAATTCACAAGCCATGTGATGTGATAAAACCACACGATCCTGACACCCTACGCAGCAAAGAAAGCTCATATAAGGACAAAAAAGTTAATGAGCAATCTCCAAAAGCAACAAGAATTTGGAAAAGAAGTTGAACCCGCCATTCAAAAAGCACACTCGTAGTCCAATAGGTTTCAAAATCTAATTTCTATTGGAAAATCACGATTAATGGAATGTTTAGTACTCTTTGTTCCAGAATTTCTCAAATCAAAACACCCTAAAGTGAAGAAACAAGTGCTTTGTTTGAACAAAAAGAGTCCAAAAAGTCTATAGATCCAACTCATGGAGATCAGTCTATAATGCGAAAACTGGCCCATCAATTTGAGTGGTCCAAGAAAAACTAGGCCCACAAGATTGAGTTGATGCCTTGGACATCAGACGAAGAGGATCATAAGAGAAGATGATAAAATTCTGAATAAATCTAGTGGTGTTCGGTGACTATTCAGGCGTAGAAGGTAAGATTGGAGTAATCATATTTTACTTACCATTCCCCACACAAGGAAAGGAACTCCTCCCAATACGTAGAGCAAAACAGCAAGTGCAATGGGGTGTGCAGGGTAGGTGCTATGGAGGAACCTGTAAAATGGTTGCTTTTGCAAATCCCCCACATTGTTCGGTTTTCCACACTGTAAACAATTGTGATTCATATATGCATCATTCCCTTCGAAAAAATTACAAATAAGTGCATAAAGCACTATCATTTTCTCAAATAAGTACTCAAGTGGACATTGTTTCAAAAAAGAGACTAAAATTGCCAAATTATCTCAAATAAAGGTTTCAAGTGGTCAAATCATCTCAAGTAAGGGTGTGTAGTAATCAAATCATCTCAAATAAGGGCTTTTGGCTGGCTAGTGACTATTTCAGCCATATGAGAAGTGACATTTTAGTAAAAAAAAAATTTTGTAACTATATATATTTTTTCCTTTTTCCCTTGGCGAGTTTCAACTTATTATATTATAGTATTAGCAAGTTGTAGTTATTTATGTAATTGTACAAGGCTTAACCCTAAGCCTATAAATACTTCTTTTAGTCTCAATTAAACTATTCTTTCTTTTACCAACAACATTCCTCTTCTGTCCTTGCCATCACCGGCGATGATCTCAAGTGAGGGCCACCTTTGCCTAGGCAAGTGAGGGCAGCTCTCAGGCGAGAGTCACCTTTCTATTTCAGGTCCTTATTTGAAATAACGTCCACTCAGGCCCTTATTTCAGAAAAATGATGGCACTTGGGGCCTTTATTTAGAATTTTCCCTTCCTATTATAATATGATAGAGAGAGAGAGAGAGAGAGAGAGAGAGAGAGAGAGAGAGAGAGAGAGAGAGAGAGATTTTTATTTTTTCATGTTTAATACCTTTTGAACAATGGAGTTGGTATCAAAGAGCCAAGTCATGTGGCTGAACCAAAAGCCTTCAAGGGGACTGTGAGGGTCTCTCTCCGAATCACAGTATTGGTGGTGGTACCTATGTATGCTCACCCAAAATATTGGATCCTTCTGCAAAATCCCATTGAGAAAATTAACAAATTGAGCCACAATAAAAAGCCCATAAAAAATCAAACTTTTCCTCCTTTTATCTATTTCTATCTAACCTGAAGAGCTAGAACACCACAGTATGCAAACAAATACTCCAGCCACTTGCTCAACTTGAAGCTCCCGTGGGACAGGTTCCTGTGATACGATAGTGAAATGCCAAATAGACCAGTAACTACATACAAGAAAATAGCGACCCAAAGGGCGCTCCAAGAGAAGTAAAACGGTGCTAGCAAGCTGAGCAAATGCATTGCCAAAATGCCACCGGCAATCTCAATGTCCATGAAATTCCACTTCCTCCCAGAAAAGACTCGCCCGTTTCTCTTCACCACCACATCCAACAGCGGAATCCTCTTCTCGCTCGTAGCTTCCGCTTTGGAGGCTTTGACCAACCGGGCTTCAACATTGAGCCGAGATGTCTTGCTTTCTATGGGGAGATTGTTCGAGATTGTGAATTTGTGAAGCGCATTGTGTTGTATTGGTGAGCAAAGATTGAGATTGAGCTTTCGGCAAGTGTTGAATGAAGTCGGGTGGGTTGAGGAGCGAATTGGGACACGGTGAGGAGGGAGAAGGATGGGTTTCAAAACCAACAAAAGGGATGACATGGCCATTCTTCCACTTCTACTCAAAGGAAGCAACTTCTAACCACTAAAAAGTCTAGCTCCCAAATTCCCCACGATAGCACTCTCGCTCTATTGGTTGCTAACCAAGGATCCTGAAAAGGTTTGGAAAGAAAGGGGTGAGTAACCATAAGCTCAATGAGCAATATATATATCTTCAAAGCATATCGAACAATCATTATGCATATATATACATTGAGCAATATTGGAAACTCATAATCTTGCTTTTGAATATATATATCCAATTATATATGAGTTGTTTCCTCTCAAGAAAGTTTTGTGTTAATTAGAAAAGCTCATTTAAACCATTCTTGCAATTCATATATTAATGGTTATTTCCACTCATTAATCTCATTCATGATAACGTCAATGATCAATTCCATTGATTCATCTCATATTAAAATATACGTTCAACTAATTTTTTGCTCAATATCAAACCATCGTTGCTGCAACGTACTCTTCATTCAGATGGGGAAAGAAATAGGTTTAGGGGTAGTGCATAACTTGAGCCAAGGAAGCTTAATTAGGCGTGAGCTCTCCCAAGCCCATGCCTCGTGTAACATTGGATTTCTTTTTAGTTCTTAATAACCTAAATATTTCTAGGAGTCGCTATTAGCCTATTAGGATCAGTTAGAAACCAATCGAGATGCGGGAGTGTCATCTCGATTCCTATACAACTAGAGATTTTAAAGTCGAAGACTTGATTACGCTAATATCTATTAGCACCCTTTTGGTACCTCTAACTTGGAAAGTCATTATCTAAGTGCTCGCACGGTCTTGATTATCAATTATAATCCTAAGGGCATCAAAGTTGCTAAATGATCATGCAAATGTTTTAATAAGATTCGTTTTCATCAAAGCCTAAACTAATCCTAAAATGTTCTAAGAAAGCAATAAACAACCAATTTATTGAAAGACAAGGTGGTAAGTAAACACCCAAGTATTAAAAGTATTTTAAAGTAAAGGCAGAAAAGAAAACCTGATACAAGTCAGGCAAAGAATATATGTGACCAAGTCATGTTCAATTTCTTTTGAAAGGATACTTAACTAGGACTAAGTTACATGTATACTAACTAAATGAAATTAAACTAAATCCAACACTGAAACTTAAAAAAAAAAAAATGCTTGAAGACTTATTTCCAAGGATTTTCCTTTTTTAAAATATTTTCGAATTTTTAAATTTTTAATAATTTTTTTTAAAAATAAATCGGAAAATGGAGACTCAAGTTGGGCCACAAAGCCCAGTCCGCATATGGGCTGTGACAGGTCTTACGAAACTAGGCTCGTGGACACAATTCGGGCCTCTTGCAGCAAGCCTTCTCAAATTCTATAGACCATTTCACTAAAATAAACCCAGCCCAAAGCCTATTATAAACTTAAGCCTATTAAGTCCAAACTTCAGCCAGCCCATCTTAGAAAGAAAGAAAATACCGAAGTTCAATAAGCCTACATGAACCCAAACCTATCAAAGCCAATCGGACCTTTAGTCATTTAAGTCCACACAATCACCATGCACGGCCACTTTAACGCCGTCGGGAACAATTTCTTAGCATTTGAAAGTATTTGGTAACTACTCAAAATCTTTATTTTCGGAATAGAAATGTATTTGATAAAGCTCTTAAAATTTCTAGTCCAAACCATATTCTTTGAATTTTTTAATGATTTTATTACATTTTCTCCTTTTTCTTTCCTTTTTTTCCCTTCTTTTTTCCTTTTTGGCTATCCTCCTTTCTGGTCGCTGGCAGGCCAGCAACTGGCCAAACTCGGGCTAGCGACCCTGCCAAAGTGTCGTCGACCCTTGATGCGGCTTGACTTGCCAGCCAGGTCAACATCACCTAACAAGGGTGAGACTAGGTCTCGTCTAACCATCGGTGAGGCTTGGCCTCGCCGACCAATTGCTAAGTCGGCGTCGGCTTGGCTAAGCGATGTCAACCTAGCAATAGGCCAAAGAGGTTGAGCCTTGTCGGTGACTGGGCGAGCTCGACCTCACTAGCCCACCACCGAGTTGGCATTGGCCTGGCTAGGCGATGCCAACCTAGCAATAGGTCGACAAGGCCGAGCCTTGCTGATGGCTAGGTGAGCTCGGCCTCACCAGATCTAGGCAAGGCCGACCCTCATCGTGGCTCGACGTCGCCGGGGGTTGGTGCTCTCGCCGACTAAAAGGAGAAAGAAGACCCAAAAGGAAGAAGAAGAAAATGAAAGGGAAGAGAAATGAAAAAAAAAAATTTGATATTGATTTTGGAATTATTCCCGGGAACAAAGAAACAATTTATTTATTTATTTTTTATTCTATTTTAATTCTATACTTGGAAACAAAAAATTTACCAAACGAATTTTTGTTATAAATTTACTTCCGGAAACAAAAGAGTAAAAATAGTTACTATTTGACGAGTCGCTAAAAAGAGAGCCTTATCTTCTCTTTTCTTTACCCAGAACTTTGACCTCATATAAATATGGTAGACAAAGAGATCAAAACATTAGGTGTCACCCAAAAAAAAAACAAAAACTCGTCCGTCCGATGAACATCACCATGACAAGGTCTCCAATAAGGAAATAACAACGAGAAATTCACTGGAATCACGTTGAATGTTCAAAACACATTTCTGAACAAAACGGAAACCGAAAATCGAGTGAGGTCAGAGTGGATCTGGTTCGGGCATCATGTCGAACATCTAGTGGGTGTCGACTGAGGGGGTCCGAAGGCATCTGAAACAAAAACTCAAGCTACACTCGTCATAGAGCCGACAAAGAATGTTCGAGGTAGACTCAAAGATGATTTCCTTCGTGTTAACACGAGCTCAAACAGTAAACGACAAGTCTCGGGCTAAGCCGAGTAAGGAAAAATAGGTCTCAAGGAAAACTCAAGACGTCATCGTCGGAGATGGCCCTACTCGGCTCGGCGACGGCGAATAGATGGCGAACTGGAGTTATGTCAGACTTAGTCCGGTCGCGTTGCACGTCTCGAAACCAGGATCCTCCAGAGATGGACCTGAAATAAACAAAACAGGGGCTTACCGGAGGTATGGGGGCTGACAAAGGGAACCACGAGCGTCAGCGTTCGTCGGGAGGGAGCTCTGGTAACGCTGAGCTCACGTATTTCGCTCTCTGGTTCTACACTCGCTCTCTCTCGAGCTTTGCTCTCTCTCTCTTTCTCTCTCAGGCCGAAGAAGGAGACCCATCCCAGAAGAACCCTTTCGCAAACGTTTTAACGCCTCTCCCTCTCTTTCTCTCTCCAGGACAGAGCCAGCTTGCCTCGTTCGAACGTACCTCGTGCGATGTTCCCTCCGCTGCTCATCTTCGTCGGCCTGTCATTTCTCCTTCGACTCCGTCCAATGCAGACGGTCTCGCCGAAAAAAAGCAAAGGAGGGACAGGCCGCGTGGGGAAGAAAAGAAAAGGCATGGGTCGGATGGGCCCTGGTGGTGAGAAGAAAAGGGGAAAAGAAGAAAAAAAGGGGTGCATTTTGCTCTTCTCCTCCTCCTTTTATTATTATTATTATATTATTATATAATTTTTTATTTTTTTGAAAATTTTAATAACTGATACTAGTAGTGCAAATATTCCTAATGTCTATATGCAATGCAAATTAAAGAAATTTATTTTTGTTTAGGGGTTAAAAATTAATTCCTAATTTTTCATGCAATTAATGAGTGATTAAACAAATCGTTTAAAATTTAGGTATCAATAATAATTACAATACAATATCTTGTAACAAAGTGACCAAAATTTATTCGTGGCATGGTCTCTGCCTCTAAAGTTTGTGGCTTGATCTAGAATGATATCACAGCAATATCGAGCACCAAATCCACATTCCTCCAAATTCGGAAAATTCAATCCATAATCAATCTCATAAACCACGATGCATTTCATAACTCAGTTCCTCAGATAAAATACACTTCACAAGACATTTCTTATAACATTTCGAAATCTAGTTCATAAACACTCGATATTTTGAAACACCTTTCTTAAAAAGTTTATCAAATCATTGTAAAAAGTTTATCAAATCATTATAGACTAATTGCATAAACTAAGATGTAACGCAATACCTATACCATTTCACAATATTTTTCTTAAAATCATTCTCAAACCATTCACAAGTTCTAACAAGTAGTAAATAATCGATTTGACTTTTTATGCAACAACAATGCCATTTTGTAACTCATTATATATATAATTCATATTATTTTTGGAATATGAGTTTTACAAACTCAAAAAAAAAAAAAAAAAAATAGCATTACTCACTTGAATATGTCCTAAACCAAACAATAAGACTTACTCGAATCAATGAACTCGCATTCCTATCATATGAGCGAGAAATAGTATCAAAACCAAGTAAAACGCTACCACAATTACAGCTCGACTAAACTAAACTTAAATGCTAACAAAATAACTTCAACGTGATCATAAATTGTTCACCCGAAGCGACTATTTAAACCTAAATGCAACGCGGACTCACACGTCAAATCCCAAAATTTCGCTCCGATCAAACTGTTTCTTCATATCAACAATCGTCAAGCCTCACGACTCTACAACACCACTATCCATCATTCCCAAGAAATTCCAAAGCTCAACAAATCAAAAATTGGACCTTGCGGCTCGATTTTCATGTAACATCGAATTTAAACCCTATTTTGGAAAACTACCTCGATTGAACGAAGGGGTGTGAATAATTAATGAGCGTTATGATGTGAGCGCACAAAACCCCCTTTCTCTCTTCCTTGTTCTTCTTCTTCTTTCCTCTCTTTGTTTGTTTTTTTGGTCAAGGGAGCTTTGGGCTTCTTATTTAGCCGAGCCTCCTTGTTCTGCTTTTTGTTGACTTTTCCAACGCATTTTCCTTTTTCTTCTTCTTCTTCTTTTTTCCTTTTGCTAGTTCCCTCCAAAGGCATGGAATTGGGACCAGATATTCTGCGAGGGGATGCTCTGTTTTGTCATTTTCCTCTGTTTCGCTATCGCTAAGACGTCAGTATTTAGGGCTAATAAAAAGACGATACCAACATGGCATTTTTATTATACCTGTACATTGGCATGTTTATGCATATCGATATGTTGTTCCTGCTCTAATGTATTGTTCTTTCGCACAATGTTTTTCAGGAGTTTTTTAGTTCTTCCAACGTGTTGGTGCTAACAACTAGGGCGGCTGTGCTCCTTTTGAACTCATTTTCATAATAAGAAGACAGTCCGGTGTTCTCTCTCAAGTCTTGCGACACATTCGAAGCCAACCCATAAACTAGAGGATTTAAGTTGTCAGTTTGTATATCCTTGTGTAATTATCTAATTCATTTAAGTAACATCCAATTCTTTCAAATATTGATCCCAACTGTACAGACTAGAGACCTAAAAACGGTTGTGAATTAACATCTCCTTATTCTTGCTTCTGCAGATCTGGTTTTATTAATCTATCCTCATTACACATATTTGACATTTCATTTGTAATTAAAAGCGTTTGACATGGTGGGGGTATTTATCAATGCAAAGCTCAATTACCAGGTGGAAGTTCACATCATCGAGTTTGCCTTATTGAAATTAGATCTAACGTAATGTATAAAAGGTTATCTATTGTATACATGCGGTCAAAAATCAGTGCGTTTTTCTGCTTGCAAAGGCTTTTAAAAGGAGGTTAATAACAAATCTAAGGCAGCAATCCATCTTAGAATTGTTGGAAATTAGGCCTTCGACTAGACATTCTAGATTCAACTGGCCATGCCTGTGTTCAATACCAAGCGCTGCTTCTGGGCTTCATTGGGCAACTTCACATCAATGGCCAAACCAAGAACTTGAAGAAGCCTCACCACATACCATGTCATGTCAAGCTGCCACCACTCTAGCCCATGCCTAGCCGAGTACTCAAAGGCATGGTGATTGTTGTGCCAACCCTCACCAAATGCAAGGACTGCCACCCACCTATATGAAACAAAAATCCACATCTTTGAATAAATAGATTTCTAAGAAGAATGGATATGTGAGAAATTGGGGACAAAAATTACTATACCAATTGTTCCTTGATAAGTCCCTAGTGTTCCATGCTTGCTTTCCCCAAACATGACAAGCTGAATTCACAAGCCAAGTGATGTGATAAACCCATACAGTCCTCACACCCTACACAACAAAGAATGCTCGTATAAGAACAAAAAAGTTAATGAGCAATCTCAAAAAGTAATAAGAATTTGGAAAAGAAGTTGAACCAACCATTCAAAAGCACGCTCATAGTCCAACAGATTCCAAAATCTAACATGGTTCTGTTGAAAAATCATGATTAATGGAATGTTTGGTACTCTCTGTTCTAGCTTAAAACAACAATTTCTCAATTCAAAAAACCCTAAAGTAAAGAAACAAGTGCTTAGTTTGAACAGAAGAATCGAAAGAGTCTACAAATCCAGCTCATGGAGATTAGTCTGCGATGCTTAAACTGGTCTATCAATATGAGTGGCCAAAAAAAATCTAGGCCCACAAGACTGAGTTAATGCCTGGCACATCAGGTGGAGAGAACCATGAGAGAAGATTATGAAAATTTGGACAAATCTAATCGTGCTCAATGACTGTTTAGATGTAGAAGATGAAATTGGAATAATCATCTTTTACTTACCATTCCCCACACAAGAAAAGGAACTCCTCCCAATACGTAGAGCAGAACAACAAGGGCAATGGGGTGTGCAATATAGGTGCTCTGCAAGAACCTGTAAAATGGCTGCTTATGCAAATCCCCCACATTGTTCGGTCCTCCACACTGTAAACAAATGTCATTCATATATGCATCATTCCCTTCATAATGCGTGAGTTAGAGAGAGAGTTTTTTCATGTTTGATACCCTTTGAACCACAGAGTCAGTGTCAAATAGCCAACTCATGTGGCTGAACCAAAAGCCTTCAAGGGGACTGTGGGGGTCTCTCTCTGAATCACAGTATTGGTGATGGTACCTGTGTGTGCTTACCCAATCTATTGGATTCCCCTGCAAAATCCCATTAAGCAAAATAACAAATTAACCCACAAAGAAAAGGCCATAAAAAATAAAACTCGTTCCCTCTTTTTATCTGCTCCTAATCTAACCTGAAGAGCCAAAACGCCACAATACGCAAACAAGTACTCCAGCCACTTGCTCAGCTTGAAGCTCCTGTGGGAGAGGTTCCGGTGATAAGACAGCGTAATGCCGAACAGACCAGTAACTACATACAAGGAAACAGCCACCCAGAGGGCGCTCCAAGAGAAGTAAAACGGTGCTAACAAGCTAAGCAAATGCATTGCCAAAACGACGCCAGCAGTCCCAATGTCCAGGGAATTCCACTTCCTCCCCGAAAAGACTCGCCTTTTCGTCTTCACCACCACGTCCGACAGCAAAATCCTCCTCCCGCTCGTGGCCTCCGGTTCGGAGGCTCCCATTGACCCGGCTTCAGCATTGAGCCGGAACGTCCTGTTTCTGCTGGGGAGATTGTACGGGATTGCGAATTTGCGAAGCGCATTGTGCTGGACTGGCGGGCCGAGATTGACATGGAGCTTTCGACGAGTGTTGAATGAAGTCGGGTGGGTTGAGGAGCGAATTGGGAGGCGGCGAGGAGAGAGAAGGGAGGGTTTGGGGTTGGCTTGAAGCAGACCCATGATGTATCAAAGTGGAAGGAGGGGGGGGGGTTAGGGTGATAAATGGGACGGAAGTGGGAGAACAGGGGGCATTATCGGCACTTCCTGTGGTTGCGGAGTCGGTCAAGGAGGACATGAATGAAGCACTATAATTTATAGTGGTGCGACAATGAGAGAGAGAGAGAGAGAGAGAGAGAGAGAGAGAGAGTTGGGGGGGAGGGGAATTGGAACCAGATATTTGCAATCCGAGATGGATAACGAGGGGATGCTCTGTTTTGTCATTTTCCCTCTGTTTCGCTATCGCTAAAGACGTCTCCATGGATCATGTGTTAGTCGTTTGCCTCTCTCTCTCTCTCTCTCTCTCAAAGAGCGATGGAGTCAAGGTACTTGGGGCGTGAATCATTCCTGGCCAAGCTTTTATGTACTTCGTCCGACTTTGCGTCTCTCAGCATATACCATTTTGCTTTCTGTCATATTCCCTTTCTCCAGCAAACCAGAGTTTGCGGAAAGGTTACATACATTCATATAGACACAGTAGAAAATTTTGAATTCGCCATCATTTCATGTTTGCCGGAAGCAAAAACGTGTGATTGACATGATCAATACACTTTGGCTTACGCATGGTGCAAGAAACATGATAAACGCGATCTAACATTCGAATCTCGACGAACCGAAGCTATAATTGGTCGGCGGTGGTGTTCCAGTCAGTCGTACCGCCTAATTCAGATACATGTCGCTATCATCAACGAAACCCGGAAGTTCTCCGTTCCTTTTTTTCCTAGACAAATCATGAAACACATGCAGGATTGCGACCCTCCAAAAGGGCAGGACCGGCTAGCTTTGAAACTTGTAGTTTTAGAAGGTCAAAAGGAAAAAAGACAGAATGCTTCTAAGGTTGACCTGCACAAGATGGAGATTCTTGTGAAGCTAACAGGGCTTTCCAATGGTCAACATCAAGCTTCCAATCAGTCAGAAAAAACTATATTTGCCATTTAAGCCGTGTGCCAGAAAAATCCTCACTAGCATTACAAAAAAACCGAAAATGTCGGACTCAAGCCAAGCGCTATGCAGACAGCAGTGCAGCCCTGAGGACTTTGATCATGTCCGTGAGAGACACAAGCCCGGCCAGTGAACCCTGGTGATCCACCACCCACACTCTATGCACATGTTTATTCACGGCCTTGTCCATCACCTCGGCGAGCGGAGTGTCGTCCCTGCAAGTCACGAGCTCCCTGGAAGGAACCCCCTCTCTAGAAGCTGAGTATAAGGGGCTCAGCAATGTCGACTCAGTGAACTCGAGCGCAGTGGCCGAAAGCCACGGTCTCAGTGCGGAAACATGGCACCTCCTCAGGTCTGTCGCCGAGAACGTGCCTATGAGCTTCCTGCCTCTTCCCTGTGTGCATCACAGTCCAGAGAGGACTATTTAACTGACAATACTCTGAAACATGCCATGCTAACATTATCATAAGCTATGCTTCTGGCAGCAAAAATGTCATAGTGATGAATCTGACGCAAGAATGTATGCCCACAAAAGGTGATGCATTGTTAAGTCCATGATTCGCCAAAACCTCTATCGATCGAGGTATCTTCCATCTCCAGAATGTCAAAGAGAACCCGTTATGACAAATGAGAAAAGATGGGCCTCGATTTGCAAAGTCATCAAACGAAAATGTGATGCCGGAGAGAGCTGAAATGATGGGGGAATTAGCAGGGAAAGAAGGCCATACATCCACAAGTTGGCTGTGATCTTCCCCCTCAAGAGCGCCAGAAGCCACAATTGGGACAGCATTGAGCAGAGCAGCCCTCATACACTTGATGGCTTCGATGACTCTTGTCCTATCAGTTATCGCAAAGACATTCCTATTTATCGCTCCTAGCTCCTCAACAGATTGCAACAGGATGGTTGCGATCCCGGACTCATGTTCCTTCAGGAACCTGAGCACATCCATCTGCGTGAGCATCTGATAGCTCGACGCTGACTCCACGAGCTCGACCCCTGGAATGTTGTCCATGTGGCTGTCTAGGGGCACCAGAGCTCGGTGTATACCTTTGCTCAACACTTCCATACAATCTAGGATGCTGCGAATTTGTAGCGCAAGTCACGGGGATTAATTTTTGTCTGATAAATTCAGTAACTAGTACCCGAAAGCTCCTTGACATTTTGCAACGACACTGGGATTTCGCAGGCTACAGCTAGAGCTACAACCGATTAAAGAATCAAATTTCCTCTTGCAATTGGCATGACAAGGATCTCTGGAGCAACATGAATTATATAGCGTCTTGAACTAATGATTGAGTTCATACACAATACACATTAATTCCAATATAATAACGCGAAGTCAAACCTTCATATCACCTTGTATTGGGGTTTAGAGTCCAGAGGCTGAGACCCTCAAGGCAGTGTCCTATGATGTTAGACACCGGAACGGTCATCTTCTGATCGAGATCAGACGACGCATCACCAGTGCCGCCGCCATTCACCTGGTCATCTCCAGCGATGTGGGTGAGTATATCGAGCATGGTTACCATCCCGATGTAATGCTTCCTGATGGTGCCCGTCTGCTTGTCAGCCTCCATGATCATGGACCCGCCCGCGCCGATCCATTGGCCAGGTGGGGCCGCCACCGGCACTGCCGCCACGGTGTTCGCCACCAGCGCGTTCATGGTGTGGGCGAGCGACGCCGTGTAAGGAACCTCCACAAGCCGCCTCGCGTTGATGACTATGTCCTTAACCTTCTTCTCTCTCAAGGGCTGGTTTGGATCGGTCGCGAGTGGCTTGGGTGACGCGCTGTTTATCTGTGCCATTGTTTGCTTGGGTTCGGTTTCTCTTTTGCAGATTTACTGTACTTGCACACTAAGAAGCTCGATTCGAGCATCGAAGAAGGAGACGAGATAAGTGCAAAAGAAGACTGTCTACGACGTGTAACGAGGTACGTGTCGAGGCTTGGTTTAAGATGACTTGCATGGATGTGCATAGCTTTTGACACGTTGCTTCGTGGGGAAAATGAAACATCAGAGGGCTTGTCGGTGCAAGCTTCGAGATTTAAAAACGATCTTTGCCGTCAATAGATTTAATTGGCCTAGTATCCACGTGTCTACATCAAACATTTCTACGTGTAGGAAGCTTTTGTAAACTAGGTCGACGCTCGTTGTGAAAGCTTTAAAATCATGAGAGAGTAAGACATAATAAAAGACTGGCATGCATCCATCAGGAGCTGGACAATCTCTCCACATGGTGAAACTTTCGGAGCATATATATATATATATATTTTGGTAAGGAACCCGCACGGCCGGCAGTCGGGAAGTAAACCTGGGGACGACACGTGCCACTTCCAAGCACGTACCACCAGGGTAAGTCCACAAAAGACTCTGCGAACCCCTACCGAAGAACCCCTCCCCTTCGGTGGGGGAAAGCCCAAATCCAGCGAAGCCACCATGGGGTGGTTCCGGAGCATATACTTCATCCTCTTGAAAGATAGTAAATCTCACAAATTGAAAATGTCTTCTTTTTGCTCACTGAATAAGAAAAGACAGTCGGTACTTGCAGATAAAAAGAGGGTGCAAGAAAGAATGCAGTTGAACTGTTGATAACAGAGTTTCCTTTCATAAAGGACAGTCGGACAGTATCCTCTTCCCGTACAGGGTTTGGCATGCAACAAGGAGGAAAATGTACACGAATTCTGCATTTAAATGCTCGTCAGGTGTTGCTATGTATATCTCCACTGTATGATGAGATTTTTAGAAGCTTTTGTTTTTGTCACTACTCCTGTTGAGTTCAAAGTTCCCAATCCTAATCTTCTAAGTATCTATATTATGTCAAAATATCTGTACTTTTTAGTATCAATCCATGATTTGTACGAAGGGAAGTCCTTGTAAGCCCCTCGAGAAAACCTATACGCCAAGTGCCGCATCATCGTCACAGCTACTTTCGCTCTATTTACTTGGAGATGAGCAACGTCCCCTGGGCAGCTTGTGGGTGTGATTCAGACCTGGATGCGCTCTGGCCCCGAACCATTTGGAACAGGAGGATCTGTGCCCCATTTCTGCTCCGATTCTGGAGGCTCCAGGACAATAACCCCGCCATTTGTGAGTCCCAGAGCAAACTGGTTAGGTTCAGAAGGGTGAGCAGCAACAACGACTGGAAACACCCGGGAGCTGTCATATAGAGCAGCATCAGTAATAGTACATTTAGATTGCAATATAGATGAGGCCTCGGATTATTAAAGAATGCACCTGGAATTAGAAGGCAGATAAGCAGTGGCACTGATCCGACACTTCAATTGGAGCGTTGATGCAGTAAAAATGCCCACGCTTCCATCTTCGAAGCTCGTGTAGATCGACATGCCATCACATGAATACATAGCATCCGTGACTGGAGCATCACACTCCGGAGGAAACCACTGCACAAGAGAGGTACCTTAACCAAATGTAAATATAAAGAATTTTTCATTGGATGATTGGATCTAATAGATATAGATGCGTATTACAGTCAGATCTCAAGGAAATAAAAGGAGAAAATTAGTTTTTGGGGACACTTTGGGGTACACTTATAACCCCAAGAGTTCTATAATTAACACATTTAACTGAAAAAAAAGAAGAAAAAGAAAAAGAAAAAGAAAAAGAAAATCATCAAGGATGCGAGTAGTCACCTGCTTATGACAATCCAACTTTGGAGCTTCATATATGGCTATTTGAGTCTCGTGAACAACAAGTAAGTGCCGTAGATCTTGGTGAAATAGCACACGCGTCCTTGCGAGAGTAGAGGACATACGCCGAGTTGGGATTGGCAAGAACTTGCTGGCCTCGTTCTCCCACTTATCTATACTCCACACACACAGCTGCAAAAGGAAAATTTAACCAAGAAATCCAGGCAATCACTTGTATTCGGCCAAAGTAAAGCTACGATTTTTAGTTCATATACGTAGCGCCACTTAAAACGAGTAACAAAATGCTAATACATCATCACTCCAGATAAGACAGCCACCCCACAAATTCAAGAGGAAAAGTTTTTGTTAGAGGTTTAGCTAGCACTAGAGCAACTACTTCAAGTGCCTGATTTTGATATAAAAAATCGTAGATTACCAATGTGGGTTCTTCTCAGTTGACGGAAGTCATAGAGCTCCAGCTATAGGCAGGAGACTCAAAAAAAAGGAATTACCTCAAAGATGACTTCAGCCCCGTGACCTATAAAGTTTGACCTCATAGCAAGAATGGAATCTATAATCGACATAATAATTTCCAGACCGCATACCTATCACTTCAATGTTAAAGCAAAGTGATGCCACCAAATCTATATTTCACCTTTTTCCCTATGCCAACCCACCCACCCACAGCTCAAAGAGAGAACATACAAATTACTGCGCTGCAGAGTGCGTGCGCATGTGAGAGAGAGAGAATATAAACACATTAAAACACTATTCTCCAACATATCATAAAGAACATACCTGAGCATCAGCGCCTGATGACACAAGAACATTCAAAATGTCAGAAAAGGCAAGACCAGTTACTCTCTTTTGATGACCTTTAAACTTACGTTCAACCTATAAAGTGGTCACAAGAAGAAAATTCACATCTAACTCTACTAAGTGTGAAACTATCAACCACAGTTTCTGATGAAGCCAAATACCTCATTAACTCGGACATTGTAGATTTGGATGGAAGAATCCTCCATGCCTATGGCTATTATGTTATTGTCTCGAGGGTGGAACTCGAGGCATGTTGCTGCAGGGGGTGGCGGCATGAAAGTCGTCAGTGTCTGCAGCGGGAAAAATAAAACAGAAAGTGGATATTCACCTTCAGTCGAGAAAATTCAAACACAAGCACTATAATTTCTCTAGTCAGTACCAAACCAAGAAAGGAAACTCCATAAGATGCCACACCTTAAATGTCATCATATTGAAAAGAGAAATTTTCCCTCCTGAAGTGGACAATAGATAAGAGTCGTTCTTTGAAAGGGCAAAGCAGGGGTTGGCATGGTCAAGTATTGTGTTGCTTATATCATTAGTCATTATTATTCCACTGGGGGTTGCCAGAATTTTGGTTCGACAGCACAGGTTGCCTACAACAAATTCAGGGTTTATTAAGTGGAAGATTGACAAATAAACATGCTAAGCCACTATTTAAACACATGACATACCTTTCCTGATGGATTAAACTCATCCTGTTGCCATTTCCAAAGTTTGTGCACAGCATTATATGTTAAAGCAAGTATAGCACCTCCTGATCTTGTATACATCATCCTAATGATCTGAAATATTAAGTATGAAATATTTTATCCATGCACAGTTGTAATCAGATGTGCACATCTAGCATGCATGGATCTCACTGCCGTGTCAATAATTATGATCATGCAAGTTTGCAAAATGATAAACTTAAAAAAAGTGGTCCCTATCTCTCGGTTAACTCTACAAGTATATCCAAAGAAGTAGCATAAAAAAGATGAATTCATATTTACAAAAAGGGAGATATTCTAAGTTGAGATGAGATAACTAAAGTCCTCTTAATTATCAGAAGATATGTTTCCTATATGAGCAGATCTTCAGGGAAGTAAAATAGGAGACCCAAAATAATTTCAAAAAGAACATACATCCAACAAAACCGAGCTCTCTGTTTATGCCGATGTCTGAAAATGACCAAACTCCCTTAAAAACAAGCACACATTCATCCAGAAGGTATATCAAACATTTCATCTACTAGATTCACAGAAAAAGCTCAACCAACGAAAAAATAGCCTGACATGCAACCCAAAATAAATAAATAAATATATATATATAAGAACTACAAATTCCGTAGAGGTCCCCAGAAGAGCTAATACATACTCTAGTCGGCAGCAGCCTATCTGGAAGCTGTAAAGACTGAAACTGAGACTGTTCATCATATTCCTTTAGCTTCCAGGCTTGAGAATTCTCTAATTCACCATTGCTTCTTGTAACAACATCTGAAAAGTTTTTGGAATCGCCATTCTGCAAATTATTTGTATTAGTGCTATCCAATTGATGGTTCTTACTTCATAAAAGCAAAAGCAGATAAATGACATACAGATCTGACACAAGTTAATGAGAAATTAAAGAGTGCACAATGACCTAATCAAAATCACCGTGCTCCCAATATTAGAACCTTGAATTTTCGACTTTCAATGGGGGAAGGATGTTCTTACCATTCCAAATATTGAAGGTGAAAGGGAGTTTCTACCACTGGTGGGAATGCTTGTTCCAGCTGTTGAACTGGAAGCACCTAGAGACCCTGTTGTTGGACCCTGCATGATGAAACTGCATAAATACGATGGCTCAAATGTGGGTCAGTTGGAGAAATATAAAATTCACCCTACCTTTGCTGCAGTCCCAGGGAAAAGTTTAGACCCATCCAGAGCACGACTTCCATTGGAATGAAGAAGGTGCGCAACTTGATTATTTGCAAGTATTTTGACAGCATTCTCACTTGTGGAGACAGCCAAGAGTAAACCTTCTCTATTAAATTTTATGCAAGGAGAAACCTAAAAGAGATTTTGAGATTGTCAAATGAACAAAATTCTAACTTCCTTCCCAAAAAATCCTGGCGTATTAATCAAGGGTGACCTTAGCAAGCATACCGGTAAACCACCCTCTGCATCAATAGTTGTCAAGATATTATCACCGTCCATATCCCAAATTTTAATCAGAAATTCATCACCAGCAGCTAAGAATCGGTTCTTAGCTGTATCGAATTGGACAACCCCAACCGAACACTTTCCTAGGCCATGATAAGTTCGTTTAATGGCCCCCTCAGTCTCAATCCACTCGACAAGGTAAGATTCCCCTTCCTTGTTAGTCCCACATGAAAAAACCCTGGCAAACGCATAACCAAAGGGAAGAAATATTGAAAGGACTTGACGAACTTGTGTATCTGATCATAGGGCAAAGCAGACATCACAGGGAAGAATAACCATAGAAGACAGGTACCTTGTCCCATCAGCAGAGTACAGCATTTTTGTGCAAGAACGGCCAGGAGCATCAATATCAAGTCTAGGACCCATGTCATCATGCAACCATACTTTAATTCTTCCATTAACCGTTGCTGAAAAGATAAACTAAGGAAGAAAACACATGATCAAGGGTAAGAAAGCTGGACCAGAAGAAAGTACAAGGTCCGGAAATGCTTGCTAAAGAAAGAAAGTTTTGAGGAACCAATCCTAATACACACTTTTATTTTCAAAATCTTGCTCCCTGTGCAATTATTTTCTCTGAAAGCAGAAATAGAGCTGATACCTCAATATTGTTCCTGTGATGGGGACACACTGAGTAAACAGACGATTCATGACCTTCAAAAGTGTATTGTCTACTGCCAGTAATAGCACTCCACACCTAGACAATGAAAAAATTTTAAGACGGCCAACATCCTTGAATATATAGGATGAAGAAGGGTTGAGGTCCTTTTAGCCAAACCTTTACTGTCCTGTCTTCACCACAAGTGACAAAGTACAGTTGCTCTTTTAATTGTGAAAAAGCAAGATCATTGACATTGCCAACATGAGCATCCATCTGAAAAGCATTTTGTGAGAGGAAGAACAGACACTAAAAGATGAAATAACACCAAGAAAAAGAAGTCAGAACAGAGGCAACATATATATAGTGTGTGTGCGGAACATATTCTGACACATAAATAAAACAAACCTCCAGGTGATTCTGTATGTTGCCACCACGATAGGAGTATACTTGCACTATGTGCTTCAAAATGCGACACCTAAAAAGAGAAGCCAGCAAGATCCTCAGCAAATAAGGGACAAGTCCATTTTTCATCTAAACAGAAAATAGAAGCCTTAAAGACACTGCCCTAAGAATGAAATCATTTAGTTTTCAAATGCTAAGGATAAAAAACATAAATTTATAAACATGAATGAGAATCGATCTGAAGGGAAATATCAACAAATTTTCATCAAAGCAAGTTGTAAGCACTCTTAAGCATACCGAAGAGGTCTCCATCAGGACTCCAGGCGATTCTGTTCACTGATGCAATATTTTCACTGGCCAAGGATGCCTAATATACAATTGATAACTGAAATAAGCATGATTATCGCTCCTATGATTTGGAAAATTATATAATTAACTAATTTAACTGATTTTAGGCATCAAACTCATACTTGCAAATCCACTGAACACGCTGCAAGGTCCCAGACCTTGAAACTCCGCAAATAAAGCATTTCCCTGCTGACAACCTCCCAGATTCTGATATCACCAATGTTTGTTCCAACTTAAAATTGACATGTTAGAGGACTTAATGAGTATTTGACAATTGTGTGTTTAAATGTCAAAAGAAAGATATGACGATACAATGTTCGCACAGAAAGGTTAAACAGAGACAAGAACTAACCAAGAAGTACAGTTTGTTGCAATGGATGAAAATCCATACTCTTGACAGCGGATCCCTGATTCAAATTGCAAACAACAGTCTTTGGCAAATCATCAGAAGAATGCAGCACAGCCGGATGGTTAACCTGCAAGAGAAAAAAAATAGCACGCTTCCCAGAAGTAAAGCAAACTAAGCGTGGTGTATAGTTATCGGCTAGAAACAAAATGAAACTTAACAGCATGCACAGCCACTGTACCAATTGATCAGACCAAAGATAGGTGGCAATGTTAAGAACATAAAGTCCAGAACCTTAGGGTGAAAGAAACCCCTCAACATAAAATCTATCTTGGATTACTTTGAACTACTTTTTTAAAACTACGACTTGATTTTTTATGAGTTTTAGCAATTAAAGCTTGACCTCACTCTTCATTGTTAATGTAGAAAAACATTAAGTAAATAAGAAAAAGGGAAAAATAATGAGTATATACATTGTAGGGATAAATACACATAAGCACTCAATCAGGAAATTTTTAGACCAAAAAACAAGTCTAGTGTCACATCTCAATTATCAAGTCTCCCTTTCCTCTGCATCTCTACCACCCCAATCTACATTGGTTGGAGGTCAAAGGAAAAGAACAATGGATCTTGTGGCACATAGATACTAGGCAGCATCCATGGAGTATGTGTAGTAGACATGCAATCTCACTCCATGGACCAAAACTTGGGGTTGTCAAAAAACCAAAATCAGATAACCCAAACCTAACAAAACAAAAGTTGGTGTGATCAGGATATAGGTTTGGTTTGGGTTGAGCTGTTTTCTCATTTATTCAAATTAGTGGTTCCATGTCTGTCTATCAGTCCAAAAACCAGTAAAGTGATTACTTTCATTAATATCATAAAAATCACTGTGGCCCACCAACTAATCTGTGAGTTGACAGTGATTGTATTATGGGGGTTGTTCTAATCACTTTCGAGTCACTTTTTCAATGTTTAAAGGGATAATATCTGGTTTTTCAATTCTCAGTTTGAGATTGGTGGTACAATAGTGAGTTCACATGAATTTTTTCATTCAATGAGAAGGATTCCCAACCCAACCAAAGTGAATAAGTTACCTCATCTGATATCCCAATAGGTCTGGATCTCTTGATAATGTGCTCATCATCTGTTGCTGGGCTGTAAGGAGGCGTTCTAAGGCGTTTCACAGGTGCTGCTCCAATATGTAACATGCCAAATGGTAAGACTTAGTGGATGTGAAAAATCCGAAAAAGCATAAGAATTGAGAATTCACATTCAATGAAATCCTCCACATTCAGAAACAGTAGTTATATCATGCACAAC
The DNA here is from genome assembly GCA_014182895.1 of Angophora floribunda. NCBI lineage: Eukaryota > Viridiplantae > Streptophyta > Magnoliopsida > Myrtales > Myrtaceae > Angophora > Angophora floribunda. The sequence continues at coordinate 24,800,659 of CM024714.1, forward strand.
AATGGGAACCAGAAAGCAGCCACACCTCATATAAAAGCCCCCCCAAATGACAACAACAACAGCTAGATGCTCCCACAACATGCCTATGGAAGTACACCACTTGGGCCAACTTTTGTTCAATTCACACAAAACACATACTTGCATGATCATATTCAGTATGTTTGTGTCACACTTTGCTTTTCTATGTAAGCTGGGAAAAAAGGGAAACTCTCTTGATGGAAAACAACTCAAATGTTTCAGACAAGCTATTTAATTGCCTATATATCTGCTCATTGAACATGACATATTATGATTTGAAAAGGCACGTCGCATTAATCTTATCAAGAGTGTAAACGGATTGGCATAATTCATTCCCGAGAACGTAAACATAACGAGAAGGAGAAATGTTTCTCAAAGTGTAATTCCAACCTGCAGGCCTGGGTGAAGGTATTGCAACAGGACAGCCAGAGACTGTTGGTTGTGGTGTCATAGACGGATTAGCCAGCCATCCTGCCAGAGATGCCACTGGAGCAGCTGGCGCTGGCGCTAGCTGGAAGAACCGGAAAGGCTGAAAGAAATAAATGTCTTGTTAATAAAAGCCAAAGTAAATAACTTGCATTTTGTTCATACTTCATCCAAAGGACATATAAGAGCTAATCATCTCATGTCCACCTTGACTTAATGTCCAGTGTACTTTTAGGTTTCCCAAGGAAATGAAAAATATTATATTTCATTCTGAAAGATCAAGAAAAATATTTTCTACATAATATTACTTTAGAGTTTTAGCATTCCATCTTAAATAAAAGCCAAATTCCAAATGTCAAAGCAAAGTTAAACGTAGAAAGCTAAAAGCAAAGACCTTCCAAACACACACTTCTTAATTACAGTAAGAGATTCTACCGCTGAGAATCCACCAATTTTAGGAGTGTAACTCAACAAAGGATTCATTACAGGAGGTGGAGCAGGAGCTCCATTTGATGTCCCACAAGTATGATCGACAAAAAGGGTCTTTATCTCAGGGTCACGCTTGGGAGACTTGCACATCTGGTGCTGCCAATTCAAACTGCACTTTGAATGCAACACAGTAAAGCTATGCAGGATAAACAAGATCAAAGAAAAGCTGTGATATGGAAAACCTTTATTACTTAACTGTTGAGTGATTTACCTCTGATTTATAAGTGCCCTTAGCCTAGAGATTTTCGAGCAAGGAAACTGAAGCTTATCTCGAAAGAGTGGATTTGCCTGAACCAACCTTTTAAGTTCGCTTAGCATTATGGTCCTCGCATTCTTAGAATCTACATACTTTGACAACTGTTTAATCTCCCTGAAATTGTACCAGAGAAAGAAATGAAGCAGGATACCAAAAAGGCAAAAAAAAAAAGAACCAAGTACCTAACAGTTATACTTTATCTGGTTGTCATTTCTTTAATTATTAATTCTCAAGCTGTAATGACAGCAAGTGGAAACTTAAGTCTGCCCTTGAGGTTTGTGCAACTATTTTATGTTGCCCTAACCTTCCCAAAATGTGAAGCATCATGAGGCTTTATCTAAGTGACGCATTCCCGACTTCAACAAAAGCATGCCTGTCAAAACCATTCGGTTTGGCACCAAAGTTGCATTTCTTAAGGCAACAGAAGAGTTTTATTGTGCCAATTCATAAACATACTGACAAGAGAGGTATGTAAAACTGAAGAGGATAGTAGAGTTTCACAGCCGCAAAGCTATGTGGTAACAAGGACACAATAGATCCATGTAAATCCAGGAGGGTGTTTCCACCATAAACTTCTCACGTGCAAGTAAAAGACTCCCAGGTTTCACTAGTCCAAGATGTCCCTGAGACAGCCCTCTTTCAACAGAGGCAAAATCCTACCATCTTCCTCAGCTTCGTTTTACCTCACCTTTTTGCTGCAAATTGAAGCATTTGCACAGCGAAACACACTTTACAACTTTAAGAAACATATCTTCAGGACCAATCCAATGGTTTTGATGAATGTACCCAACCATGAAGCTAGGAACAATTCCAGTGAGAAGGGCATGCCGATTTCTTTCCTGAAAATTCTCATAGACAGATGCTTGGGAAAGATAAAGTAGTTGTTCAAACCTCAAGGGGCAAATGAACACAGTTTATTTTCCAAGGAGAAAAACCAAAACTGTCATAAAACTTCAAGGTGCAAATTATACTCTCCCATGGAAGTTTGTCCTACCTTGCAAGAGCAATCATACAGCTGTATGAAAAGAGGACTTAAGAGCAGTGACAATAAAATGGTTCATCTTTCTAAGATTGTTAAAATTATAAATTTTTTCCTACTCCCCAGAACCATTTTCCAGAAACTGCAAACGTCACTCATCAAATGGCCAATAGTGATTATTCAATAAGTTTGGCTATTTTATGTAGACATCCACATTTGGTCCTACAGCTTACAATTTGCAAACTTTTGCATCATGGATGATGTATCATAATTAGCTGCACACAAATCAATTAAATTACACAACATACCTAAAGTTATTTAAGGACAGAAGCATCGTCATTTCCTTGAAAAGTTCTTCATCATAAGTGGAAAACACTCTGAGGTCATTACGAAGAATTTCTGCAGCTTTAGCATCATCGCGTCTGAAAAGACAAAGTCAAGAAGCCATAAAACATAGTCCCAGAAAATTCGCACCTCTTAAAGCATGCATGAAGAATCTCTGGTTTACCTGTCCAATGCTTCAAGATACTTCTGCTTCCTAATCTCAAAGAAAATCTTTGTCGAGTATTTATTGTCATCAAAATTTGTAAACCCAGAAAGATACTTCTCAACCTCATTCAACTCCCCATTGGTCACAATATCCTCAAAATATTCCATATTGAAGAAGCAGCCAGATTCTTTCTCCAATCTTCAACAAGGTGAATCAGAAAATAGAAACCAGAGAGGGAAAAAGAAAACAAGTCAATATTGGCTCTCAGTATTTTTCGTGTGCTTAGCAATCAACCAACCAAAATATACTAGTGCATGGCAAATTTACTAAAGCATCTTCATCTTCACCAATTATCATGATGTTATGATGTTCGATCAATGACAGGATCACAGGAGCCCTAAATAACTACCCTAAGTTCTCTAAATGCTCGTTTTCCACCAAACCAACCATCAGCAGCTCTTAAGATTCCCGCGACTTCTTATATCAACCAAACAGAGAGAAACATGATAGTCCACATATAACCTTCAGCGTCCTAATGCTACTTCATGAGCTGAATTGACTCCAGCACCAGAACTCGTCCCAGATGAACAAGGAACTAAAGAGTTCCAAGTTCCAGGAGAGATACAACAAAGAAACAGAGTCTAAAAATTCTGCCAGCAGCACACAAATGCGTCGACGCCATGATTACACAAAGAGAAGACCTATTCTCCATTTCCCTCATATCTAAACAAGCATACAGAGCCAATTACACAGACAAGCGCAAGACACACAACGATCTCAGTACGGGCAGAAATTCCCCCCAGGAGAAGCTCACCTATGAGCGGTCTCTTGATAGTTCTCTTCATTCAAAAATTGAAGTATCAGAAGCACCAGCTCTTTACTCAGCGCCGACGACGACATGCTCAACACCGGTCAAAACTCGATTCACCGCACGAATCCACTCCGTTCACTGCACCAAAAACCAAAAAGAAAAAGAAAAACAACAAGGAAAAACCCACCGGCAATTAGGGCTCCAGCTTCCACATTTCGCTACCGCTCAAAACACGGACGACGATCAAAGAACCCACAACCCAAATGCGAGCCCGCGAGCCGCGCGCGGACGAGAGCATGCAAGAAATGGAACAGGAACGGGTACGTCGAAATGGCCCCCGTACCTCTGCAGGAGACAACCACCTCCGGCTCCTCACCGCGGCTTTCTCACCGGAAAATCGACGGAGACGAGCGAGTCAGCTCTCACCGTCGCGACTGTATGCCTTTCGCGTTCCTTCACAACGCGCTCTCTCTCTATCTCTTTTCTCTCTGTGTGTGTAAACGGAATTCTGCGGAGTCTGCTCTGGAGAGAAGCTTTTCTGGAAAATGCTGAGCAGAGTGAACCTTGGCGCCAACCAAATCAGGTAATAAGCGGAGCGGCTCTGATCGGGTACATGTGAGCCCACGCGTTCTCCTTGGACATTCGTCCGACGCCGTCGATTTTTCTTACATCGGGCGGTCGGGCACGTTGCCACTCAATGCACGTTAGATCTAACGTATTCCGCGTATCCGACGGTTGATATGGAATCGAGGACACGGGCGTCGGGAGCACTGAATGATCCCCTCGCGATAGCTGGCCTGTTTCCGTGCAAGACGTACTTGTTTCCCGTCTTTTGCATGGAGTTGTGGCGACACGCTGCTCTAAATTGATTCTGTAATCGAAATTTCCAAATGCCTAGAATTCGAGAAAATCATGGACGCCGAGGGGGCACCAATTTACAAAAATGTGGTAATCCCTTGATTTTTTGAGAGATGACATAAGTTAATTTTTCATAGTTTAATTTTTTATTTTACTAATTTTCATTTTCTTACATGAACAATGTTTTTAATAAATAAAACTTCATTTATGGTAAATTAGCTGGTCTTTTTGAGATACTCGTTTCATTAGTGCAATCTTCCGTTAACTCTTTTTAAAGGAGTTATTATATAAGATAAGGAGAAAGGCACGATATGCGTGAATATCAACAATAAGTATCGGTCGTAGCAAGAGATGCGACAAGTGTTACACATGACGAAACACTGGGAAAGATTATTAACTGCTCTCGCCTTTGTTTGCAAACAAACACTTACTCACGTGGTACATGGTGCTTGTGTGGCACAAAAGAGTGTGCTTTGGTATAGGAGCGAGCACCGCGTGTTTTAATTTGGATTGAAAAGTAAAACTTCTTTTAATGGCTTATTTAGCTAGTCTCTATAACGTATCGGTTATAATAACCTACTGTAAAATCTGTTTTGTAATTATTACATAAGACATGAAAGAGTGCGTGATATGCGTGAGTACTGACTATATGAGTAAATGGTCTTGTTCAAAAATGCAACAAATGTTGTTCGAGAATTGGAAAATTATTAACTACATTGTTTGTGGTTAAATACTATTCATGGGAGATACATAATTGTGTGTAAGAATGAGCATGATTTCAGAGTAGAACTTGGAATTGAATCAATAGAAACCTATTTAGTTTTAGGTTCCAAGGTATGCTAAATATGTTACAAATTCTAAAAATTAGGAATTTATTTCGACGAGTAGATTCCAATTTCTAGGTTGGTAGAACTTGTAACCTATGACTTAAAACCTAAAATAAGTTTTTGTGTCTTCCTTAGTTTATATTTGCCCCAAGAGGAGAAAATTTTGGTTTTGATGGTAAGGAAGGAGAGGGGAAAAAGAATTGGTCAAGCAAGAGTGAATGACTGTTGGCTTTTGAGAATTTAGATCTGTCTTTTGAGCTTTTCAATTTCTGGTCGCTAATCTTCCAAGTAGTGGCTAGGAAGTGTTTGTTTAGTTTCCAGCAGATGAAGCATTTTCCATTTTATGACCAAGACTTTTACTTTGTTAATATTTCATATTTTCGTGTATCTAAATATAAACTATAGTCAGTGAATTATAACAAAAGTAATGGTCATTAAAAGTGTTAATAACATAGGTGAAATTTGTTAATAACATAGGTGAAATTTAGATAGATTTTGGAACCGACCCTAAAACTTATGATAGAATAATTTTAGGGTTTCAAGATATGTAGGGTAGATTTTAGGTTTGACCTGTATGGGATCTGAAACCGCTCACCCCTACTTGTGTGGCACGAGAGAGTGTGCTCTAGTATAGGAGTGAGCACGATGTGGCTTAATTCAATTTGAAGTAAAATTTCCTTTAACAATGCATTTAGCTAATCTCTTCAAGATACTCTATTGGCATGATCTTTTGTAAGCTCTTTTTAGAGTTGTTATATACATGATATGCGTGAATATTGACAATGAGCATCAGTCATGCCATAAGATGCGGCAAGTGTTGTACATGATGGATCATGGTTATGGATCAACAGGAAAAAATGGTTATTTGCATTATTATTGTAGAGAAACCTTCTCACTCAATCCATTGTCTGTAGTCGGACACTGCTGGCGTGAGACATGTACTTGTATGGCACAAGAAGGACCGAGCACGATGTGGTTTGATTCAGGTTTCCTTCATTGGCATATTTAGCTTGTTTCTTTGAGATGATTCACATGAACATTGACAACACGGAATTAACAAACATTTTTAAAATGCAACAAGTGTTACATATGACAAAAAAAAAGGGAGAAAATATTAAATGCTTCTGCCCGCACGGACACTACTCACGTGAGACATGTACTATTTCAATTAAAATTAGGGGTAAAAGTGCAGAGACTTACGGCCACTTGAAAATTTATGGAACAAGCTGCAAACCTTAGGAGACACGTTTTTACGTGAGTCTTAAAGAGTTTGCTCCCACATGGGGAGAGAACGGTGCGATTGAGTTCGGTTTGAACGACAAAACCGACCCAACCTACACCTTAAAATAGTTTTGGAGAAAAAAAAAGTAAAAATAAAAGATGAACCGAGCTAAAGAATGAAATATAATTTAGAGTAGAACCAAAATAAAAGCATATTTGTTGTTCGGTTTGATTGTAACCACGCCAAACCTTCCGCAATTCTTCATGCTAGTTTCACAAATTTGGATTCACTTGTATGAAATAAACCACACACATTCAAATCTAGTTAAAGAAATTAAAATAAAAGTTTTCTCAACTCACCTCTTTACAGAGCGTGGGAGTTGAAGCTTATATTTAAAACTAAACATCTCCACCCCAATCTCCTCTAAAAAATAAAGATTCCAATCCCTTACCTCCTCCTTAACATATGAGAAGGATGTTCACTATTAAAAGTTAGGCACCATTAGATATGCCCATTAGGCATGCTCCTGCCAAGTTTGCTTTGGCCCAAACACCTTGAGGTCTTGCCTAAGCTTGCACCTTTCATTTTTTTTTAAAAATTTTTTTAACTAAAAAGATAAATAGATATAGAAAACAAAAAAAGGGGATTATGTGTTATACCATTGTATTGCTTTACCTATGGGATAATGACATGAATAGTTTTTGAACTTTACCTTAATGTATATTTGATCCCTAAATTTTAAATTTTTTCGATATAGTCTCTAAACTTTACCAAATGTATAATGTAGCTCATAAACTTTTAATTTATTTTATGTGATCGCTAAACTTTTAATACATATTCAATTTAATCTCTGAATTCTATAAATATATTAAATATTATCATTCTATTAATTCTAACTCAGAAACAACATTAAACATTTTGATATATTGCATAATTTAAAAGTTTAGAAATGTCATTGCACATTATATTAAAGTTTATGAAAGTTCACAAATCAAATTACATATTAGGATAAAATTCATCGATCATTTATATCACTTTCTCGCCGTCTACTATTTTTCTCTACTATAGTAGAATTTTGGCATGAAGTCGAAAGTACCTGAAAATTCCTAAATACTATGGCCAACAGGTCACTTAGTCATCGATCCAATGTAGGCATTACCTCGTGCATTGCAACTCACCGAAATTTCATAAAAAAATTATTGGAGTACAATTAATACTTTCAATCAACAGGATACCTCTCAATTAGATTGCCAAGAACGTTCAATTTCAATTTTTTTGGTTAAATTTTTTAATGCGTTCGATCGCTTCTTTTTCTAATCCGAGTCATCAAAATAGTATCGCACATGAGACATTTCAGAAGAGCCGAAGGTGACCGACTCGCGCACTTTGGGCAGCCCTTGACACGAGGAAACGAGCCAGTGACATAAGACAGCGCACTTTTCAGCCGATTTCTTCCGTACTTATATCAATTAACTACCGATCGGCCAATTGGGACGTCCGAGGAATTCGCATGCTTCCAGAAGCAGGATGTAAAAAAGTGAAAATAAAAAAAATAAAGTTTCGTTTTTTCCTTAAAAAAATGAAGGATTTAAAAAGAATATCTTAACTTATGTCTTTCGTAAAAAAAATAAGAAAAAAATATTTTCATCGTTGACGAAATATTCTAAACATATGTTATTAAAACAATGAAATAATTTTTATTAACAAATAGTTTCAGATGATACGAATGATTGTTTTAAAAAAAATATTTTAAATTATGATTTATGAAATTCGTCCGAATTTTCCATGGTATACTCATATATCAAGTGCATGACTCTTTTATAGGGATAAGCATCGGTCTAGACTCAATCTAGACCAATTTTGGATTGGCCCAACTCGACCGGTTGTTTTCAGAAAAATTGGCCTGGTCCTTATTATTCTGTTATGATGAAATGTTGTAAAGTTGCATATATACGTCATTGTACTGGGAGAATGCGTGCGATTCAGAGCAATGAAGGCGCATGTCCTTCCACAGAGATGGCATGATGATGTCAAGAAAGTGAGCTAGGGTCTTCTATACCCTATCCTCACATGGTGGGGCAAACCAATTTTAATATTATTGTTCTCCACACTCCATGCGAAATCTCCAAATTAAATAATAACCATTCGACATTATCCATTTCTCTAATGTCTGCCACTTGGCGTATTCCATCCTCCGAGCTCTAACGATTCCAACGAGGCCATAATCCATCGTGCAATTCTTGACCCGTTACAGCCCGTACAAAAAGTGCTACTTTCCAGTCGAAGCTTTTAAATGCAGCAACGGACTCCAGTAGCTCTGGCAACACTATATCACTCCTTCTCCATCTTTACAAATAGTCAACCTCTTCGATCTTTCTTTTTTATTTTTTTTAAAAGACTTCTAATCTTCAAAATAACTGTTGAAATCTTTATGCAGCCACGTACCGGTTGGTTCGACCGTCTTTGGTCATCGGAATGCTCTTCTGCAGAACTTTAAAAGCTAGTTCCGAAGTAGAACGCCTCGCTTTCAAGACTCTGCCCGACATCTCTTCTCCTTATCCAATGAGTCTGATTTACTCTAGGCTACTTTTGCAAGTTTAGCGTCGGGCGGGTCACACAACGGGCCACCTGAATTCAAGAATCGGTGCTTGCCTAAGATGCATGCGCAATTTGATTAGGGGCAGTTGATTAAACTTGCTTTTTGGACGAGGTTGTTTCTTGATTGTCTCACGCAAGTAGCATTGGCCTTTAACAATTGGGGGCACGATGAAGACGTGCGCCGATTTTTTTTTTCTTTTTTGGATGTAAGATTTGCCATAACTCTTGCAGTCAAATCATGCCCTATATATATCTTATAAATTTTGCTTCAATTCTTGTTGGCCGGCCATACTTACATTAATTAATCAATTTTACATTTTAAATAATCGGGTTAATGGATAGTCCAAATTTCCCTAATGCAATCATTAGGGAAAAATTACATAATCATTTGGATCAATTTTTTTTTAGAAATTGCTGATGAGGAGGTATAATCATATTATCGGCCATCCTACATAACACATTACCCATTAGTGGTGTCGGGCGAAAATTAGCCAAAATGATCGCATTTGAGTATTTCGTACAAATATTTAAAACTAAATCAACAAAATCAAAATGTTTAGAATAGGTGGGACGATTTCCCCTGGTCCTTAGTGCATCTTTCGAGTACATATTGGTCTTAATTTGTGTCTACCGTTCAGGACATTTCGAAGCCCAATTAGATGGAGGGACCTCGAAGAAGCCCCAAAGCGGAGCAAAAGCAAAAGCAAAAGTCCCGTGAAACTCATTGAATGCCCCCTTTGAGAGAATTCCAACGCATTCATTTCTGCTACCCTCTCCGTCCTCGTGATTCCTATAATTACCACCTCCCCCTTCAATAATGTCCCCACCAACCCTTCATTCATCCTCATCTTCTTATATAACAAACATCATTCCCTCCCTCACTTTCAATTCAATTCCTTCGTCCTTCCTCCCCCACAAAAAAAGATGGTTCTTTTCCTTCCGAACTCGGTCTCCACAGCCGCAATCCTCCTCTTTTGTCTACTACCTCTCGTCGCTCCGTTCACCGTCATACCCTCGGACTCCGGCCTCGTCGATGCCCCACAGAACGGCCAGAGGAGCAGGGCCCGGACCGATGCCCGGGAGCAGGAGGCCGTCCTCGATGTCATGCGCGCCACGGGGAACGCGTGGGCAGCCGGCATTGTCGATGTTTGCCGCGGCCGGTGGCATGGCATCGAGTGCATGCCCGACAGGGATGACGTGTACCACGTCGTGTCGCTCTCGTTCGGGGTGCTGTCGGACGACACCGCCTTCCCGACCTGCGACCCGGCCCGGTCCTACATCTCGCCGTCCGTGACCAAGCTCCCTCACCTCAGGACCCTCTTCTTTTACCGCTGCTTCACCCATAATCCCCAGCCGATCCCGGCATTCTTGGGCCGACTTGGCTCCACATTGCAGACTCTGGTGCTCCGAGAAAACGGGCACGTGGGTCCAATTCCTAGTGAAATTGGGAACTTAACCCGCTTGAGGGTCCTTGATCTCCACAACAACAACCTCAACGGTTCGATACCGGGTTCTCTGGGTCGGGTCGCCGGTTTAAGGTCGCTCGATTTGAGTGGAAATAGACTAACCGGGTCGATACCCGGCTTCGGCTTCCCGTCGTTGAGGGTACTGGACCTGAACCAGAACCTCTTGACAGGTTCGATCCCGTCGACCATAGGAACGTGCCTCTCACTGATCAAAATAGACCTCAACCACAACCACCTCATTGGTCCGATCCCCGAGTCGATCAACCGTCTCCGAGACCTCATTCTGTTGGACCTGAGCTACAATCACCTTTCGGGTCCATTTCCCGAGTCGCTCAAGGACATGACGTCTCTCGAAGCACTCATACTGAAAGGAAACCCGATGGAATCCGTAACCATTCCGAATGACTGGTTCGCAGGCATGAACGTCCTAACGATCCTAGTGCTGTCGAACATAAACCTGCATGGACCGATCCCTGAATCACTAGGCCGGTTGCCGAGCCTGCGCGTGCTCCACCTCGATCGGAACCGCCTGAATGGCTCGATACCAGAGACCTTTCGGAATCTGAGCAGCATCGCGGAGCTGAGGCTGAACGACAACCGACTGACGGGGCCAATCCCATTCAGGAGGGAGATGATCTGGAGGATGAGAAGGAAACTAAGGCTCTACAATAACTCAGGGCTCTGCTATGATGGGGGTAGCGGCTTCGAAGATGGTTCAGGCATCGGCTTGTGCGATGCCACGGTAGCAAGAAGCGGGTCCGCAAGAACCGTGCAACACACGTCCGAAGCAAACGACGTGAACATGACAAGAACGGTTCAGGCATCGTCTTCTGTCGAAGCCCGCCATCGTTTTCTTCTGGTTTTGCCTCAGTTTTTGATAACTTCGATCGTATTTATTCCACTTTTGTAGTAGAGGAGCGTCTTAAGCCTGTATAATACATCGTCATACTATATTAAACTGTTTTATGAACCTGAAGACCATCGACTTTTCCTAAAGAAGAAGCATCCACGAACAATAGAATTTTCAATTTCGAATTTTGGTCCCCGATGCGACAAAAGGATCATATGACATTTTTATTTTCAATACTCTTCAGAATGTCTCAAGATAATACTCCTAGACCGACGATATTCACCCGCCTGCCGTGCCGTCTGGGTCTCATTTGAGAACACATAATCGATCCATTGGAGGAGTGGAGGAGTATTTCAGGTCATTGAAAGAGATGGAAGGCAGATTCATAAATGTGGGTCTGTAATATTCTTTCACATTGATTCATCGGGGAGCCTACGGTGATGATTAGGACCTAGAACGTTGCTTGGGTAATTTTCCTTTTAAAAATGAAAAGGATGCTGTAAGGGCAAGGGAGTGACACAGCCGTCCTTATCACCACAAGGACACAGTCTCAAACTACCTCAAAATTTCAGCTCCCAAAAATTTCCATACTACCGCTCTCGCTCTATTAGTTGCTAATTGGGAGACTTGAAAAATATGATAAGAAGAAATGAATGAGCTATTACAGCTTAGTGAGTAATACATTTTTTGTAAGCAGATCAAGAAATTACCATGCACATTTATAATACCAATATAATCCACTTTTAACATAATATATTCATACTACAAATATCTCAAGAAAATAACAAAATAGATATCAATGGACTCATTGAATCCATTAGTCAATCTCATCAAACATATGCCAATAGTCCATTCCATTGACTAAACTCGTCAAAACACGAGTTGATGGTCCATTTCATCGACTAAACTCAAATCACATATCAATGATCCAAATGTCCAACCATGATCACGCTTAACGCTCGTGACAAGATGACCAAGATTCCGCTTGTAGTTAGGTTTCCACCTATTATAAGCTAGTGGCTCGACTTACAATGATATCCTAAATTAATATGCGCATACTCACACACCCCTCAGGGTTCACAAAAACATTGAGCATCAAACAACAATCATAAATCCCCAATAATCCACAATCAAAATCAAAATTGCAAACTTATCAAGTATTTGATATATAATTATCAAAGCACCTTTTCAAGAACCACAAACTTTTCAACATTCTTTCATAAAGGTTTCACAAACCATTTTCAAGTAGAATCAAAGAATAACTCTCCCATCTAAATAACAAATGGTAGTAAAAGCTTCATCTTGTTTTATGCAACAAAATATGCTATTTTTCCAACTCATAGCATATATAACCAATAATTTTTTTCAAACATGAGTTTAAAATACAAAGAAGAAATAGTATTACTCACCTGAAAAAAGTCAAATACAAACTAAGCACTTACTTGAGTTGACGCATTCAAATTCCTAACAATTAATCAAAAAATAATATAAAAAAACTGAGTAAAAAGGCATTCTAATGAATGACTTGACTATACTACGTCTATTTATCGATAAAACGACACATATACGCCAACAAAAAGCTCGCTTTTAACGGAAATCAATTATTATTCGTGAGATGTGGCTTGCGTGCTAAACTTCCTCACGCTATAACTTTCTCCACAAAATTCTGTTGCAAGCCACTTATAGTCATTAGAAAGCCATTTTGATATACTACAATATCCCCAACTCAGCTGCCTCAAAACTTTGCCAAAAATACCTGAAAATCAGTCCCAAAGTTACTGTTCGGAATAGTACCAAAATGTGCGCCAAACTTGAAAATTCTATTGCGGACAAACCGTAAACTCAAATTGAGATCCACAAAATGATATAGCTTCATAACATCCTCAATTATCATTCCCATAAAATTTGCAACTCAACGACTCAAAAATTAGAGTTTGCTGCACAAATCTCCACTAATTCTGAATTTCAAGCCCTAATTGCAACTATTCCTTTCAAAAGACGAATAAAGGCCTTAATCACTTACTGATGTTGTAGAATGAAGTTGAATCGGCTTGGTGAATCATCCGGATCATGAGCGCACCATAATAGTCTCCTTTTCCCCCTTTCCTTCTTTCTTCTCTTTCTCTTCTCTCTTGTTTTCTACTTCTTTCCTTTCCTCACGTGCACCCTCAAATTTAAGAAGATAGAAAAGAGGGCTGGGTTTGGGCTTTATGTAGAAGATGGGCTGGCTTTTTGACCCATATATTACATTTCTTGTGTCCTAGTATGTTTGGTTAGGAACCTAGCCCTGTGTTAAAGTCTTGATTGAGCCAAAAATCCCACGTTTCAGTAGTGTACGCCACCTGTCCCGAGCCCCAAACAAGCCTATATTCCCTTCTGTCAACCTACATGTTTGACAAAATGACCCATAGAGAATCAAGAAGCAACCCATGTTTAAACGTGGTTTGATTTGCGTTTGCTCTTATATACGTTAGACTATACCTATCTTCTATGCTTTCATTGCAATTTCATGCGATCTTCGTGGAGTACTCACGTGTTCTTGAGTCGGCAAGGATTTTTTGTGCCTGAAAATGCTTTAGCCTTCGCCCGAGTTAGGTGGCCAGCGACCGTCCACGCTAGTTGGAGTGGGCAACCGGCAAACCGGGGGTGGAAGGTGCGCCGGTTGCTCTGGCCGGCATTGTTGTATGGGTGCGTTTCGGGGAAGGAGATGGTCGGGAAAGGTGGCTTTGGGAAGAAAAAACGCAGAAGAGAAGATGGGGGAGAAGAAAGAGAAAAATAAGGAAAAAGAAAAAAAAAAGAAAAAAAAAAAAGAAAAGGCAGAAAAAATAAAAATAGCAGAAAACGGGCTGGGTTTCCATCTATAGTGGGCTTCAGGCTATTGTGGGCCAGTGGTGTATATGAGGGGTTTACGAGTGGGTTGTTTTTAAAAATTCCGTGGGCCAATTGAGTTAATTTTGAATGGGCCTTAAGGCCAGCCCAGATTTTACTGCAACCCGGACCGATAGGGTCCGGGTCGATTTGGTCGGGCCGAGTCTCTTGACCCGGTCCGAATACCTTTTTTCCTAATATTAAAAAGTCCAGAAAATTCTAAAAATATAAAAAAATCCAGAAAAAAAAATCACGAAAACATTAAAAATTCAGAAAAAATCTATCGAATATTAAAAAATCGAAAAATGAAATTCCTTTTTATAAAATTTAAAAATATTTAAAATTCTTAAAAATCAGGAAAATTTTCACAAATTTTTTTAATTTCTTAGAAATGCTGAAAAAGTCTTTTTTGGGTAGTCTTATCTATAAATGTGCGAAATCCCTAGTAAAAATCAGTACTCAATTGAACAAACCTCTAGGACTCTATTATAAGGGTTCAATTACTCTTAGGACGGGATATCCTTGATTGATTGTCGTTTACCTTTAACTTAGTTAGGATTAGCATTTATTTTATGCTAGAGCCTTGTTTCCCCTTTGCGATTTATTTAATACTTCATTGGTTGTCGATGGTTACTTTAATGATCACATATTCATATTATCACCTCATATATTAGCGAATAGGTCTGAAATTAATTCAAACTGCCTGATCAAAATCTTTTTAAAATGAACAAGATTAGGTATTAGAAAGGCATTAATTGATCAATTAGTATTATCAAATCTCTAATTCTAGATTCTCTTAAAGTACACTCCCATGCCACACTTAATTTTTAGCTGATCTCAGTAAGCTAGTTGCGACTTCTCGTTAGAAGATTTTTACGAACACCCTAATGTTGCATGGGATATGGCCTTAGTAGAGTCCGTGCTACGCCTAATCATAAAGTTGTAGGCCGTCTTTTAGGCAATGCCTTAAATGTATGTATTTTCCCATCCGGACAAAAAAGGTAGTTTGCAACACGATTTATTAAAACTCTTTGTTTATAAAAACAATATTATGCTATTTCTAGCAATAAATGTTTATATTACACCATTTTCATTATGCAAATATTATATATAACAATTAGTTATACTTTTTCTTAAATTTATTATGCCATAATACTTTTCATTCGTATCTATTGTCTTCACTTAATTTCCAGCAATAAAAATAATAACTTGATCGCATATAGCAAAATAAAAATTATTTATTTTATTAACGTGGATTATGATGTTAAAAAAAAAATTCACTAACACCCAAACAAACAGTAGTATTAGATGTGAGAAGGTGCTATGAGTGTACGGCACATTATTCATTATTTACACAATTAAAAGGTCAGATAAAAAAGAAGAAAGTTTGATAAAGCAATATAATCGAGTGAAGTTTATTGCATCCCATAATAAACATATATTTTGATAATTATATGTACATCTATCATTTACGAGATAAGTCTTGAGATAAAAAAAATGGCACATCTTAGACAATATCTTTTTTAATGGCGTCACCTTTCAAAAACTTCTTTTTCCAAGCAATCTTGAAAATAGTTCTAAAAAATAGTCTAATTCGACGATTCTTGATTCGGTTAGTCCGATATACTCATTCCTTTAAATTATGTTTAAAAAATCACTACTTCAATTACATGAATCGAATTTTTTTCTTTTTCAAGATGACAGGTTATTCGCCTTTCATTGCACTTTTATGAGATAGTGAATTGCACAATTACTCTCTCTATTATTATTATTATTATTATTAACTACACTTTTTTGTCAATTTTTGGAACCCTCGTATTATATCCTTTTCATTTTTAAAAAGAAAATTACTCGAGTAGCTTTCCAAACCCTGATCATCACCGTAGGCTCTCTAATGAATCGACGCGGAAGAATATCACAGGCCTACATTTACGAATCTGCCCTCCATCTCTTTCAATTACCTAACACATTCCTCCACTCCTCCAATAGATCAGCCCCGAGCTTTTTGAAATCGCAGGAAAACCGGACTTCAACTACAGGTTTGACTCCAAGATCTTAATTCGCGAAACCCTAAACATCTCTTGCCCTCTCCACGGCCTTAGCGACATGCTCAGTGAACACTCCAAAGGCGTCACGAATGGAGATTTGACGATTACAACTCTTGGATGAGTTACTTCGGTTTCTTCAACAATATTACAGCGGAGAGGAGATTCAAAGAACACTCCTACTGATCGAGTCTACCTATCAAATGACGAAATCGGGAAAGGAACTAATGGCAAGACTGTTTTCAAGGGCAAGATAGATGATCATCCTGTCGCGATTAAAATAAATAAATAACAAACATTGTGCCTTTGACAAAGAAACCCAATGTAGGATAACAATTAACCCATATACGAATATTGTTTCCATTTTTAAGGTAGTGGAACTGTGTGATTATGATATTCTTATTCAAGAGGACTATGTACGTAGTTTACATAATTTAGTTTTGGTTAATGATCCATCAACTATGGTTCTAAATAAAAGGGAGTTGGAATCCCTTAGCTCTAAAATAAATAAAAAAACGATAATGTTGACTTGTGGATCGGTAATAATAAAGATGAGGGATTATTATGTATCCATAGGTCAACATTATCATTTTTCATTTTAGTGACGAGGGATTCCAACTTCATTTTATACATAGCCATGCTCGATAGATCATTATTCAATATGGAGAAATTTGAAGTAGTGCTAGAACTAAATTATGTAAACTGCACGTACACTCCGAAGATTGTAATTTCATAACTCCGCCACCTTAATAATGGGAACAATATTTGCATGTAGGTTAACTTTTATTTTACGCTGAGTTTCTTTGTCTAAAGCATGATGTTTAAAGTCTATTTTTTTTAATTGTGACAGGATGACCATCCATCTCGCTCTTGAAAACAATCGTGCTGCCCTTCTCGATTTCGTCATTTGATAAGTAGACTCAATCAGTGGGAGGTGCTGCAACAAAGAATTCCAGCCCGTTCCCTATCATTTGAAGCACACACCTAAACTTGTTAAAAATCGGTCTGGATCTTTGAATCTCCTCTCCGCTATAAGATTGTTGAAGAAACTTCCTGGAGTTGTAATCACCAAATCTCTAGTCGTTCCGCCCTCAGAGTCGTCGTTGAGCATGTCACCAAGGTGGCGAAGAGGGCGAGAAATGCTTAGGGTTTCGTCGATCAAAAGCTTGGAATCAATCCGCAGTTGAGGTCTGGTTTCTTTTGGGATTTCGAAAAGCTTGCTACCTGTAACCGATCCATTGGAGAGGAGCGGAGGAGTGCGGAGGTCATCATGAAGGAAATGGAGGGTAGATTCGTGGATCTGTGATATTCTTCCGTGTCGATTCATGAGGAAGCCTATGGTGATGATAGTACCTGGAATGCTGCTCAGGTAATTTTCTTTTTAAAATGAAAAGGATACAATACCTAGGATTCCAAAAAATGACAAAAAAGTGTAGTTAAATTTTTTAAAAATAGAGTAATCACGCAATTCACTATTTCATAAGAGTGCGACAAAAGACGAATAACTTGTCATCTTGAAAAAGAAAAAGAAATCGGTTTGTATAATTTAAGTAGTGATTTTGTTAAATACAATTTAATAAGAGTGAGCATATTGTACTGACTGAATCGGGAACCACCCGGACCGGACTATTTATTAGAACATTTTCAAGATTGCTAGAAAAAGAAGTGTCTAAAGGTGGTGCCATTAAAAAAAATATAGTCTAAGATGTGCCTTTTTTTTTTATTTTAAGAGTCATCTCGTAAATGATATATATATATATATATATATATATATATATTTATATAATTATCAAAGTATATGTTTATTATGGGATATGATAAACTTCCTAGCATTACATTTCAGAAACAAAAAATTAAAATAGGAAATCATTGCATGAATCAATACGCAACAAAATTCATGGCCATCAAAATAATCTTTCTTAAATTTCTATCATTGTTGAGCATTGCACTGATACTCTCCATCACCAAAATAATCTATAGAATCAACCATGTAAAGGTACAAATAGAATGCGAAGACATTAGTTGGTTATCGATCTTTTCTTTTCTCTGTCCTCTTTTCTATTAATTATAACTTGTGAGAGAAAGCGATTCGATGGGAATCTCATCAAGAATCAATAAACATTTACCATGATAATCCTTCAATGTCTAATGCAATAGGAAAAAGAATGTAGATAATACACAACATACATGTTCAAGGCAATAATAGAGGGTTCAATCATTGCACAAGGATAAGGGCCTTTCATGTTGGGAAACCAAAACTAGAACTTAAAGGAGGGGAGTAGAGGGAGGAGTAGAGGGAGGAGAGAAAGCGATGCAAAAGCCAAATAAACCCTAATTTTTTTTCTCCTCTATCAATTCCCTTCAAGAACAAATTACTAGATTTTTGTCTTTTGATTAGTTGAAAACCCACCGAGGCTCTCTCTTATAAGTCAACTAGAAGATATTCCCTTAAAGAAAAGAAAACTAACATTAAGAAAAAAAAAGTACACAGAAAAACATTATACATGCATCAAAGATGCTTGATTACGAGCAAGTGTCTTGTTCATCACTAATGTTTATTGAATGGTGAAGACAAACCAAGCTAATGAGCTTTTAATAGTTTTACCTACCGAGCATTAAAAGTTATAGGTCAATTACTTCAATTCAATGACAACTTAGAGCAGGTAAAGGAAATGCACGCGCATTTGAAGCATATATGGATATTAAAATCCAACTATGATCCTGTGATACTTTGTTTGTGCATAGTGAGATATGGACATAAATAATAAATGCCGTTTCAACCTATATTATGAGATGGATATTCTATAGAAGTTTCATGCCAAAGTCTAAAATTTATATATTCACCATGGTTCTAACTATGCAACCATCAAGCTTAAGATGTTTATTGAAAAAGTGAATGATGGAAACCATTGAACCTCGCCAAAGAACAAAAGGGAAATTACAGGGAGGAGAGAAGAGAAGACCTGAAGATTGAAGAAAGAAATTAGGGATTTTAGGTTTAGAACTCTCGATTTCAATTCCAAAAGATTGAACCCGAATCGGAACCTCTCCCCTAGAACTAGGAACCGAATAGGACCCATTAATCCATTAATCCCGTGCTCTGGTTCTAATGGTAAAAACAAATCAAGTCAAAAGATCACCCTTAAACTAATAAACCCATTAATAGCTCCCGAATCTATCTCAACCGTCTATTTCAAATTAAGTCAATTTCAAGATTTAGTAGGAACCTAGAAATCAAATGGAAGACAATCTTCTAATTCACCACTTTCCTGGTATAGTCAACAATTTAAATAATGGGAAAAGTCCAAACGGGTGAAAAAGAGAAGGGGGAAATTGCACTAACATATCTGAAATTTCAGAGTCTTTCTTTTTTGTCTTGTTTTTGAGTTTGGTAAAGACGTCATGAGGGACTCACAATAGAATAATTTCTAGCAGTTTTTGTCTAGTACGAATTAGAAATTAATAATATTTTGGGCACTCTTCTCTGACATCAATCATTGGTAGGCATACCAGCCCAGAGAATTTGGAGCCTTGTGCAAGAGGTGGGGCGTCCAAATATGCCATCGACTTGCTGCCCTGCAAATCCAGGACGAGAAACTTCCCTCAAAAGAAAAATGAAAAAGAAAAAAGGACAGGAAATTATTATAAGATTTATATTTTAAAAAATAATTAATTTGCAATATTAGAGAGCTACAAATGCGCAATTTAAACATATCCCTAACCGAAAACTATTAGTGTCCGTAGACTGAAGACATAATCAAAACTAAAACCCTGAACCCTAAATTCTACGGACTCAATTACCAAGCTTTGCATGTGTAGAAAGTTGGTCTTAGATATTCAACCAATCCATGTTGTGGCGATCGCAGTCTTGTCATATATATGTAATTTTAGAAAGATTTGATCAAATCTCTTCACGTGCCTCCCATTTCCAATGTACTTGTTATTCAACTTGGCACTTGCGATGGGTGATGAGAAGCATTTATAAAACCAGAGAACTAGACAAATTTGAGCATCCATGCACGTCCTACTCTGGAAGAAACACACCAGCATCCACCATCTCATCATTGCTTCATTATGTTAAGAAAAGAAGAAGAAGAAGAAGAACCCTGATTTGATATTTCTAGGCAGGCAATGGCAACAAAAATAATAGATATACATACACAGAAATAGTTTATTGGGATGTATATAAAGATTTAATTGTCAACAAGAGCCCCAACACCTGTAATTAATAATTGGGATATTAAAATATTTCTTTATTAAATATAATTAGAGCTTGTCTTTTGGGAATACCTAACAAGACCTTTTTTTTTGTATAGTCTTGAATTTACAATCATTTGACACGCCGACCTATAACCGGCTCTTCTCAATTGTTGGAGGGTTTCCTTTTATGTGGCATTTTAAAAATAGGAGGGCTCAATAATTATTTGTTCACTAAAAATTAGGAATCAAAGTTTTAGAAGATTGGGATTCCATGAAAATTTCTTGGCTAGAATGGGCTGAACCGGATCGGAATAATTGCTAAGAGCCCTAATATCACCACAAGGATTGAGAACCTACATGCTAATGTCCATGATTCCGATAGCCATACCAATTATTCGAAAGAGATCTCGATGCAAAAAAGGTGGAACTTGTGATGGACTTTAAGGGTGCGTTTGGTAACATTTCTATTCTTGAGAACAGTTTCTTTTGAGAAATAATTCTTTTTTTTATTTCTACTCCCTAGAACAATTTCTGAGTAAAATAAGGCGTTTGGTAACTATACAAATTTTTTGTTCTTAGAATAGAAAAAGAATAGAAATACGTTTGGTACTAACAAATTTTTTTTATTTCTTTCTTCCTCGATGGTGGCGGAGACTGGCAAGCGGGGGTGGCGATCGCGGCGATAGTGCGGATGGTGACCGGCTGCAGTAATCGCCGCGCCGGTTGCCGCACCCCGCCGATCATTGTTTGCCGCTCAACGCGATGGCCATGCTACGGCAAGGACGAAGGACAGCGACGGAGGCCGGCAATCTAGCAATGGTGGCGAGCGGGTGGGGGTGGCTAGGCGATAGGTGGCGGTGATTGGCGGTTAGCCAATGGCGAAGGGTGAGGGCGGTAGCGGCGGGGCGTCGGCGGTGTGGTGGTAGGCGACATGCGGGTAGTAGTCGGTGGTGGCGGCATCTATAAATGAGTAGTTTAAATAGTTTTTAAATTGTTCCTGAATAAAAAGTTACTTTTTTTATTTCTCATTTCTACTCCAAATCTATTTCTAGGAACAACTTTCTATTCTCTTAATAAAAAAATTAGTTGACGTTATCAACGGGTAAATTTTTTTCGGATTTCAGAGAATAAAAGAACAAAAAAACAAAGAAATTGAAGCGTTACCAAACGGAGTAGTCATACCATCTTCTCTTTTCTCTATCGGGAATTAAAAAAAGGAAGAGATTTTACTTTAATAAGCATTAACTCCACCGTAAAAGATAAAAAAGATAAAGTCATTGGAATAATGAAAAAAAAGAGTCCATTCGGCGAAATATTTATTTAATTTGAGTTGAATATTTTTAAGCAATCGCATTAATATAATATTACTCAATACCCCTAACCACATTTGTTCCTTCCAACGTCCGTTCAACGGATTTATTTGAATTGAATTGAAGCAAAATGCCCCACGCAAATCAATGGAATTATCTATCGGTCCCAATCTCCAGCAAAGCTTTCAATATCTCGCCTCACCAATTTATCTGCACAATTAATAAAATTATAATTTTTTGTTATATTTTTCAAGCATGTTTCTCCAGTGAAATCTTTTTTTTTTTTCCCTTTTTGATATTTGAATTAGGGAATCGTTTCCCAACTGGATAGGTCGATTATTTTTATTACTAATTTATCTCAATCCAATCACTCATCTCATTGAAGCATTCAAGGCTTTGAACAACATTGTAGGATTCGGACCAAATCGACTGCAGGTGATGTTGTATGGATTAAACTAAGGTATTCCTTGATAAGAACAAATGCTGCACTTGGATAATTGATGTTGCCCAAAAAAAAAAAAATTTTTTTTTAGAAAAATGCTAATTTGATTCCTAAAAGAGGGAAGTGAGAGTGTAGCCAATCAAGAAGCACGTAGCCCAACAACATACCTGCTCTGTCCTTCTTGGGTTTTTAAAATTTCATTATTATTTTAATTTAACTTTTTGGTCGTCGTTTGGAAGACCAACTCTACCCAAAAATCAATAAAATAAGAGAATTTTAAAAAATGCAATTGGGGTTTTTTTTTTCTCCTCCTCACATTGGCAATAGAAAGACAAATTAGCTCCTTGGAGCATGTAGAAAGTGTATTGTATATGAAATCGTTGATGCCAAATATACAAGTTGCAAAATGGATTATCTCGTGAAAAAAGATTATAAGTAGCTTCTTTTTTCTTCTTTTTTTTTTGCCCTAAGCAAAGCAGTCACGTGATGCTTTGAACTAGTTCACTCCAAGTGAATGGGTCGAACAAGAATCGGACTCGAGACTTCATGCTTTATAAGACGCGAGATCCTAGTCATTTTGTCATTCAACTAACCCCTCAAGGTTTGATAAATAGGTTTTGCTAGTTAATAAGATGTAGAGTGAGCATGTTTCTTGGATGTGAGATCTCTTGTAATCCGCATGCAATTCCATTGCTTCTTTCGTATAAGAAAGACACCAAGCAAGCATGCGAAGACCACTCTAACATGGCAATTTAATGCTATCCCACATATCTAATAACGAATTTGACTTTTGACCTACCTAAAAACTGGGAAGTCGGATTGAATAACAATCATGAAAATGTATTGATTTGATTCATTGAACATGATATTCTATAGATAAATAAACAAAACCAATCACAAGCATATCATCCCTTATTTATTCTGCAGCTATTTTAGAACATATAAACTCGAATGCTCTTGATTCGATTTAACAATTTTTATTTAAAAAATTATTCTGACAAAAAGCTGTGAAGAAGGTTATGCCCAAACTCAAGACAAAGGAAAAATAAAATTCAACTTTAGAACCGAACACCAAAATTGTTTTTTTTATGTCATTGGAATAATTTGCACAATAGGTACAGATGTGATTAACGATCAAGAAATGGTCCCCCTGTGTGGGGCTGGGGGCGAATTTGAAAATTGAAAACAGCTCAGACCCCAAATAACCAGTTTCTAGAGAGAGAAACAAGAGAGAGAGAGAGAGAGGGCGGGGGAGGAGACTTATAGCTTACACTCTTTCATCTCCAGCGAGACAAGAGGCGCCTGCGTGACATTCGCTTGTGTTGTCTGCTTTTGCCGAGGAAAGCAAAGGGAAGGAAAGGAAGGACGAGCGAATGTTGAGTGCAGTGCTCCTTTCGAGAGGCTCACGTCTGGCATCTCTTCGTCGGTCGCGGTTGCTTCACTCTTTCTCTCTCGTCCGCTGACCCGCCTTCCGTTTCTAGAGAGAGAAACCGCGAGGAGGAAGGGGACCCCGTTACGAGCTAGCGGCTTTAGGGCAGAGGTGCAAGTTGATAGAGGAAGAGAGAGGGAGGTAGGGGAAAGGGAAGTGGGTTTTGATTGGTGGGCGGGTGCTGAAATGGCGTTTTGCCCCATGTTCTGTTGCGGGAAGGGACTGGATCGGTGAGTTCGCTCGGTCTTTTCTTTTCTGTAATGGGTTGTTGTGCTTGGGTTCTGGAACTGGCTGGTCGTGCGATTTCTGGGTTCTTTGCTTCGTCTGTTGGTGGATTTCGATGTGGATGAACCGTGGTCCGTGTGGATTTTCGTTTTTGCCCGAGTCAAATGTGATCTAGGAGGGTTCAGGTTCTTGATCTGATTCGGATTTCACTGATTGTTTCATGGGTGTTTGAGAAAAGTCCTGTTTTGATCCTTTGTCTAGTCTCTACTTGCTACTGAAAGCTAAAGATGGCAAATTTTATTTTATTTTTTGTTGGAGAGGAGCATAGACACACAAATCAGTTCAACAGCCATTGTTTGACTTGATTGGAACAAAAGAAACTTGTATAATGATGTCCCATTTACATGTTGATCTCTTGATTTTTCTGGAGAGGCGCCTCTATGTTTTTCTTCTGGGTTTTCTTTAGCAGTGTAACGATGGTCTGACGCAAGTTGCATTACAGAAATCAACGGGGCAAGAAGCAGCTGACATGGAGGATTTTCTCATTGAAGGAGCTACATTCAGCTACAAATAATTTTAATTACGATAATAAGCTTGAGAAGGTGGTTTTGGCAGTGTTTACTGGGGACAGCTAGGGATGGATCTCAAGTAATAGCCAATTGCTTCATTTAAATTCATCGAGATTATTTCGATTTTTTGTATTGCTGTTTGGTTCTGCCTATCCATCCTTGATTCCTTGCAGTGAAAATTCGAAATTACGAGGCACCAAATTTCTTGCTCAGTAGAAAAGCATTGTTTAGTGCACTGTTCTGGATGAAGCTTTCCAAAGTAATTAATCTTGACCAGTGAAGTCCTGTACATTTTGACTTTTGTCTAGGACGTGGATCTGGATGAAGTACTGCAACTTTGGTAGAGCCTCAGTTATAATGTATGATAGTTTTGGCCAATTATGAAGTTTCGTGTAATTGAACTCCTCTCTCTGGATAGGGCTCTTGGTGGTAATCGTATCTGGCTAAGATGACTAGGGAGATGAAGCACTATGTAGTTCTACTTCGAGATTTAACTCCGAAGATCTCTACATTTTTAGGATGTGATTAATTTTTTGGACTTTGCTAGTATGACATCCTGATCAATAGTCAGCTGAAATCAGAGTTTTCCATGAGAAGTTTCCTCAACATTGGAAAGATTATGAAGTGTGTAAAAATTGCACAACCTTTGAGAGGGAGGGTATGAACCCTTTAGTAGCCCTCTTTCTCTAAATTTCCTCCCTCCTCCCCTCCTAGTGATGTTGTCGGCTTGTGCTTATGGCGAAGCTTTTTTTCAGTGTGCATATTCAATCACCATCAAAAGAGATCCTTTCTTTTTTGTGTTCATGCATTACCATGGATCTTAATACTTTGCACCTGCATTGTACTCCAAATTTTCATATTTTATGGAGTAGCTTCTATTCTTAAAGTGAAATATTTGCAGATTGCAGTGAAAAGGCTGAAGGTCTGGAGCAACAAAGCAGAAATGGGAATTTGCTGTTGAGGTTGAGATACTGGCAAGAGTACGGCATGACAATTTGCTTAGTCTTCGTGGCTATTGTGCAGAAGGGCAAGAGCGGCTGATTGTATATGATTACATGCCAAATTTAAGCTTACTCCCACCTGCATGGGCAGCACTCATCAGAATGCCTTCTTGATTGGAACAGGCGGATGAAAATTGCAATAGGTTCTGCTGAGGGAATTGTGTAAGCTTTGAGCAACCCTGCCTGTCTTTTTTTGTTTTATTTAAACCCTTATGAAGGGGCTCTAATGACCACTTTGGCTCTATAATTAAGCTAATCTTTACTGATATATATTTCATTACATTCTTTCTTTTGTAAGATGGTTCTGCTTTCTACTATCAAAGATCTACATGAAATTTTATAGTTTGAGTCAAAGATGATTAAGTTTTGTAGTTCAAGAATAGAATATTATTTCGGCTATGGTTCTGTATAGAGGTGTCATTTAACTGATTATATTTTTTTCTTTGACAATCTAGGTATTCACCACCATGCAACCCCACATATCATTCATCGGGACATCAAAGCCAGCAATGTTTTGCTGGATTCTGATTTCAAGGCCCGAGGTTGCTGATTTTGGTTTTGCAAAGTCCATTCCCGATGGTGCGACACATGTAACAACAAGAGTTAAGGGTACTCCTTTGGCTACTTGGCACCAGAATATGCTATGCTAGGGAAGGCATCAGAGAGCTGTGATGTGTATAGTTTTGGCATTCTATTGCTTGAGCTTGCCAGTGGGAAGAAAAACCCTCGAGAAATTGAATTCCACTACAAAGCGTACAATCGTTGACTGGGCTTTACCACTGGCCTGTGAAAGGAAGTTCAGCGACCTGGCAGATCCAAGGATTAATGGAAATTATGTAGAGGAAGAGCTTAAACGAGTTGTGCTTGCTGCTCTTAATATGTGCTCAGAGCCAGCCAGAGAAGAGACCCACCATGCTTGAGGTATTGGAGCTTCTGAAGGGTGAAGCCAACGATAAAGTAGCCGAACTAGAAAATCACGAGCTCTTCAATGGGCCACAGCCTGGAGAGTATAATGATGGGTTATCGGTTGCTGAGGACAGTTCAGACTTCATCTCAGAAGATAAGGGTGGGAACAAGGAGGTAAAGGAGGAGATTATAGCAGAAAATACTCATCCTAATGCGTGAAGCTATTTGGTCTGAGAAATTGTGTATTGAAAATTGAACTGCTAT